>CM053592.1:76017687-76057942 GCA_028646515.1 Pseudochirops corinnae
TGATAACTAAACTGGTAAATTAAGTGGATGAATATTTATAAAAATATAAAATACCTAGATTAACAGAACAAGAAATGGAAAATTTACAGAACCTAATCTCAGAAAAAGATGAAAAATTAATAAATAATCTCCTGAGAGGGATAAAAATCTATAAGGCTCAGATAGGTTTACAAGTAAATTTGATCAAACATTCAAAAAGAGACTCTAATATTACAGAAACTTTGCAATAATAGAAAAAGAAGGGATCTTATTAAATTACATCTAGGTACAAAGATGGTCTTTATACTTAATCCAGGGTAAGACAAAACAGAGAAAGAAAACTACTGACCAATATCTCTAATGAATATCAACACAAAAATTTTCCATTAAATGTTAGCAAAGAAATCATAGCAACATATTATGGTTTATGAATGAGTGGAATACTATTGTGCTGTGAGAAATGAAAAAATTTGGTAAAGCCTAGGAGACTTCTGTGAACTGATACAGAGTGAAGTGGGCAGAACCAACAGAACAAATTTATATACAATATATAGTAACTACAACATCGTAAAGAAAAACAACTGTGAAGACAAGAAATTTGATGCAGTGACCAATTGTGACTCCAAAAACCCAGTGATGAAGAGTATTTCCCTCTTCTTGACAGAGAAGTAATAGATTAGAGGAGCAAAATGATACATAAGTTTTCAGAAATGGCTGATACATGGATTTTTTTCTGTTTGACTCTGCTTATTTGTAATGTAATAGAGTCAGATGTGGATGGACCATGTAAGATACACATTGCTGACCCATGTGTGGAATGGATAGATAACTCATCTAGAATCTGACCTACTTAGTCTCTAAGGGAGCCTGAGATTTCTACCTTTGTGGGGACTATAGCAAAATATTTGCTCTTTCACTGTCCTTTCTTCTAGAAGAATATCAGACTAGAATTATATCTATGCATCAATATCAGTAGTCGAGGGGTACAATTCTTATGACACTTGGAAGAAATGTCGTTTTCCTTGATCACTCTCAAGGAGAGGGTTACAACTTACTATTCATAGCAAAGCTCCCACCAAATACTGGTTATATACAAGATAATAAAAAATTGCTTGTAAACCTTTTTATCAATTTAAAGTGCAAATAGGAATTAGGGAAATTATATAGATTAGAGTGAATGGTAGAATATGTAAATAAAAGATCTCTTCAAATAGTATGAAATAAGATCTCAGCTCAACCAAGGAGATATCTCTGCAAAAGGAGTCTGCTTTCAGTAGCCTCTAGGGTTACAGAAATCAACAGACTTGTTGGGGGTCAGTTTCTCCACATGTTTGTGGCCCTGGGGAGATCTTCAGTCCATTGTTTGAAAGCTTTCACTAGATTCTTTTGATTTCCTGCAATTCCTTCAGTGGTCCCTTTGAATCTGAAGAAGTCCCTTCTCCAATTAATCAGGTACAAAGTATTATGGGTTCAATGGACTTTCACTCTATCAAGAGCTAGATCTCATTCCATGTATATGTATAGTATACACATGTATACAATACACACACATATACATATATATATGTATATTTATATAATGCATTGCCACTGGGATGACATTCAGGAAATAGCTCCAGGTTTGGCAGGGAGTGGGATCACATTCACAAAAGAGAATTTTCCCCTATGTAGTAGAAAGAGATGGTGTTAATATTGGTGCAAAAAACCAAAACCAAAACCTAAATCCAGAAAACAGAGAAATCAATGTACACACACAAGTGTGTAAATACACACATACATGTGTATATGCATATACATACATATGTGTGTATATGTGCATATTATGTGTATATATAGATATAAATAGATATATAGATAGCAGTGAACAATGATACTTCAAAGGGATTGGACAAAGAAGAATACTTTGGAACTAACATGTTGAATTTGTTATATACTTTTAAAAATAAGCTAGATATAATATCCTTTTTTCTATTCTTCTGCTTCTGTTGCTACTGCCCCTGCTCAGTACTCTTTCCTCTCTCTTTTTTCAGACCAATTCAGGCTTGCCCAGGGCCAGCCCAGAAATCTCCCCTCCATACAGTCTCAAAGTCCAGCATATATGGGTCAAGCGGGATTGCTCTTTAAGACACTGTATTATATCTCCCAAGGGTCTGTGCAGCTCTCCAAAGGGTGCAATGTTCATGTATGGAAGTGTTCATATTTATGGATATTTTTCAAACCAGGCAACAAAATATTAAAATTAAAACCTTGAAAAAAATTCTTTATATTTCTTGTTAGAGGTGGTCTTATTATCCTTGAGGATAAAGTTAATTCATTCTCACTAAAATTGCTATGGTGAGTCAGCATATGATAATGTGATAAGCAACCCTCCTTGTTTTGACTCATTTCCTATGGTGTTAGCCGAGTTTCCAAGATTCTTATTAAAAAGGTATTGGTAACTTGAACGTTTGGCAGCATCCTGTCATTTAGGACCTAGATGTCTAGTGCAGATCATGTGACCTCTTTGTTCTTTTCTTGACTTCCTATTAGTCAATTTTTTTTTTGGTTTTTTGTAGACAGTTTATTTGATGTAGGTTTGAATTCTTCAAAAAAAAATTTGTTGTTCAGTCATGTCTGACTCTTTGTGACCCCATTTGGGGTTTTCTTGGCAAAGATACTAGAGTGATTTGCCACTTCTTTCTTCAGCTCATTTTACAAATGAGGAAACCAACTTGCCCAGGGTCACACAGCTAATAAGTTTCTGAGATCAAATTTGAATTTGGGAAGATGAATCTTCCTGACTCTAGGACCAATGTTCTATCACCATACCACCTAGCTGCCCAGAAAATTGCTGGGAGATAAACACACCTAGGCTGTTTAGCTGACCTGAGGTAGATTGGGTACATACTGAGTTGTGAAGTAAGTCTTGCAGGTCTGTCCTTATTTTGAACCTACACTGTCCCCAAAATTGAAGATCTTGGAGTTGCTCTATTCATTTGTCCTATGATTCTGCACTCATGCTTTGCTATGTGACCTATCCCACAATGGCCTAGCTCTTGGCTCTTTTTTTTTTGGAAGCAGCTAGGTAGTGCAGTAGCTGGAGCACTGGACCTGGAGTATAGAAGACCTGAGTTCAAATCCAATCTCAGACACTTACTATAGTGACCCTATGTAAGTCACCCAACCTCTGTCTGCCTCAGCTCTCTCAACTGTAAAACCAGGATAATAATACCTAACTTTACAGGACTGTTGTGAGGATAAAATGAGATATTTGTAAAGCACTTAGCACAGGTCCTGGTACATAGTGGGCTTTTAATAATGCTTGCTCCCTTCTCCTTTCCCTTCTTTTTCGCTTTACTCTGTCACTCATTAGGAAGGCTTCAGTCAACAGAAAGGAAACTAAGCAGCTTCATCCTTGCCCCAAATATGGGAAATAGACATCCACACACCATACTCTATACCTTCTGAAGACCTTGGAAGATGAACTCACGGGTCCAAAACACAAGCCAATGGCAGAACCAAGCAGCCTTCTGATGACCAGACTAGTTCTTTGATCATTAGTTATAATTCTGAAGCTTCATCAGATACCAGTCTTGGGCTTGCTCTGCTTGGTCAATGTGCTCAGGACTGCCACACTGAATGATATGCTCTCTCCGTGGTAACCTTTTCTAACAAAAGAAGTGGATCATCCTCTTTGTGTGTGACATCATTCCATCCAGCTCTGAATTTATGATCCTACATTACCACCTTTGTCCTGTTTTTACTATAAACCCATGTTATACAACTTTCTAGAATGTTTAGCCTGGAAAAGAAAAGGCTTAGTAGGGGAAATGACAGCTGTCTTCAAGTATTTAAAGGCTGTCATATAGAAGATTGATTCTACTTGTTTTTGGAGGGTAGGATGAGGAGCAAAATTAGTGGGGGTAGAAAGGTTGAAGGAATTATCAAGAAACAAATTTATATATATATATTTTTTTTTGGTCAGGGAACATTTTCTTTTAGGAAAAAAAACTTTTTGGAAGGTGAAAATCAGAGTTAAGTGATTTATCCAGGGTCACACAGCTAGTAAGCATCTGAGGCTGGATTTGAACTCAGGTCCTCTTGACTCTAGGATCAGTGCTTCATCCACCCCATTGCACCACCCAGCTACCCCTAGGGAACATTTCCT
This sequence comes from Pseudochirops corinnae, assembly GCA_028646515.1. Classification (NCBI taxonomy): domain Eukaryota; kingdom Metazoa; phylum Chordata; class Mammalia; order Diprotodontia; family Pseudocheiridae; genus Pseudochirops; species Pseudochirops corinnae. The sequence continues at coordinate 76,021,814 of CM053592.1, forward strand.
ACTAATTAAAGCTATTCCAGGGTGGAACTGATCTCCTTGATAAGTAGTGAGTTCTGTATCTCTGAAGGTCTTTAAGGACAGTCAGATTCCCCCTTGTTGGATGTTAAAGAAAAGTTTCTTGTTCAGGTATTGGTTTGACCCAGATGGTTCCTGAGATCCTTTCCATCACTGAGATTCTATCATTATCTGTAAATTAGTGAAATAATTGGCACAAGCAAGGACTTGTCAGAACTTCATGCTGCTGCTGCTCTAATTTCCTGAAAGAGAGGAGTCTGGCGAGCAACCACGGCTGTGTCCTGGGGTGGTGCTATAGCCTGAGGAAAGGAATGAGTGATCAATCCATTCAAAGGGTTGCTTTGTCATTTTATAGGGCAATTCCTTGGCCTGGTTGTGAGGTTAAGCCCCTATGACCCTTCTCTCTTTCCACTGAAAGAGATTTAGAAAACTAGCTGATGTTGGCTGATTATAGAGGTGGTCAGAGCAGCTGGAAATGACCAACTGTGGTGCAATTGGAATGGGGGCGGGTGGGTGGATTGATTAATTTCTTTTTTTTTTTTAGGACAAACTTGGAAAACATAATGGAGAGAATGGTGAACTTAGACTCGGGAGATTTATAAATCTGGATTTTGTGTAAGGGACAGAATTGGAACAAAGTAAAAAAAAAAAAGGAAACAATCCTTGCTCTCCGGGAAATTACAGTACATAAGGGGTGAGGAAGACAACATAGATATTAATAAACACATATAGGATAAATACAAAGTTAATTTTTCCAGGGCAGAACTAGAAAGAACCAGACTTCAAACTCGGGTATTTGAACTGAATCTTAAATGAAACGAGGCAGAGGAAAGATGGGGATGCATCCTAGGCTTAAAGGGATTAGTCAGTACCAAGGCATAGAGATGGAAGATGGGATGTTTTGTATGAGGAACAGGAAGGAGACCAGTTTGGCTGAACCATAAATTGACTGTGGAAATTATAATTGATATAAAAAATGAAAAAAGGAGAATTCACAACAAAAGAAGAGGAAATAAAATAAATTACTAGAAACCACAAGAACTAAACTGAAAAGTCCCCAGGTAATAGGTGGCACAGTGGATAGAGTGCCGGGCCCAGGGTCAGGAAGACCTGAGTTCAAATTTGCCCTTGGACACTTACTGGCTGTGTGACCCTGAGCAAGTCACTTAACCTTGTTTGCTTCAGTTTCTTCATCTGTAAAATGAGCTGGAGAAGGAAATGGCAAACCATTCCATTATTTCTGCCAAGAAAACCCCAAATGGGGTCATAAGGAGTTAGACACAATTGAAACAATGCTAGGGAGCCCCTGGAAAATATTTCTTCCCCTCCTTATCTCCAGACATCAAGATTAGAGAGACTTGAACAGAAGGAAAAGAACCACGAAGAGGGAGAGATTGAATGTTCTAGAGAAATAGATCACTGATGGAACATGGTCCCCCCAAAATGAGAGGGAATGGGATCAAGAACACAGGTGGAAGAGTTAATCTTGGAAAGGAAAGTCACCAGTGAAAGTGGCAGTTGGGGTAATAGCACTAGTGCTTACAATATAGTGTGCTCAAATGAAAGTTCAATCTATTATAGACACAAATGATGATCTGATGGTTTAAAACATGATAGTTCAGCATGCTCCCTTCATTAGAGAAGTGGTGGACTGTGGGATAGTAATATTGTATAGACTGTCGGAGGTGGCTGCCGTGTTGTTTGGTTTTGCTTAAGAGTCCTTTGCTATAAGAGAAAGCTTGTAGATGTGTGTGTGCATGTATGTATATGTGTTGCATAAGCTTTTTTCACTGATTTCTCTCTACCAATCTCCTATCCATACCCTTAAATCCCCTGCTTTCCTTTTTTTCTGGGGAGTCTATTGCAAAATGAAAGACTTAAGTGTTAGGAAACTTTGAGCCATTCCCAGTTCTGGCAGGATCAAATTTAAAAAGCCAACTATGATAATCAGGCTTAATGGATAGAGGCTTGGTCTTGCTAATTTTTTCAACTCTTCAATGTTTCCAGCACATCATCTGAGTCTACTGGCCTTTCTTCTTTCAGCTTCAGACACCCAGAGTGAAAGAGCATAAGCCCTGACCAAAATAGAGACATTGCTACTGCTTAGAATAAAATCAATGACAGAGAAATTGTAGGATTAACTAAAATCCCTTGATTTTGCAAAGTGAAAAAGTCATTGGTGAGGCTGAAATGGGAAATGCACTCATTTGTGCTTTGACCCAACTTTCTTTAATGTTGAAAGTCTGTGGAAACATCAATAAACACAGCATTGGACTCAGGCTCAAAGCAAAGAGTTGAATATAGGATGGAAAAGGTCATTTGGTCCATTTCTTTGCCTCCTGGAGGATATTTTTTTTAATGGTCCAGAACAAAATTAAGAAAAACATTTACAGAGTGTGCGGTTGAAAGATTCAGATATATTTGAGCATTTGATCTCTGCTTCCTGAATCACTTAATGTTTTATAATATTCTGAGTGATGCTGTAGACCAGCAGGACTGGGAAAACATATGGACTCACTGACTTTTAGAAATAGAACATAATGTAGAGACAGTGCTCTATTTACATTCTGAGGCTACTAGGGAACCATAATTATTTAGAAATCCTGTTAATAATTTAAAGGAAGGAGATTCAAATGAGGATGAGTCTTCATGCCTTGGCAATGAATGGAAAGTAGTTGGAACTTAAAGACTGACAATATGAGTTACATCTGGAATACTTAATATTAATCATTTTGTATATAGCAAATATTTATTAGACATTTGCAGAGTACTGGGGTAGGTGTTGGAGAGATACAGAGTCAGACATGACTAACTACAAAGAGTCATCAAATATGAGAATTGGAAAGGGGTTTTGTTGGTGTTCAGTCATTTTTAGTTGTGTCTGACTCTTTGTAACCCCATTTGGGGTTTTCTTGGCAAAGATACTGCCATTTCCTTCTCCAGCTCATTTTACAAATGAGGAAACTGAGGCAAACAGGGTTAAGTGACTTGCCCAGGGTCACACAGCTAGCAAGTGTCTGAGGTTGGGGAAAGGCTTTAGAGTTCATTTAGTCCAACCCTTCATTTCATAAATGAGGAAACTGAGTTCCAAAGATGAGAAGTGACTTGCCCTAGATCACACAGGTAGAACACGGCAGAGTGAAACTTAAAACTTAAAACCGAGTTCTTTGAATTCAAATCCCATTCTCTTTACACTGAACCAAACAAGTAGGGAAACTGAGGCCCAAAGTAAGGAAAATCTAATTGCCTTCCTGTCTCAGGTACTTTCATGAGGAGTCAGTGTAAGACAACAGTCCCTCAGAACACCCCTTTCTCCAAATGCAGACTCAGAGTTGGGTTGGTGAATGTCCAGGATGAGTCATGAAAACAAAAAGGAATGACTGAAAAGTTAATCACAGGTTCACAGAAGGCCAAGACTTGCCCTACAGTTGCATTTGGCACACAGGTACATGGTGGGTGACTGGACCTCCAGGTCACACCTTAAGGAGTTGCTGCGTTTGCAGAGAACTAGTGAAGCTGTTCTTTAAAATGCCGCAAAATCTTTCTTTTCATGTTAGGTTTTGGATCAGGTGTCCTGCAAATTCCAGTTCAGGAAGGCCTAGAATGAGATGAGAACAAATGGGAAGTATGAAGGGCAGTACTGGGGCCCGTGAATTATTGCTACGGGGAGGAACAAGGAATGATTTTGTTTTAAAGAGGGAAACCAGTCTAGCCCCGAGAAGTAGTCATCCTGAGGAAAGTGGGATTCAGTTAATATGCCTTGAGAGTCAGAGATGGCCAACTGGAGAGAGACCTGGATTTGGAAAACCAACCTGGATTGAAACTCTGCCCAAGGGGCTTAACAGTTGTGGGGCTTCTCAGAGCCTCAGTGTTCTTACCTCTTACATGGGCATAAAACCTGAATAACTTGCCTCATAAGGTTGTTGTGAAGAAAGTACTCAGCAAACCTCAAAGTGGTATACACACGTGAGTTACTATGTTGTTCTTTGAAATTTTCCAGTGTAGTCCACATATGGACATTAATTATTATGGAATCATCTTGTTCCATGGACCAGTATGGCCCTGGCCAGGGAGTAAGTACCTTCACAAATCAATTAACAAGCACTTTTTAAGCACGCCAGGCACTGTGCTAAGTACTTGGGACAGGAAGAAAAAGCAGAAATAATTTTACGTTCAATTACATTTTATGTGGGACTCAACATTCACATAATTAAGTACACAGAAGAGCCCCGGAGAAGAGATGGAAGATAAACTTAGAAGGCACTAGAATTAATGAGTTCAATTTATTAAGCACCAAGTCCCAGGCACCGTGCTAGGTGCTGGAAATATAAAGACAAAAATAAAACCAGAACCTGCCTTTGAGGAGTTTGCATGGGGGAGGTTCATCATTTACATCGACAAATAAATACAATATTATCTGAGAAGGGAGAGAGAGAGCAGTAACGACTAAGGAGCATCAGAGAAGGTGCAATTCCCACCCGTGGTGGCTAAGCCTGGAAGAAAGCAAAGGATTCTAAGAGGCAGAGGTGAGGAAGGCGAGAATTCCAGGCAGGTGGGACAGACTGTAAAACCGGCATGAGACCGCATATGGAATGCTAAATTGAGGCACTAGTAAATTCGGCTGGAACATTGAGGGATGTGTAATTAGCTTGCAAAGGTAGGTTGTAGTCAGATTGTTGGAGAGCTTTATATTTCAAATCCAAGAATTTGTGTTGAATCGTCGAAGCAATAGGAGATCTCTGAAAGTTCTTCACCAACGCAGGGAAACGATCAGAAGCACCCCAGGAAATTTATTTGGCTGCTCCTCTGACAGTAATCACCGCCGAAGTGGAAGCGCGCGGGGACTGTGGGAAAGTGGCTTTGTGCTAGGGGATTCTAGATCCCTTACAAACATAGGAATGCTCCACTCCATTAGGGCGCAGAGAGATTCACTTGTAGATTCACCGACCTAATGCAGAAATCCACAAAGACAATCTCTCCAGACTCCTGGGAAAATCCTGGGAAATATAGTCCGGAGCCGAAGCTCAGAGAACAGAAAGCAGAAGGTAGCGCGCACGCACACACCCCTGGAGAATTGGAGTGGTCCCAGCGCTTTCTGCCGGTGCTCAGCACATCTTGGCAGGGCCAAGCCTGAGGCTTCACCGGGACCCCGAGGCTTCAGGAGACTGGTTTTGGGGCCTTCTGGGTGGAGAGCTAGGTCAGGCAGGGCCCCCGAACCCTTGGTTTGAGGGAGCAGCCTTGAGGCCTTCCTGGCCGGTCCACCACAGTACTCCAGGGACTGCTCAGTTCCTAAGAGGCCCCATCACAGCCCCAGCCTGGCTGAGACAGCAGCCTACCCTAGGGGAGTTGCAGGAAGGATCCTGTAGGGTCACCAGTGGTCTCGGCCTAGCAGCAGGATAAAGGCCTCACGGAAAATCCAGCCTGAGAAGTCCTGGAAGCCTGTGGAACTTGGCACAGGAGAAACTCCTGAGCCCAGCTGCTTATATCAGGAGAGGTCCTGGGATACTGTGATAAAAAGAGGCCGAGGCCAGCATAGCCCCAGAGTCTTGTAAAAGAGAGGCCTAGTCTGGCCCGTTATACCCAGAACTGGGCAGGCACCACAAAAAAGAGATACCCAGTTGATAAATCTCAGAAGATAGCAAGCCCCAAGCCTAGGTAAAGATGAAGGCCTACCGGTGCAGGAGTACTTGGAGGAAATGAAACGATACAGAATAGATACAAAATAAGACACAGAATGGAAAAGCTAGGGAGAAAAGAATGACCCAAAAAAAAATATGACAACTTACAAAATGATGAGTGAAAACTTCACTCAAGAACTGAAGGCCCTAGAAATTTAAATGGACCAGGTAACTCAACCATACAATAAGAAATATCAAAACAAACAAATTTTAAAAATTAAGAGATATAGCATGAAAAACAACTGACTTGGACAACAGATAAAGGAGGGACAACCTAGGAATTACTGGATTCTCTGAAGAATTATGATCAGAAAAGAAATCTGGATACCTTATTTCAGGAAAGTACAAATGAAAATGAAAATTCTGGAACCAGTGAAAAAAGGAAATTAAACAGAAACAATCTATCATTCACCCTTAGGAGAAAACGACAACAACAAAAACCCAAAACCCTAATGAAAATTCCTAAAGCTAAAATCTAGAGCTTACAGGTCAAAGAAAAATTACTCTAAGCAGCCAAAAGAAGGAGTTCAAATACCAAGGGGCCACAATAAAGATTATGCTAGACTTAGCAGCTGCCCCTATAAAGAAGGGTTGAGTCAGGAGTATGATATTCTAAAAGGTAAGAGAGAAAGATTTACAACCAAGGATAACTTATTTGGCAAAACTAAGTATAATCCTATAGGGGAAAAAAAATTCTATCCTTAATGAAATAGAGAATTTCCATGCATTCCTGATGGGAAGATCAGAGCTGAGTAAACATTTGGAAAATGAAATTCAGTAAACAAGAGAAAGGTACACATTTATTTGTATAATTGAAAGGGCATATGTAGGGATGAATTGTTTATATGTTATTGGAGGATAAGAAACAAATATCTTCTCAGAACTCTAAAATCTTTAAGGATCATAGAGAAAAGTTGAAATGATATGGATTGTTTTGTTTGGTTTTAATGGTTTATATTAAAAAGTTTATATCTTTCTTAAAAGAAAGAAAAGGAGAGTTGGGTTTATACTAGAGAGAAAAAAAGGAAGAAAGGGAGGGAAACCATGACTGAATAATAGAAGTTCATAAGACAGAGAGTATATAACTATGAGTGGGTGGAATAGGTATCCTATGAACCTCACTTTTTTCTGAATTGGATAATGGAAGATTGAATATAATCACCTACCCCTCCCACATGTACTCAAGAGGAAAAGTGTAAGGGATGGGAACTAACAAGGGGTAAGGAAAGTTTAAGTTTTGTAGAGTAGGTAAGGAAATAGTCATAAACAAAGCAATCTTGAATGTTTGAGAGAAGAACATAAAGGGAAGATTAAAAGGAAAGGAAGAAAGAGTAAAAAGTTGGGTTCATGAACATGGGAAGAAGAAGAGTTATAACAGAGGAAACAGGTTACTTCCCTTAGATCTCAAGTGTTGGGTAAATTCTCTACTTCCACCTGCTTATTTATAGTGATGGAGGTTGGGGTAAAGAGAGGGGAGAAGTATAAGAGGACAGGATGGGAAGAGATATATAATTATAAATCATAACTGTGAACAGGAATGGTATGAATTCAGCCACAAAATGGAAAAGGATAGCAGAATAGATCAGAAAATAGGATTTGACAATATGTTCTTTATAAGAAATGCGAAGTTGCACAAAATAAAGAGTGGAAGAAATATCTTCAACTCAACAATAACGACAAGAACAACAATAACAACAAGAACAACAATAACAACAACAACAACAAAAGCCGGGGTATCATGCAATCATGCATGATTTCAGATAAGGCCTCAGTGAGAGAAAAGATTAAAAATTAATTTCCCTGAAATTACATTATGCTAAAAGGCCCTATTGGTAATGAATCAATATCAATACTTCATATATAAGCACTCCAAAATATAGCATTTAAATACTTAAGAGAAAAAGGTAATCAAATTGGAAGGAGAAATTTATAGTAAAATTATAATAGTGGGAGATCTTAACGTACTCCTGTCAGACCTAAATAGAGCTAATAAAAAGAGAAACAAGAAAGAAGTTAAGAACAAATAAAGAACTTTAGAAAAATTAGAAATAATGGGTATCTGGTAGTTACTAAATGGGAAAAGAAACAACTTATACATTACTCAGCTGTGCCTGGAATTTTTACAAAAATTGACCGTGTATTAGGGCATAAATACTTTAACTAAAGATGTATACAGCAGAAATAGTAAATATATTATTTGCTGATTATAATACAACAAAATTATATTCAATGAAGAGTCCTTAAAGAAAGAATTGGAAAATAACTGGAGAGCAGCTAACATAATTCCACAGAACTGGTGGGTTAAAGAATAATTTATAAAAATACTGGAAAATGATGGAAAAGAAAATGACAATAATAGACAACATACCATAACTTGTGGAGGACTAGCTAAAGCAATTCTATGGGGAAAATTTATATCTCTAAATTCTCTTATTAGTAAAACAGAAAGAACAAATCAATAAATTAGACGTGATTAAAAACAACAATAATTTTAAAATCTTCAACTAAATGACAAAATAGAAGTTCTGAGAATTAAAGAAGATATTAATAAGATTTAAGGCAAAAAACCCCTTTCAACTGATAAATAAAAGTAGGAGCTGATTTAGAAGAAACTGACAAAATAGATAAACAGTTGACTAACTTGATTAAAAGAAGAAAACCAATTTTTTGTATCAAAAATTTAAGAAGAGAACTTATCATTAAAAAGTTAAGAGGAAATGAAGGATATTATTATATATTGTTTTGCCCAACTATATACTAACAAACCTGATACCTTAGAAGAAATAGATTAATACTTTAAAAAATATAAAATATCAAGATTAATGAAAGAAGAAATAAACAATTTAAGTAATCTAATATCAGAAAAAGAAAAGGAAAAAAACATAATGGACTCCCAAAAGGAAAAAAAATAACCACTTCAGGTCCAGTTGTATTCACAATTGGATTCTATCAATTGTTCAAAGAATAAGTAATTCTAATTCTACATAAATTAATAAAAAGAAAATAAGTACTATTCTACTTTTAAGGCTACAAATATGGTTTTGATGCCTAAATCAAGGGGAGGCAGAGGAAAAAACAAACTCCAGACCAATATCCTTAATTAGCATCAAGCAAAGCTTTAAATGGAATATTAGCAAGAAATCTATAACAATTCATTAGAAAGATTATACACTATCACCAGATTGGGTTTAAACCAGGAAAACAGAGCTAGTTCAATATAAGGAAATTATAATAAGTTGTATTAATATAAACAATAAAAAGATTATATCAATAGATGCTGAAAAGGCTTTTGAGAAAATCTAACTAATTTTTATAACACATTCTAAAAATATAGAAATAAGTGGACCTTTCCTTAATGTAGTAAATAAAATTTGTTGAAATTGAAAAGCAAACATTATATGTAATGGAGAAATGTTAGAGCCCTTTCCAATCAGATCAGAGGTAAAGCAAGATGACCATTATCACCATTGTTTTTTTTAACTTAGTGTTCAAAATGCTAGCTATGACAATAAGACACAAAAAAGAAATTAGGGGAATAAACATAGAGAAAATGGTGATCACTTTTTGCGGATGATATGATGATGTACTTAAAGAACTATGGAGAGCAAACTAAAAATTAATTAAAATAACTCCAGCAAACTTGAGGGATACAAAATAAATCTGCATAAATCATCAGTGTCCCTATATAAAGCCAATAAAACCCATCAAGAAGAGTTAGAAAGCTAAATATCATTAAAAATGATAGCAAAAGCTTTAAAACACTTGGTAGTGCATATTCCAAGATTCACCAAGGAATTATATAAAGCGAAGTATAAAGCAGTCATTGCAGAAATTGACAGGCTTAATTGGAGAAGCATTAATTTCTGTCTAGGAAGATCAAGCCAATTTAATAAAAATGACAATACTACTTATATTAATTTATTTATTTGGTACTGACTCTGGTGGTCTGGCAGAAATTAGGTCTAGACCGGCACCTCGCCTTATATTCCAAGATAAACTCTAAGTAAATACATGACATAGTTATGAAAAGTCAGATCATAAATAAGAAAAGCAAAGAAGAAATTATGTTTTACATGTATGGGTAGGGGAAGACCTTATGGCTAAACAAATGATAGCGAGTATCAAGAAAGATGAAACAAAAAATTCTGGTTATATAAAACTGTTTTTGCTCAAACACATCCAGTGTAATAAAAATGATCACGGAGACAGATAACTGGGAAAAATAATTTTTCCAACAAGTTTTTCTTATAAAAGCTCTTGTTTCTAAGATTCAACTGAACTGATTCAAATTTAGAACATGATGAACCATTCCCCAACGTATAGTCAAAAATATGAGGCAGTTTTCGAAGGAATGAATTTAATCTATCAACAATCATATGTCCTAAATCACTAATAATGAGAGAAATGCAAATTAAATCAATTTTGACCTTTCACTCATACTTGTTATACTGGCTAAGATAGCAACAGAGGAAAATTAAAAAACATATTGGTGGGAAAACAAGTAGGCTAGCACACAGTTGGTGGAGCTATGAATTTGTCTCATTATTCTGAAGAATAATTTGCAACTTTAGACAAAAAGTTGTCAAATTGTGTATACCCTTTGACTCAGCTGTACTACTATTAGGCCAATATCCTGAAGAAATAAAAGAAAGAGGAAAAAAATCTACATATGCAAAAATATTTATGGCAGCTATTTTCAGCTAGTTGCAAAGCAGAAACTGAAGGTTTTCCTCCTATTCAAGAATGGCTGAACAAATTGGGGTATTTGAATGTAATGAAGTAATGCTATGTCGTAAGAAATGATGTACTGAATAATTTTAGAGAAAAGGGGGAGGACATTTATGAAATGATGTAGAATGAATTGAACAGAACTAGGAGAACACTTTATAGAAAGATACCCAACATTATAGAGAAAAAACAACTTTGAAAGACTTTAGAGCTCTGAGCAACAGAGTGATAATTCATGAGTCCAAAAGAATGAAGATGAAACATCCTACTGACCTCCTGATAGAGAGGAAATGGACTTAAAGTGCAGAAAGAGACATCTATATTCCATACATACATGTGGGGATTAATTTTGGCAGATTGTGTAGATATATGAGGAATTAAAAAAACCTTCCTAGCTTTGGGGGTCAGTGTGATGGGAGGGACAGTTAAAATAATAATAATAAACAACTTATTACTTGAAATAAAAATGTAGTATGGGACAGTGGTTTGGGATATGGGAGAGTGGCATGGGAGATAGATTGGAAAGAGGAGATTAGAAGCTAGGAGTCCAATTTGGAAGTTATGATACTTCTAGGCAAGAGGCAATAACATCCTGAACTAGGGTAATGACCTTGCAAATGAAGCATTGGGCGGTGGTGGTGATGGATTCAGGACACATTGTAAAGACAGAATTGACAAGAGGTGGTATGTGACTGGATATGGATATTGATAAAGGAAGAGGAATTAGGGATGATTCCAAGGCTGCATATCTTGGAAGAATGGTAGTGGCTTCAAAAGATAAAGGGAAGTAAGGAGGAGTGGTAGATTTTGATGGGCAGATGATGAGTTCGTCTTTGGACAAGCTGAGTGGACTCATGCAAGCAACTGGCCTCTGAAAGTCTGAATATTACTTGGCATCCTGATTTTGTTTTGACATAACTTATTTTATTTCTTCAGCTTAGATGTCACTATTAAAGTAAATTTAATATTCTACAGCAATTTTACTTTAAAACCTGTGGAGTTATCCTTCATTGTCCACAGAGAGGGGATGTTTACCAGGTTAATCACATCTGGGATCTGAATCTGCCTCCTCTTGGAACCCTTTCCTGACCACTTCAGCACAAATTGACTTAATACTCTTTGCTTTCAATCAATTAGTAAACACTTAGTAAACATCTACAGTGTACCAGGCCCTGTGCTAGGCTCTGGGAAATGAAGACAAAACTGAAACACTCCCTGTCCTCAAGGAGCTTATGTTCTCTACCAGAGCAAACATCATCTATGTTTATAAGTTTACACAAAATCACCTTTAATGGGGGAGAGAAGAGTAAAGGCTTCATGTAAGGAGGTTTCACTTTAGCTGAGTTTTGAAAGAAACAAGGAAATCTCAGTAGAAGAGGTGAAGCATAGGGTAGAGTGAGTACAAAGCCCCAGTGTCAGGAGATGGAGAACCTGGAATGCACTTCCTCCTCACTTCCATCTCTTAAAATCCTTAGCTTTCTCTGGGGCTCAGCTCAGGGGCCACTTCCTATAAGAAGTCTTTCTTGATCCCCTCTTGTTTCAAGTGTTCTATACCTCTTCAAATTATCTCATATTTACTTATCCAGTTACATATTGTACTCTCTGTTGAATATAAACTTTAGGTCAGGGACTGGTTTTCACTCTTGCTTTGCATTCTTAGCATTTAGCACAGTGTCTTGCTTAAAGTAAAAAATGATTATCAAATTGAAATAAAATGAAAGGATGGGTTGCAATCTGTATCCATACCAATTAGGTGACATTGAAGTAATATCAATTGTATTTCTGTCAAATATAGGCATAGTGGCCAAAGAACCAGTTTTGGAGTCAGGAAGTCTTGGGTTGAATTTCTGCTTCTGACTCTGTGACCATGGGTGTGTCACAATCTCTCAGTGCCCTCTATAACTCTAAGACTAGAAGTTCTGCAGAAACTGCTAACCTGCATTGGTGGAAGCAGTTTCCTCATCCAAGAGTTTTCCTATGCCAATGAAATCAAAAGGCAAGTCCTATGCTTGTATAGTAGAATGTAAGTTGTCCAAGGGCAGGTAAGGTATCATTTGTATATCATTCCTACCTAGCACAAAGCTTTGCATATGGAAGGTGCTTAAACGCCATTTTAAGGAATTTGTATTCATCCTTTTGTGTTTGTTGAGTTGGAGGCAGGAAATATAATTTAGTATAGAACTCTGTTGCATTCAAGACAAAGGAGCAATTTGCTAAAAAAGATCATAGACCAGTCAACAAATAAGTAAGCCCCTACTGTGTGCCAGGCACTGGAGAGACAAAGACAATGAATCAACAGAAACATTGTAAGATGAGTAGGGTTGATTTCACCAGAGAACCAGTGGCAGATCACAGAACTTGGGGCACACAAAGGGAACCACTAACAATGACAGAGCCTTGTTCTAATTCCTGATGTGACTGACTCTGTGCCTTGGCTCCTTGGTTTCACTTCCCAGTCCTGTTCTCTGGTCCTCCCTCATTAGGAACCTCATCCTTGACTTCCTCATTCTTTTTGGGTTGGATTTTTTTTTGCTGACTCAACTTGCAGAACTTCATCATTCTTGCTAGAATGACAAAGTCAGAGGCAGGAGCTGGAATTCTGATTTGGGAAACACCAAGTAAGCCACTTTGGCTGGAGCATAGAGTGTGAAGGGGAATAATGGGGGAAGGAAACCTGCAAAGGTGGATCCACAGCCAGACTATGAGAGGTTTTAAGTGACCAAGCTGAGGAGTTTGTGTTTCTTGCCTAGAAGCAACAGGGAGTCACTGAAGCTTGTATAGTAGTGACACAGACTTGTGCTTTAGGAAGATTATTTTGGCAGCTATGTGTGTGTAAAAATGATTGGTGAGGGGAGAGAATAGAAGCTAGGTTTTTTCCCTATGGAGAACAAAGTAGGAATAATCATCAAAATACCAGCAATACTTGTAGGAATATCTGCTTTATTTTACATTTCTGGGCCACTTCAATTACGGGACCTTGGCATCTGGCTCATTTCTATAGGGCAGCGGTTCTCAACCTGTGGGTTACGTTCAATTTGTAACAATGAAAATACATCCTGCATATCAGATAGATTCATAACAGTAGCAAAATTATAGTTATGAAGCAGCAACGAAAATAATTTTATGGTTGGGGGTCACCACAACATGAGGAACTGTATTAAAGGGTCATGGCATTAGGAAAGTTAAGAACCACTGCTATAGGGAGTCACATTGCTGTACAGATATGATAAATATTGTGGAAATTAGCCTCCTCAAAAGCATAATTATCTCCTACTAAGCTTATTGACAACCCACATATTAAAGCTCAGGTGGTTACTATTTGATGCCAGAAATGTATAACGTTCTGGATTTATAAAATACATTTCATCCATATGCAAGAAACCATATATTTCTTTTTACAATTATGATTGTTTAAACAAAATTCTTGTAATACTATAGCTTATGTTATAGGCGTATGTCATTTCATGTGCTGTACCAATAAATGAAGGGAATGTGATAGGGTAACACTTGAATAAGCAAGAGTTTTGTAGCTTCTCAGTTTCAATGGCAGAACCTAGGAAAAGTTTTTAGGTGGGGTGTAGTCTGGGGTTATTTCTAAATGCAGCGCCATAAATGAGTTTATCTTTGTGTCATCAAAGCAGGATTCCTGGCACTATCTTCTAGCACTACTTGACATCCCCAGGAATCTATTGTCCATTTTTGTCTGATCCAGATAACCTCATCAGGACAGGGAAATCTCTGTATGGAAACTCTCTCTACTGTTGCAAATTGTGTCAATCAGTCTCTCACATATAGTTATAGGGAACTTCCTGAACACTGAGAGGATAGGTGACTTGGTCATTCAGCCATGATATGCTAGAGATAGTTCTTGAACCCAGGCCTTCCTGACCCCAAGGCTTCCCCTCTATTCATTACACACAGCTGCCTCTCAGCACTGGACAGAGTGGGGTTGGCAGCAGGATGTTATTATAAGATAATGCATTCGCATCACTGCAGTGCAGGAGTGTTACTTCATAAAAAAAAAAATTAGAAAAAAAGAAATCATCTTGTTGCCTTGGCCTCATCTTTCCCAGCCAGTCATTTGTTCAGCATGTTGGATCTACCCTTTGGAATGACAAGCCTGGTCACTAGCTTGGGAACAAAGAGGATTCTGATGTCAAATTAATCATCCAGGTTAAATGACCCCTCAGGTGTTGTTCAGGGTCCGCTAGGGGGCACTCTTCTTGAACAATACTATCAGGTTTTGGTTTGGTACACAACTGCATATATTATATGCACACATATGTACATACACAAAGACACATCATGGACATTAAATCTCAAAAAAAAAATCCGCAAAGAAATTTACAAATAGTGTTTCTATGTACATTTGAAGGCTCTCTGCTGTGCACAGACTGTAAACATCTGGGAAGTTGCCCAGGATAAATCATTGGAGGCACTTTGAAATGGTGACCTTGTGAGCAGGTTAATAGGAATAAGGCTTACACTTTGGACCTGGGACATGAAGAAGTCCAGGTTGGCATCTAGGATGACTACATTTCAACTTGGCATGTTAAACCTCATGAATCTCCTAGCAGTCTTCTGTAGCAGAGAGAAGAGGCACTGAAGCATAGCATGTCTAATGTTCCATGTCTAAAGATGGCCATGGAACACTCAGTGCCTAAGAACTGGTGCCATCACTTAACCATTGTTGAGAATCACTGAAAGTTATATACATCCAGATGTAGCAAAAGAAGAGCTGCTAGAGTTTGGGTTACTAAGGCTTTAAAATTAGAACAAAACAAAACACCTTCCAATGAAAATGGGATACTTTGCTTAGACTCTGAATTCCATATTTCCTTACATTTCTTCTTAAGTCAGTGACATTAACTGAAAACTTCAGAAATAGTTTAAGTGCTTTGTCTTTTACTTCTTAGTACATTCTCTTCATTTTGTAGGAGAAATAGATACCCCCAAAGACAGGAATAGGCTTACAGAAAATGATTACTGAATTCCAAAGTAACTCCAGCATTTAGTAAATGCCTATGGAATTGAAATGTGATTTGGGAATTTATTATGAGTTTTAGTATGCCCTTTAGTTTAGAAAGAACCATTGAAAATTTCCCCCAAGAGATTTCTTAAAAGTCCTTAGACTAGTACTTAGAGTCATAGCTGATGGAACACTAGATTGAGAGGCAGGAATACCTGGGTTCAAAGCCTGCCTCTGATATTTCCTAGCTCTTTAATCCTGAGCAAGTCACTTCTCTCTGAGCCTTGGTTTCCTCATCTATAAAATAAGGACAATTCTATCTGTAGTAGCTACCTCCTAGGGCTATTCTGGAGCTCAAATGTAGTAGCATTCATAAAGTACTTTGCAAATTCAAAGCACTAAGTAAATGTCAATTATTATTAATAGTACATCATCGTACCTTCTGGTGCTTTCAGTTTGAGTTTTAAGTACCTCAATTTAAGCTGCTTTTAAGACATGTGTTTTTGTAGATTCATCATTGCTTAGAGAAACCTTACCTTCTCTGACTGCTCACTAAATCTACTGCTTTCTTTGCAAATGTGTGTAGAATAAGAGCAAGTGATTGTGACTATGCTACTAAGATATGTAATTAAAAAAAAAAGAATACTGGTGTGGACTGACATTTAAAACAAAGGTGGTTTAAACCCATTGTGTTTTATAAGAAAAACAAATTTTAACACTCAAGAGGCTGGAGATGCATGATATTGTCCACAGTCCTTTTTCCTGTGGACCTCACCAGCATTTCATGGAGCCACTTCTCAGTAGACCTCAGCCAGAAGGTGCCCTGTATACCAGTCACATGGGGGAAATCTCTCACTTCCTGCAAGAGCAGCAGATGTGTCCCCAGGGGTTAAGAGCTCTAAGAGTTCTTTCCAGGTTTTTCCCCAACACTGCTGAATGTCATCTCCGAAAAACGTCAAGTCAGCTGAAAGCAGTGAGCTTCACAGGACTTAAAAGATATGACCACATTATTTGATGGCAATTCCCAAGTGCATTCTTCAGGATAGGGGCAGGGAAGAATGAGAAAATTGGTAAACTTCCTGGAAAAACATCTATGGGGATCAGTCTTTCTTTTTTTCCTAAGGCTTGAGGCATTGCTGGTGTTCTGGAAATCAGTTTATGCTGTCCTTGTGGCTGCTCCTGTCTGTGTTATGGTGGTTTTGTTCGTGGGTTTTCCACTGAATGCTCGTTCCATTCATAGGTACTGAGGTCATGAGGCTTTTAGACTGGTAGCAGCAACAGCAGAGGCATGACTGGAAAAGAGGAAAGTACTGAAAAAATGTAATTCTATCAATTAGTTCCCCTAAAGACTCAATAAGCTATAATAAACTAGAAACAATAAACTATAGAATAACACGAGTTTAACCCTTGAAAGATCAATACATATTTAATAGCAATAAAATTTTAAAAACTGTCCCTTCTAGTGTCAACAGTTACACTGTCTCTCTCCTAATTATTTTTTTCCACTCTACAAAGAACAAAGGAAGACCATGTAGTTTAATGAGAGAAGGCTGAGCAAATAGTTGCTAAGTATGCTCTACTTTGGGCAAGTGAGGGTACCGGCTCAGCTCTGTTTGCTGTTGTAAAGTAGCCTTTAAAAACAAAACAGAAAAATAGCTGAACTCTAAGCAATGTGGCAGTTAATTATGATGTCAGTGGCTCACTACCTCCCTCCTCTCTAAAGAGAGACAAGTGAACTAGTCATGGGGTCAGGCACCATCTTTGGTCTGTTTTGCTGTTGTAGTATTTTAGGGGCAGCTGGGTGGTGCAATGGGTAGCATACTGGACCTAGAGTCAAGAAAACTCATCTTTTTGGTTCAAATCTGGCCTCAGTCAGAATCTGGGAAAGTTGTTTAACCCTTTTTGCCTCAGTTTCCTTATCTGTAAAATGATCTGGAGAAGGAAATGGCAAACCACTCTAGTATCTCTGCCAAGAAAACCCCAAATGGGGTCACAAATAGCTGAACAAGATTGAAATGACCAAACAACAGCAATTGTAGTACTTTACTACAAGGGAGGGATCTACTGCGGAGGTTGTGCAGAATCATTGGGGATTCAGGAGATAATGCACTGTGAATAAAACATTTGCAATGTTTTAGAAGAATAAAATGGCCCTTAGATCAACAGATCAACAAAGTGGGCTGTCCTCCGCCTCCCTGTCTCCCCAGGATTAATTAATTAGCATCCATCTAGCTATTAATGTTGCTGGTTAATGGACAGTTTTATGACTTTTATAAATATTTAACGATTTGAGCATCAACCCCAAAGATGCAGCTGATGGAGCAACAAGTAAAATTCCATATTATGGACTGCTATGTTAATTATCATGTTTCCATACTAAAACCATAACAAACTAATTAAGATGAACTATCTGCAAATCAGATAGGAGTTACTTTCTAGTTTCTGGCTCTATAGGTGCTATGCTGTCTATTGGAAGCTTCTCTGCCTCCGTGTCTTTGTGTCTAGCATGTATCCCCTGTCTGGAATGCACTCCCCCCTCACTTCTTCCTTGGAGAGAACTTCAAAGCACACTTCAGGTATCACCTCTTGTAAAGAGACTTTCTCTTGATTTAACCAGTTATTAGTTCTTTTCTTCTTGAATTTACTTTGGATTATATTATCTATGGTTTGTCTTTTTTATATCATTTACTTATTTTACTTATGTGCTTACTTATTTGAATTTGTTTATTCGTCTTATTTGCACACATACTATATTTTCCCTCTATCCTCCCATTTCAAGTAGAATATAAGCTCGTGAAGAGCTGGGACTATTCCATTTTTGTCTGTTAAGGGCAATTGTAAATTTCTTTACAATTCTTCCAGCTGGTGAAAACGAAAGTTACTTTTAAGGGTAATATTGGCAAGGTCTGCTATTTATTTCCCATACTCTGGGCAATTAGGTGTTGGTTACAGCACTGGATCTGAAGTCAGGAAGACCTGAGTTCCAATCCTGCTTCAGAGATTTATTAGCTGTATGACTCTGGATAAATCACTTAATCTCTGTCTTCCTCAGTTTCCTCATTTGTAAAATGGAAGTAATAATAGCACCTACCTCCCAAGGTTGTTGTGAGGATAAAATGAGATAATATTTGTGAAGTGCTTTTCAAACCATAAAGCATTATTTGTTAGCCATTATTATTAGTATTAACAATAAAGCAATAATAACAATGGACTACATAATGCCATCTATTATTACTTATTTTTCATTTTTCTTAAAATCGCCTCCTAAAGACCTCTTACCTGGAAACAGTTTTTAAACTTTTTGCTGACAAAATATAGTGCTATCGGGTTTATACATGAATTCATAGTTGCCAGGTTAATGCTGATGTAATCCATAAGCAATAAGAAACTAGAGCAAAAGAAAATAAAGTAGAATAATTAGAACATACATTATTTTTTCACATGCTAACTAGAACATATTCCTGAAGTAAGCATTATTCCTGCCCAGAAGCCATTTTCAACAAATCTCTTCTATATACTATTTTTTTTTTTAGGATGGTAGTCTCGGTTTCATAAGGTTATTTTTTTTTTTTCCCCACAAAAGCTACTGCATAGTTTGGATAGCACCCTTAAACATAGAAGCAGAAAGGCTGTAGACAATGAGGGAAGAAATTACCTTTTTCATCTTTTTTCAAGTTGTCGTGGAAAGAGAAAGGATTTGGGGTCAGGGATCTGGGCTCTAATCCCAACTCTATTAGTTGCCTGTTTGACCATGAGCACAGTACTTAACCTCTCTATAATTCAGTTTCCTCATCTACAAAGTCAGAGTACTGGATGACCATCGGATGACTGCCAAAGTCCTTTGTGCCTTTAATTGTATGATTCCTTTAGGGAGGTTCTCTCCCAAAGGGACGAAAGTTAAATAGTAGGGGTTTTGTAGTTTTTTTTTCAAGCTTGAAGAGAGTGGAGACCCAAAGGGACCATTAAAGTGTGCAGAATAGAGTCGCAAGAGCCTTAGTCTATTAGGGTAAGCCCTAATTTCCTTCTAGGGAAGCTGGTTTGTCTAAACTTCATTTTGCTCATTTTGAATGTGGAAATAGGTAAATGGCTGGTATAATACCTAAGCAATTCACACCGGTTCATGTCTCTCTCATTGTACACAGTCTTCTTCAGAATTCGGCTCAGATGAAGAGGAAACCAGCAAAGAGCAAAAATCACAACCAAACAGAAGACTGTTTTTGCCACTTCCCGGCGCTAAAAAGAAAAAAAAAAGTACAAAAGAAAGTTATACTGAGATAAATGATTCATACCACAGAGTGACTGTAGCTATGAGAGAAAGACCTGTCCCTGCAAAGGGCCAGATAAATAATCTTCCAGAAACCTTGTAAAGAATCTAAATATCAGTCAATATTCTAGATGAACATTTTGGTACTTTAAGAAAAAATTAATGATTTTTTTTTTAATGTCACAGTCATTCCTTCCTTGCTTTGCTAATGGCCAGAATTAAAAACTCCCACCCTCTACCCTCCTCTCCTTGTGACAAAGAAAAATAGTTAAGCAAAAATGCCTGAAGCATAGACTTTGTCTGCTGACGTATTCAATATTCAGCTTCCCCTGACTCTCAGCCAATAGGAAGGAGGAAGGAATATATTCCACTATCTGTTCTCTGTAACCATGACTAATTTTGCATTTACTTAGCATTTAGCTTCCTTTTAAGGAACTTTTCATTGGTAATGTAATGTGGGTTTTTTTGGGGGGGAGCACCTCCTCTCCTAGCAATGAAGTGGAAATGGACAAGAGGTAAGAAGGGCTTGGGGGAGATAACAGCAGTAGAATGTGAAAGCTCTGGCTGGGGCTGGTATACTAGGTGAAAAGACTATTTTATCTGTTGGCAAGGGGCTCTAACCAATCTAGGGTAGCAGTACATACAAAGAAATGTTGTTAGTCACCCAAAGGTATCATGCACAGTTGGGAAAGAAGTAAGGGTTACCTCTTCTTCTGACATCACATTCTGAAAACCAGCAATTAAAACTCTTTTGGTCATGACTGATATTAGGCAGCATGATTCAGTAGACAGAATGCTGGGCTTTGAGTCAATGCGTATTGGTCTATTCCTGGGTGACCTGAACCAAGAAAGTCACTTAACTTTACAGGCCCTCAGATTCCTCATTTGTAAAACAAAGAGATTGGACTAGATGCCTCCCAAGGTCTCTTAGTTCTGAATCTAGGATCTAATGATTCTATTTAATCTGAGACTCATAGTGGATAGAACCCTGGGCTTGGAGTCAGAAAGGATGTAGATTCATAGAAATGACTGTGGGCAAAAAAATTATCTCTAAAATGGAGGTAGTAGTACCTATGGGTTATCGTGAGCCTGAGATGATATAATGACTGTAAAGTGTCTTGCAAAGCTACAGTGTCACATAAATGTCAGTTATTATTATTATTATTATTGTCAATCAGCCAATAAACATTTGTTAAATGCTTACTCTGTATGTGCCAGGCATTGTCCTAAGGGGTAGGGATATAGAAAGAGCAAAAAGACAGTCCCTACCTTCAAGGAGTTTACAATCTAATGTGGGAGACATATGCAAACAAATATATAAAGCAAGCTCTCTCTCTCTCACACACAAAGCAAGCTCTCCCTCTCCCTCTCTGTCTCTGTCTGGTTCTCTCTCTGTCTCCGTCTGTCTCTCTGTCTCCTTCTCTCTCTCTCTTTTTCTCTGTCTCTCTCTGTCTCCTTCTCTCTCTCTCTTTTTCTCTGTCTCTGTCTGTCTCTCTGTCTCTCTCTGTCTCCGTCTGTCTCTCTGTCTCCTTCTCTCTCTCTCTTTTTCTCTGTCTCTCTCTGTCTCCTTCTCTCTCTCTCTTTTTCTCTGTCTCTGTCTGTCTCTCTGTCTCTCTCTGTCTCCTTCTCTCTCTCTTTTTCTCTGTCTCTGTCTCTCTCTGTCTCCTTCTCTCTCTCTCTTTTTCTCTGTCTCTCTGTCTCTGTCTGTCTCTCATAAAAAGGAAATAAGAAAGGGAAAAAGGGAAGGCACTAGAATTAAGAGGGGTTGAAAAAGCCTTCCTGAAGAAGAAGAGATTTTAGCTGGGATTTGAAGATCGTCAAAAAAGCCAGTAGATAGAGATGAGAAGGGAGGGCATTCCAGGCCTGGGATATAGCTAGAGAAAATGCTTAGAGCCATGACATGGATAGTTTTGTTCATGGAACATCCAGGAGGCCAGTGTCACTGGATAAAAGAGTAGTGAGTAAGATGAGTAAGGTTTAAGAAAACTGGAAAAATGGGTTAGGTTATAAAAAGCTTTGAATTTCAGACAGGCTTTGGAATTTGATTCTAGAGGCAATAGGGAACCATTGTAGTTTATTGAGTAAGGGTATGATATGATTGGAATTGCACTTCAGGAAAATCACTTTGATTTTTGAATGGGGGATGGATTGGAATGGGGAGAGACTTGAGACAGGCAGATGCAGCAGCAGTCTATTGCAATAGTCCAGGAGTGAGGTGATAAGGGCCTGTACCACAGTGGTGGCAATATCAGAAGAGAGAAGGGAACATATTTGAGAGCTATTGTAAAGGTGAAATTGATAGACCTTGGCAACAGATTGGATATGGGAGGGGTGAGAGAGTGAGGAGTTGAAGATAATTCCTCGGTGAGCCTGAGGCACTGAGAAGATGGTTTTGCCCTCTACAATAACAGGGAAGGCAAAAGGTGGGGAAGTCTTAAGGGGAAAGATAACGAGTTTAGTTTTGGACACATTGAGTGGATATCTGGTTTGAGATGTCTGAAAGGAAGTTGGAGATGTGGGAGGATTATAACCATAAAGGGGGGGAGGGATTCAAGCAAATAGGGTGTGCTTGAAAGAAGAGTACCATACACAGATCTGTGGCCAGAAGAGCCATCAGAGATCACACCATTTAGCAGTTCATTGTGGATAAGGAAAGTTATCATAGATAACAAGATAAGGAAAGTTCATCGTGCACAAGGAAACCGAGGCCCAGAATCAGCAACCATTTGAAATATTAGGTAAAAGGCTACTTTATGAAGCAGAGGAGCCAGTGTAGATTGGACTGGCTTTGAAGGTCTGGGCACTTCAAAGTCTATACTGGATTAGGAAAATCATAGGTTGTGATTTTTCTTTGGCTATTAACTGGGACACATTGTGTTTATTTTCTAAGAGTGTGTACATTTAGAAATTGAGCTAGCCATGTAAAATACAGTCTGTCTGCAAGTGGGATTAACCAACATCAAGAGCAAACTGATTGAAATGGGGATTGGAGACATGACACTGCCTTGCCCCTAACCACCTAGTATTAGGTGTGTGAAGTCTATAATAAGCCCACATGACTAGTACAACCACACAAAAGGGCTTTAAGGAGAGTCAGTAAAGACAGGGTTGCCGCCCCTCTACCCAGTCAGGGCTCATTTGATTTTCTGGAGTTACCAGTTAAGCTGAAATATGGAAAAATAGTGGTCTTGAGTAGAAGACAACAGAACGGTGGTATCTCTTGCAGAAAGAAGGTCCTATGTGTGGCCTATTTGCTCTTACTGGTGCTACTTTTTAAAAGGGTTGTTTTGTCAAGGGTGGGCAGAGTGGCATAACAGAGTATTTGCTTGATGTCAAAAGAGATTAAGAGTTGGGTTCTAGAATTAGAATGTAATAGATCATCACTTAGTAGTTATGTGACCAAGTCACTCCATTCAATTGAGTTCACTCATTTACAGAGTGCCTACAATGTGGGAGGCATTATTCACTGAACCTCTCTGGACATCAATTTTCTTATTTGCAAAATGGGGTTATTTTCCCAGCTCTACCAGTTACTCACTGTGTGACATTAACTTCAAGCCTCAGTTTTCCCATCTGCAAAATACTGTTCAGATATGACCACATTTGGGGTTTTCTTAGCAAAAAGGCTAGAGTGGTTTACTGTTTCTTTCTCCAGCTCATTTTGCAGATGAAGAAACTGAGGTAAGTGGGGTTAAGTGACTTGCCCAGGGTCATACAGCCAGTAAATGTCTGATTTGAACTCAGGAAGAAGAGTCTTGTTGACTTCAGGCTGGGTATTCTATCCACTAAGCCACTTAGCTGCCCAAATGGAGAGAGAGGTAAATGTATATGGTGTAAAAAGGATTTATTTCTCTCCCATCTTCTCCCTCCTCACTGGGAGAGAAAATAAAATGTGTGTTAATTGGAAAAAGAAAAGCTGTCACGCTCTATTGTTTTCCATACGGTGTCAAGAAAATAATGACATTTATAAGTTTTCAGATGTGGAACACATACTGACTGTATGACTCACGTCAATTCACTTAATCTCTTAAAATGAGGTATCCCAGGCAACTCTCTAAGTTCATGAGATGCAAGAGAGTTGCCAAACAACATTGGTATAGGGAATTTCTTTACTGGGAGTGGGGGTTTCAATCAAAAGCAAAAAATAAATACAAAATAGTGCCTTAAAGGTTTACAAAATACTTTCTTCATAGCAAAATGGGAGGGAGGTTGGGGGCAAATATTGTGATCTTCATTTTATAATGAAGGTTCTCAGAAATGTAAATGATTGGTAACTTGGGATCAGGAATTTAGAGCTAATCTGTCAGTGAGCATTTATTAAGTGCCTACTGTGTTCTAGACACCATGCTGAGCATGGGAGATACAGAGAAAGGCAGAGGACAATCCCCTGCCTTTGAGCATCTCACCATCTAATGGAGGAGACAACAAGAAAATGAATATGTACAAACAAGCTACATATATAGGGTACATAGGAAATAATTAAAGGCTAGAAGACACTAGAATTTTTTAAAAAGGGGAATTAGGAAAGGCTTCCTATAGAAGATGGGATCTTAGGTCCTCCTGACTCCAGGGCTGGTGCTCTCTACTCACTGTGCCACTTAGCTGCCCCTAGAAGATGGGATCTTAGTTGGGACTTGAAGGAAGCCAGGGAAGTCAGGAGGTGATGAGGGGGAAACACATTCCATACTTGGGGGATAGTCAGTGAAAATGCCCAGAGTTGGGAAATGAAGTGTCTAGTGGATGAGACAGCAAAGAGGCCAGTGTCATGAATAGTCTAAACCTCTCATTTTATAGATGAGGGAAATGAGTTACATCCACCAAAGAGGTTAAGTACCCTGACAAAATTCTCATGGGTAGCAAGTACCATCCTACCCATAAGCCCTTTCTGTGACTCAGAATCCAGCGTTGTCATTATGATGCCTGTCTTTTCACTCTGGGGTCACAGTAGATGTTGGAACTGGGATTCTGACCCAGGAGTCTCCTAACTCCAAGTCCAGTCCTAATGATATATCATATGTGAAAATACTTTTAAAACAGCAAAGCACTATGCAAGAACCTGCTACCGTATCCTACTATAAATTCACCAAAGGGCATCCATCCAATATAGTGGCTGTCTAACATCTTCTTCACATTGTGTAGATACCCATGCGGGCTGTCCATTGGTTATCCCTCTCTCTTGCTGTATGACCAGGTCCTATTTTCTTTAGATCATACTGTATTATGTGACATTCTACATTTGTAAAAATGGTACAAAACTATCTTGTGGTTTGGGTTTCGAGATCACAGGGCTACCCGCTCATTGCATCAATGCCTTTATTTGCATCATGAG
The DNA here is from genome assembly GCA_028646515.1 of Pseudochirops corinnae. NCBI lineage: Eukaryota > Metazoa > Chordata > Mammalia > Diprotodontia > Pseudocheiridae > Pseudochirops > Pseudochirops corinnae. The sequence continues at coordinate 76,046,797 of CM053592.1, forward strand.
GTATTTCAAAGCATCCTGCTCAAGAAGGAACTCTCCTGCCAAGCTTTGGGTTCTCTTTTCTGTTCTCCTCAAATGGGATGACACTTGCGCCGTACTGTATGAATGCAAATCATTGCCCCGGTTATTACCTGCTTCAGGTGCTCGCTGAGTGCAATTCTCAAACTGCCGTTTCTTCTGTTAAGCATCTCACAAGTCATTAGGGTATAAAAGATGGCAGTACATGCTAACGGTACACAGAAATAGAAACCGAAGAGCCACCAGTCTTTTGCATCTCGGTAAAACTGTAAATAGAAGAGGGGGGAAAAAGAGAAGAATAATCATGCAAATTAAGTGCAAAGTATCCCTGAAATATGCTAATAGCAAGGCTGCAGCAGCAAGATCCTTATAAATAGAGAAAAGTTTGTACCCCTGCTCTCGTTGTAATAATTCAGTGATGACAAAGGAGCAGAAAGTCAATTCTTAAGTTGAAAACTCAGAAAATTATCTTACTCTTTTATTAGCACATAAAAAATGTAGAATTTTAAACTTAACATATGCTAATGTTCCATCATGCTGTAGAGGTGACCCTGGATTCTTGAAAGTTCTCTCAATGGAATGCAAGCTTTGGCAGGTGCCCCCAATTTGGAAGAGCTTCAAGTACGGGTCCTAGTGATAGACAATATGGGAGTTATCCAAGGACCAGCCTTGCCAAGTACACAGAAACTCAGCCCTGGAAGATTAGCCACCAAGTGATCAATTTTTTTTAGCCACAGCAATTCGAGAAATGTGAAGGGATTGTAATTTACACCAATTGTGGATGAAATAATGGATTTTTAAGAAGGTACTTTAAATTTCAAAAAAAAAAAGTTGGCTTCATTTGAATACTTTTGGATAAAGACTTCTCTTTGGTAAAAAAAAATTAATTTGTATTTTGAAACATGTAGTCATAGCTATGTTATGTAGCATATGGCAAGCGTTTAAAGTGCTCTCTAAATGCCAGCTATTATGATAAGAGGCAGTATGGCTTAGTAGATAAAGTGCTGAACTTGCAGTCAGAAAGACCTGCGTTCACATCCCCAAGTCTGGCTCTTATTAACTATGACTTGGTAAATCATTTGACTCTGCTAAGCTTTGATTTTCTTATCTCTAAAATGGGGATAGTTACCTCACAAGGTTAATGTGAAGCTCAGATGGCATGATGTAGGTAAAGCGTTTTACAAACTTTCAAACACAAAATAAACGTCAATGATTATTTCTTCAGTCATTGACAATTACAGTAGAACACAAACTCTTTGAGGACGGGGACTGTTTTGTGTTGGTCTTTGTATTCCCAGGTCCTAACAAGCACCCAGCTTGGACTAGCACTTAACAAATTCCTGGTAATTTTATTGACGCTGGTTTGCTTCAGTCCCTTGGGTTGAAGAGTTCTTAGTGGACTACGTGAAACTGATGAATCGTCAATGTGAGTACTTTGGTTTCATAGGCAGTTAACCCCTTGCCTGGAATGCATGCTATGTGACCTCATTGTTGGAAAATTAGAGCCATCAATAACTTTTTTCTCTATTTTCTTTTTTAATGCTTACCACCTGGAAGTCATTTGAAGAGAATACCATCTCTAAAGGAGCATTGAGCTTAACTTTCCTGCTGGTTTTAGGAAGTGGTCATACTAGCTAACCCAAGGATTGTTCTATTTCTTTTCAAAAATGAAAACTTTGATTTTCAATGAAGATGGAGATGGAAATACTATACTTAAAGACTTCCTGCCTCCAAATGATTAATCCGAGAAGGAAAGAAACCCCTTCTTTCCCATCATTTCCTTCCAGATTGTTTATTTAGCAAGGACATACCCCACACTGTCACATCAGTTCCCACAGAATGAATAATGGGACTAGTCTATGAAGACGTAGGTAATTTCTGATTATAATACAAACAATGAGAGGCCCACTGGGCAGTATTTGCGGTATTTCTATTAATGGCTACTGAGTAATAAAAATGTTATACAAAATTAGAAAGAAATTAACTTATTTAGAGTTGTTTATATAAATGTTTCCTTGGAAGTATTTCATTCTACATCAATTCAACAGTGTGATACAATGGAAAGAGTGAGAGGCCCTGGGTTCTAATCCTCTCTCTACCAATTAGTTCTGGGGGACCACAGGCAGTTTCTTCACCTGTAAAATGGAACTGGATTTGATTACCTCTAAGGTTTCTTCGAACTTTGTTATCCTGTGGTTCTGTGAGCAAGAACTAGCTGAGTGCCTTTTATGGGTAAGACACTGAGCAAAGCCCATGATGTCTATTCAAAACCAAATGAAAAATGGTCTCTGACCCAGAAACTTCTATTCTCTTAAGCATTAAAAACGAGTAAAGAGTAAAGAGAAGATCATTTATGGAAGGAGAGAATGCTAGGGTGTTGTATTCTGTCACAAAGGTAAAGTCTGGTGGAGAAAAGGAATGCCAGAGTGGAGTATATAGGCTACAAAGGATCTCTGCCAAGTTTAAGCTATGTCTTCCAGAACACAAATTACAGAAAGGGTCTCCTTTTCTTTGGACTCTAATGAATCTATGATCTCATTGGTGTTAATAATCTCTCCGATTTTGTATCCATGTCACTCTAGCCTACATCTTCTGTAAATGCCCCATAGGAGATCTGCCTCATGTGCTGAGGGCACTCCTTCGTTCTCTCAACAGCATGAGGATGCCAGAGGAGTGAGTGACTAACCAATGGAGCCATCTGCTGTGCCTTATGCTCATCATGTGAGTAGCCTATCTTTTTCATTCATGGATTTCTTTGATGATATCTTTTATTTTTCCTTCCACACAATCTTTTTACCTTTGTAACTATAAAAAATTCACGTCGGAGAGATCTCTCCCTATATTATCTCTCCTCCCGTAAATGTGAGGGCCATGTGTATAGTAATTTTCTCAGTGTCCACTGTCCTGTTGTCAAATGTGGAAAGTTGGATGTTGACCTCATGATTTTTGGGGAGCAGGCTTACTAGCTCTAGGGTGGGGAAGGCTACTTCATGTCTCCAGAGCAATGGTCAGAAACTTTTTCTAAATGGAGTGTGGGGAGTGGGGTGAGTGTAAACAATGGCAGGCCTAACTTGTTGGTAGGGAAGAAGGTAAAAAGGGAGTATAAGAAAGAGATGAGAAAAAAGATTAGGAGAGAGGAATCACAGAATCTCAGAACTGGAAGGGATCTCACAGACCAGATAGTCTAACCCACACCTAAACAAGAATCCCCTTTAAAACATACTCGAGTGGTTTTTCAATCAATTCAGATTTTTCAACCAATAAACTAATCGATCAGCAAACATTTATCAAGCACCTACAATATGCCAGGCACTGTGTTAAATAAAGCAGACACAAATCTCTGCCCTCAAGGAGCTAACAATCTAATCTATTGACTGAGCTCCTCAAAGACAAGGATCATGCTTTTTTCTTTTCTTATTATCCCCAGGATTTAGCATAGTACCTAGAATACAGTGGTTGATTAATAAACCCTTGTGAACCAAATGACACAGTTGGTGCATCAGTTGGTTTTTCTGAACTGTTTTCCTTAATTACAAGAGAGGTCTGGGCACAGGGGGGAGGGGATGGGAAGAGGGGAGTACTATGTAGAAATGACTATGATGCAAAAGCAAAAAGCATCAATGAATGCTTATTTTTAAATTTTAATTTTTTTGGAGATTTCTAAGTGAATGGAGATCTACTATCTCCTGAGGAATCCTATTTAGTGGCAGGGAAGATTCTAAGGGAAATTTCCCTTATATAAAACTTAATTTTTCTACCTAGCAACTTACATCACTTTTGCCCAGTGGAGTCAGACAGAGAAAATCTGCTTACTCTTCAACTACTTGAAAACAGCTAAAAGGCTCTTCACTGGTCTTCTGAAGGATAAAAATCCCCAGTGCCTTCAACTGATGCTCATATGGCATAATCTCACCATAATGGTTATAGTTCTCTGATCACATTCCAACTTATTATTCACATCCTTCCTAAAATATGGAACCCAGAACTGAACACATAACAGCAGATACAATCTAAGGGGGAAGGACTAAGAGAAAGAAGGAGAAAAAAGAGAATGAAAAAAAGAGATGTGTGTATGGTAGAGAATTGTAATCTGACTCTCATAACTGTTAAGGATAACCTCATCATCCTGCAGGATTTCATCAGTCTTGGGACTACGTTTGATTGTTGATGGCCACTCCTTAGAGAGTAATTTCTGCTACCAAGTCACAGACTTGCTCTCTCATTTCTATAGTATCTTGGATCTTGGTATTTGAACATTAGGTTATAACAGCTGGAGATGATATACTCTATTATGTTACTTTTATGCTCCAAAATCTTTAGTAGATCCCTGTCATCTCTTGAATAAATTTCAAACTCCTATGTCACCCTACCTTTTGAGACATTTATTATTCACCATGACCCATTCTATGTTCCAGCTAAACTGGACTCCATTCGGCCCCACTGAAGGTACATTGCATCATCCTGCTGCTGTCCTTTTATTCCCATTGCTCTCTGCAGCTGGAAAGCCTTCCCTTCTCCTCACCATCTATTGACGGTTGATTTCCATTCACTTAGAAATCTTCAAAAAAAATTTTTTGTGTTTTTTTTGAGGTGGGAAGGTAGGACAGTTGAGGTTAAGTGACTTGCCCAAGGTCACACGGCTAGTTTTGTGTTTGCCTTAAGTGTCTGGGGCCGGATTTGATCTCAGATCCTCCTGACTCCAGGGCCGGTGCTCTATTCACTGCACCACCTAGCTGCCCCCCAAATTTTTTTAAAAAAAGTTTCATTGAAACTTTTGTTTTTCTACCACAGTCATTTCTGGATATCCTTTAAGCCTATTTAAAATATGGCTCCTTGATGATGTTTTCCCTTCCCTTTGAGTAAGGTAGGACTTGATCCCTGAGAATTTATAGTTTTATACCTTTCTAAGGTACTTACACGTAAATCAAAATGTATGCTGCAAATTATGGTTATCTCAATATATCAATAAACATTTATTAAGCACCTACTATATGTTGGGTACTGTGATAAGCCCTGGGGATACAAATATGAAAAAAAGAAAGATATTCCTTGTCCTCAAGGAGCTTACAATTCCAATGGGGGAAGTTGGCATGTAAAAAGAAACTGAAAAGGGGAGGTATCCAAGAGGAGGAGCATGATGGAGAAGTCAGAGAAGCTCCAAAGTAGTGAAGTTAGGTGAGAAATGAGGGGTCTGAGCTGTCTAATTAAGTGGAGCTTCTGAGTTCATGGCCCTATCCTCTAATCAGAGAGGCTTGAGGGTATAATAGGCAAGGCTGGTGCATTGGATTGACTGCCTGCCTCAAGTCAGGAAGACACCTTCATGAGTTCAAATCTGGTTTTAGACACTTACTAGCTGTATGACGCTGGGCAAATCACTGAACTCTGTTTGCCTTGGTTTTCTCATTTGTAAAATAAGCAGGAGAAGGAAATGACAAGCCACTTCCTGTATCTTTGCCAAGAAAGCTCCAAATGGGGTCAGAAAGAGTCGGACATGGCTAGACGACAACCACAAAAACATCAAGGCTGATGACATCTTGCAGGATGATGAGGTTATCCCCAAAACGAGTTTTATAGGGCAGAAGCCAATCAGATAAACCTCAAAGTAAATCCCACGTATCTGTGTTGGTTATCTTTTCTTTCTACCAATCTATAAGTTCTATGAGGGCAATGACCCTGTCTTTTTCTAAAATTCATGATATGGTAACCAAGAGGGCTATTGCCAACTTTGGTGGCATTAAGAGATTTATAGAATTTGGAAATATTAGTTTTGCTATGCTCAATCCTTGTCAGACCCCATCTAGATTAAAGCATTCAATTCTGAGCACCGCATTTTAGGAAGACCATTGATAAGCTGGAGAGTGCTCAGAGGAGGGAAATCAGCATGGTGAACAATCTCAAGAGTATGACACCTGACAGTCAGTTAAAGCAAATGGGGATGTTTAGCCTGCAGAAGTCAAAACTTGGTTGTCTTCTAGTACTAAAGGAGCATCATATGGAAGAGTGATTCAATTTGTCCGTCCTAGAGGACAGAACTAGAAACAACTGGTGGAAATTGTAGAAGTAAATTTAAGCTTGATATAAGGAGAAAAAAACCCCATTAACAATTAGAACTATTAAGAAATGAGATGGCCTGCCTCAGGAAGGAGAAGATTCCCTTGCAGCCCCCAACCAAACGTTGGATGACCAGTTGTCAGTTATATATTCTAGGGATTCTTATTCAGGGGTGGGTTGGACTGGATGGCCTTTTGGTCCTTCCCAACTGATATTCTCTGATTCTGCACACATTAGGTAATTAATATATGTTGATCTCTTGTTACCATGACAACCCGTAGGACCAATTTCAGTTTAGTAAATTTTTTGTCAGGATGAAAAAGTGAAAAGAGACCACTAGTACTAATTCTTTTATTTTTCTTCAAAAGAATGCATTTCTTGGGGAAGAATTCAGCTTACTGAGAGAGATCTGACATTCTATTTTGGCACTTATGCTGACACATTGGCATTATGCAAAACAAAGGCTGAATATCTATCAAGAACAAATTCAGGCTGAAAATGCTGCTCATGAATTGAATCTGTTTTCCTCCACTGGCTGCAGAATTTCCTCTTCTTTGTTTCTATGAAGGACAGATAGAAGGAGACAATTTTTTTTCTTTGAGCACAAGTTTCTTGGAGAATAAGCAGCTCTGGAATTGCTATATAGAAGCCTCTAGGGTACAGTTATTATCGTTGAATTTGCCTTTAAGTTTTCTTCCAAGTGTAAGAGAAAAAACATAAAGCATAGTACAAGATTCCTTATTTTCTAGAAGAGATTAATTCTGAGAAGTATTTGCAGATTTTAATTCCTTCAACTCATCAATGACACTTACTAAATATCATTTAATAAAGCATTTTTATGAGGTCAATTTCACCATGTTATCTATGAATCTTTTCTTGCTGGATTTGGAATTGGAGGACCTGGGTGGGACTAGAGTCCTGGGTTCTAAAGAATTCTCTCTCTAGCTATGTGATTCTGGTCAATTCACTTAATCTCTTTGGGCCTCAATTATTCACTTATTTTTTTTAAGGGTTGTATTATATATTCCTAAGTTTTCTATGAACTTTAATATTCTTTTTTTAATAATTCTTTTTTTTTGGAGGGCAGTTGGGGTTAAGTGACTTACCCAAGGTCACACATCTAGTAAGTGTTAAGTGTCTGAGGCTAGATTTGAATTCAGGTCTTCCTGACTCCAGGGCCAGTGCTCTATTCACTGCACCACCTAGCTGCCCCGAACTTTAATAGTCTATGAATATCATTTTTATGAATACAATATATACAAGGGATTTATTATGTTCTTGTCTAATTATTTATGTGGGCACAAAGAGGTCTTAGATGAAGTAATTTTATCAAAAAATTGGATGGGCTTTATAACTACCCAAACAGAAACTGCTCCAAAAGTAATAAATCAAGAATATAAATTTTCCTTTCTAATAATCTGTAAATAGATAATTCATTAGACACGAAGTCATCCTAACTTTCCCTTGTTAGTTCTTAAGGCAATAATCCCCAGGATCAGTTGTTAAGTCCTTGGGCTCTTGTAATATGAACATGTTGGATCCAGGCTCATCAAGGTGAATGTTTCTACTCATTCTCCAAAATGAAAACATATACTGTCTCATTTTTCCTCTTTTCTCTGTTTTATATCTTCCCAGCTGACCTACTGTAGTAATACCAATGGCATTTCTGACCTCAGGTGACTTCACTTTATCTTCTTTATGGGCTCATATGATTCCTTTTAGGGATACCATTCTTAACGCGATTCTATAGTAACATTGAGAAGGTAAATGCCAGTTTCTGTTGGGATGTTAACTCAATGGAAGCTTCTCCAGTTTCTAAATCATATTCACTCTCCTCAGGCCTACCAGTTTCTGAGCAGGTGATTTCTGGATTTTTGCTTCTGCTTTCTTCCTATTTCCTGGGCAGCTTAGACTACTTTACTTTCAGCAAAGTACTGTACTAACCAATTGTTTAATAATATTACACTGTCCTAAATTTTATTCATTTATAATCTGAGCACTCTATTCCTATCCATTTCTGCATGGAATTAAGAGAAATTCTGCGTTATTGCAGCCCCTCTTTAAAGGAGAGCTTTATATCAATCATTGATGGATTATACAGATAATTATTTAACAATAAAGATAATTTATATAGATAATTGAGTTAAAAGTATAGAATTTGGGGGCTAAAATTTTCAGCTTATTTGTTCACATTAACCAGAGAGTAATGGTCAACTTTTTACCTTTTGTGGGTTATGTTCACCTCATTTATCTGTCACCCGAAGGTTGACCATTAGATGATGAATATTTTTGACCATAAGGACCTTTTGAAGGACATCTACCTAAGGCATAGAGGCAGAAGTGTTCTTGAGTCAGCTCTAATGGCTCAAGAAAGTTAAGTTTTCAGGGTGAACACATACGCCTTGGAAATCACTATGTGCCATAAGTCAGGGCTTGATTTTATTGATTTTCTTGACTTAAAAAAAGTGATAGAGAAAATGTTAGTAATGCAGATTAAATCTAAATGCATGTTGTCATACATTCCCCCCCAAAGAGCTGGTTGTTAAACCCCTTCATGGAGGGGATATAATCTGTAATGGTGAAAAGAACCCCCAACTAATGAAATCAGAGGTCCTTTCAAGTTGGAAGAAAATTTGACATGAAAATTGAGAAACAGAAGATTTTAGTTTTTAGGAAATCTAGTTTGGCAACTCCTATGAAACATATTTTACTTAAAAAAGGTTTATAAACTGGATAATTGGTCTCCTGTAAAACAAATAATTTTGAGAACTTTTTAAGATATGAAAACTTGACCTGTCTGTGAATGATTAAATTTTGGAATCTATGTAGCAGGAAGCTTACATAGAAGCAGTAAATAATACTGATTTTTAAAAAAATAGTTATCCCTTTGTTTCCCTTCCTCACTTCCATATGGAACTTGTTTTCGTAGAGAATGTGTATTTTAAACAAATTTTCCAGTGCACCTGAACTGCTTGGTTGAATGAAGTTGACATTTTGTGGTCTGGTATGTTTAAAAATTTGGAATTATAAAAAAATCTAAAATATTCTCATTAAGTTATGTTGTTATGATGTACATGTGACCATAACAAAAGGATAGATTCTTTTACATATGAATCTTATACACTTTGCTGACTTAGTAAGAAAGAATGTAATAGAGGAATGTGGATTTTCATAGGACATCTGAAATTTGTGGGCCTGACAGATTATTGGCTCATAGATTTAGATCTGAAAAGTATCTGAGAGATCATCTAGAAACTCCTGCTTCCCTCCCCTCCCCCTCATTTTACAGTCCTTGAAATCTAGGAAAGTTAGAGAGCTTTTCTAAGGTCATATTAAGGTAATAAATAATAGAATTGAGATTTGAACCCAGGTTCTCTAATTCCAAACCTAGTATTCTTTCCACTGTACCATGCAAACTGCCATACTATGTGTTATATTGTAATGACACATAACATTTTTATAGATATAGCTATAATTTTTTGAGGGGAGAAGAAAGGATGCAAGCATTTATTAAGTGCCTACTATGGTCCAGACACTATGCTAAGCACTTTATAAATACTATTTCATTTTATCCCCACAACAACCCTGAGAAGTAAATGCTATTATTATTATTAGTGTTATTTTGTAGTTGAGAAAAGTGAGGTTAAGTGACTTAGGAAGTATCTGAGGTGAGACTTGAACTCAGATCTTCTTGATTCAAGGCTCAGTGCTCTATCCACGGTACCACCTAGCTGGGGGTAGGAACAGGTTGTAGACTTGTGATTTTATTGGTATAGAGGACCCCTGATGAGAAAATTCTTTCTTACCAGTGCATACTGATAATCATTTAATATCATTTTTGGACCTTAATAAGAGCCAAAGTCTGAACTAATCAATCAGATTGCTTTGCTTTGCTCTAAAAATGCCTTTTCCTGTGTCAGCTACTTTGAAGACTAGATAAGGCTGAATAGTGGGATTTCTCTTATCTTTCCTAAAGGCTGTGCTGTGTGGGGGAGGCTCAGGTATCCTGGGATCCTAATTTCTAACTCACACTACTTTGTTGATTGTCTTGTCAATTTGTATTTACTACCTGTTCAACTAAGAAACTTCTTTTCTAAAAATATATGAAGACCATAAATCTGAGGGACACAGACATCCTGGGATTATCCTAAAACATATAAAAACTTTGTAATTCTTGTATCAGACAGAATTAATGTTTTGGCTCTGTGCAGCATGTATATGCTAGCTTTAAGAAAATAAATGATATAAAACATATATCACCGATTCTATTTTCCTCTTTTAACCAAACTTTCAGGTTGACAAGAACAACTGTTTGGCAGTTTACAATCTTAGAGAGCTGCCTGAGACATTGAGTATTAAACGACTTGGCCAGCATCATACAGCCAGTATATTTCAGAAGCTAGATTTTAACCCAAGTTTTTCTGCTCTCTAGTCAGTATTCTAGGCTTCCTCTCACATAATAGTGAGCAAGAAATCTCTTCATCTAGTAAATTTGTCTGGAGGTCCTCAACTGTACAATGCAGAACTACTTTGTATCACGATAACTGAGTGAAAAAAGTAATAAATTTGCTTTTGTTTTCAAAGGTGGTAAGTATTAGACTTGTCATTTCCTTGATAAGAGAGAACTTCCATTTAGCAATGCAGGTGTGGAACTTCCCCACAGCTTACTGTCTAAGAGAGCTGACCCAAGTAAGAGATTAAATAACTTGTCCAGGGTCACACAGACAGCATGTGTCAAAGGAGAGACTTGAACCCAAGACTTCTCTGCTCTCAATTCACAGACATAAATTAAACCTGATTATTTACAAAAATGCCAAAAGACCCATTTTATTCATTTTCTCACTAAGTTGACAACTTCTGATTTACTCTAGCTAGACTACCCACAGATCCTGGAATCACACAAGCATCCCACAATAATGGAATTTTAGTGTTCTAAGGGACCTCTGTTATGGGAATCTAAAGATCTTCCCTGCCCCTAGGCCCTTTGCTAATGTGGCTACGTGACTCTGAGGACCCTTGGATATTTGAAAGTATACTCTGTTCCTTAATAGGCTGAATGTGGTCACATGGAGCCTGTGGC
>CM053592.1:76058442-76081840 GCA_028646515.1 Pseudochirops corinnae
CTGTTTTTCTGTTTGTTTGTAACTTCTGTTTGTATTCTCTGAAGTTCAGGGTGCTGACTTTTCCCCCTGAACTAGGTAAATGATATGCTTGATTAAAGTAAGATTGTTAACCCATTTTGAGTTGCTTTCCTTTAGAAAAGCAGATCTAAGAACCTGTGCTAGTAGCTGCCCTAGGCATGCTAGGGTGCTTGCTGTTACAACCTCATTGGTGATCTAGTCAGATCCCTACTCTACACAACACACTCAACAAGTGGCCATCCAGCCTTTTCTTGAAGACTTCCAAGGAAGAGAAACTAACTGATTCCCCAACATAACCCATTCAACTTTGTGTAGTCCTAATTGTTGGGAAGTTTTTCTTACATGAATTTTGAATTTATCCTTCTGCAACTTGAACTCATTGCTCATAGCTCTGCCTTCTGGGGTCAAGCAGAATAAGCCTAATCTGTTTCCCATATGAAATCCCTTTGAACATAGTTATCACATCATTTCTAAGATTTAAGCAGAATAAGCCTAATCTGTTTCCCATATGACAGCCCTTTGAACATAATTATCACATCATTTCTAAGATTTCTCTGCTCTTCTCTGGTTCAAGGTCCTTCCCCCATCCTCCCCCAACTGATTCTTATGTTCTTAACTTCAAGATCTTTCACCATTTTGATTGTCCCCCCTAGACATTTTTCACCCATTACTTCAACCTAAGTATCTACATAATCAATACTTAATCAGAAAAGAACAGTTTTCAGTTAGATTATGTAAAGTTATTAAGTACCTCTTCAAGGTCTTTCACTATTCTGGTTGTCCCCCTCTAGACACTTTTCAGCTGTTACTGCAGCCCAAGTATCTATACAATTAATACTTGATTAGAAAAGAACAGTTCCCAATTAGACTATGCAAAGTTATTAAATACCTCCATGAACTTGTTTGTGGGGTTCAGCATGCAGGTTTTGTGTTCTTTGCCCTTATACTCAAAGGGCACCATCACGAAACCAATGGCTTCAGGAATAGCCAAGACGAAGGACAGAATCCAGATGGACACAATTTCAATTGCAGTGATCAAAGGAATCCCAATTCCCTGAACCCTACTCCAGGAAGCAACTGCTCTGTACCTGGAATAAAGAGGTGAAAGAACAACTATCAGTCATTGGGGTTTAGGTAAAATAATGTAACCCTCAAAATGGAAATCCATATGAAATCAGCCTTAAAATGGTTTAATAAGAATGTATTGCCTATTGTGTGTCCTTACATGTCCTACTATGTGATAGGTATTAGAGTTACAAAGACAAAACCAAAAAATAGCTTTTGATCTCATGGAGGTTACATTCTTTTTTGGGGTGGGGGGGAGATTTCAACATGTATACTTTGAGCACTGAGAGGAGGTAGGAGAACATTTCAGATACAGGGGATAGTCTGTACAAAGACAGGGAGTTTGGAGATGGAATATCATGTATAGGGAACAGTAGTCTGGTTTGTCTGGAATAGAGCACATGGGGGGGAAATAATGTGAAAAAAAAAAGTCTGAAAAGATAAAGATGAATCTCATCAAGGGGCTAAAGGTGCTACCCTGTTGGAAGTATCTACACCCCAAATTGGCATTTTTCCTGTGAAATCAAGGGTTTGGATTAGATATCTCATATACTTTTTAGCTCCAAATTCTATGATGTGAGATCTAATTAGTGTGAAATAAAATGCAATTTTAAAATGAATAAATGAGAAAATCCACCATTTATTAAATGCTTACTATATATCGAGCACTACATTAAAACCTATGGGTGCAAAAACAAAAATAAAGTAAAGGCATCATGGAGTAAAGAGAATGGCGGCCAATGAGAAATGTTTTGTCTTGGGAAGTTACAGGGATGGTGATAATACATCTGTCACAAGGAAGTAGAGGCAATGACAAGGTTTTAGAGAAAATGTGGTATGGTTGAAGAGGTCTGGATCTGGAGTCAGAGAGCTGAGTTAGAATCCTGCCTATGTTATTGGGTCTGTGTTCTTGTCTCTATATCTTTGGGCCTCAGTTTCGTTACTTGTAAAACAAATAGCTTGAATGAGGCAACCTTTCCATTCCTGGCAAAGTAGAAAGAGGAGGTAGTGGACCTGTATAAAAATCCTGACTTTTCTAGTTACTATCTGTGTGAACTTAGGTAAATCACTGTCCCTCAGGGCTTCAGTGATCTCATTTGTAAAATGAGGAAATTGGACTATGTGTTCTCTAATGTTCCTTTAAACTCTCAATCCAGGAGGCTTTCTATCCTTGTAGCCTATGGAAATTGATAAAAAAAAGAATTTTTCAGGGTATTTTATTCAGCATTTGTAATAAAGACAATATCCCTAAAATAGGGGTGAGTATAATAAAAACATCTAAGAGTATCTTTTAGAGACTTTGGTCTAATTCTTTGCTTATCAAGCAAGCTATAATTTGGTTTTTATAACTGGTGGACCTATCACTCCTGTTGAGGAGGGGGTGGCCAATGCAAATGAATGATAGAACACTAGTGAAACAGTCAGCTAGCTCTCACATTGGAAATGAATAAATTGGCATTCAGATTCCCTCATCAGCTTATGAATTGGGTTAGACATATGAATTAGCTCTTCAGTGCCTGATCACATCTGAGTGAATTCATTTATTCAAGAAACATAATTAAATATTTCTTATGTGCAAAACACCTGCCAGGTGCTGAAGAAAATAAAGAGATAAATAAAGCTTCCCTTCAGCAGTTTACCAACTAGTAGATGAGATAAGACATCTGTACAAGAACAGTCAGCTATATACAGTAGTGTTTAAAGGATTTCAAAGAGCTTTATAAACATATCTGTTCCTTCTAATAACCTTGTTATGTTTTTACAAATATTATTATCATTGTATAGATGAGGAAATTGGCTCAGAGAGAAATGATTTGTCTGTCATTGGTCATAAAATTAGGATGTATCAGAGGTAACATTCAAATCCAGGTTTCTTCTGTCTCTGGTTTTCTCTCCATTTATCTCCTCTAAATGAGTAACTTAATGCAGAATGGAATAGGATAGCTACCTTTTAAAATGTAATATATATTTCCTCCTTTCCCCCAAAACAAACTGTAATGGAAATTCACAATTTCATATGCCACCTAATTTTTTGTTCTTCTTTGCCTTTCCTGACTCCGTGTATGCTTCCGCACTGTTGGGTATCTTTTTATCTTCCTGTCTGTATTTTGTTTGTAAATAATTGTTTACATGTTATTTGTCTCCCCCACTGAGCTGGGAACTCCTAGAGAGCAGGGTCTGTTTCTTGGAGTCCCGAGAGGTTAGCACAGTGCACTAGTTGGCTATTAATAAATGCTTGCTGACTGATTAATTTTATGTAATTTAAAATGTTAATGTTTATGAACATTTGAAGGTCATAATTTAGAAAAATAAAAGAATCCTACAAACAAAATAGGATAAATGAGTAAGAGAAGCAGAAACCAAAGGTCAGGGTTTCCTTAGATAGCTAACATGCCTGAGTCTCATCTGTCTGAGGAATTCCAATCAATCATTCAAAAAGGACCACACATCAAATTAGGGCAGATTGAAAGAATCAAGTTCCTGGGTCTCAGATCCCTAGATGCATCAAGGTATTTCTACCTTTCTACCTTTCCAGGCCAGGTCTAAAAAGCCAATTAACCAACCATTCTTTAAATGCCATCTTTTAAATGCAACAAGGACTTCCTTCCTCTAAAAATACTTCTCAATTTTCAGGTCATTTCAGGTCACCTAGTGAGTGAATTTCTTAATTTGGCCAGATTTTCTTGTGCAAAATATTTCCTTAAAATTTCTAGCAGAAGCCTGGAAGAAGTAAGCTAAGGTGTGTCACAGGGCTAAAAATAATAACAACAATAATGATAATAATAATTAATAATAACTACTAGCATTTTTATAGTTCCTTAAGGTTTGCAAAATAATGCTTTACACGTAGTATCTCATTTTATCCTCACAACAACCCTGTGAAGTAAATCCTATTATATTCCCATTTTTATAGAAGAGGAAACTGAGACAAACAGGTTAGTTGACTTGTCTAAAGTCGCAAAGCTAGTAAGTATCTGAGGCAGGATGTGAACTCAGTTCCTCCAGATCCAAGCCCCATGTGCTATTCCTTAGTCACCAAGCTCTCCTGAGCTGTGCAGGGAGCAGGGAGGGGTGTGCGTAGGTGGGGTGGGGGGAGGGATGGTTTATAGAAAGACAGTCGGTGGGGGCAGGCCCAGGTAGAATGCATAAATGTGGTAGAGGTGTGTAAAGGGGGAAATGAGTAATTAGCTGTCTGAGGGCTCTTTCCTGTGAGGTTCTTTGATTTCCTGGCCATGGTCTTCCCACACTTCACTTAGGTAAAGTCTTCATGATTAATCAGAGGAGAGTCAGAATGATTGACCAAAAAAATAAAAAATCAGACTGCCTGTTCTATTCAGTGATGACTGAGACTTGCAGGTATTCCCTCCCATTGGCCAGGAGTCAATAATCTGACTCTGTTCCTGCATCTGATGAACACCTGGAAATGTGGGCTGGGAGAGAAGAACCAGGAGAAGATACCTTGATTATGCTGGCTGCTCTGGCTGCACCATCCCCTGGAATTCCAAACCAGGATGTAGAGATTTCTAAGGACTCTTCTGTTAAAGTGGGCTATTTTTGTAATTCTGAGAAGTTGGAAGAGAGTAACCCAGATACTAAGGGAAGCACTAGGCCGAGGGATGCAAAGGTTATGACTGAAGGCTTTGTCACTGGTTTTCTGTACAAATTTAAGGCAACTTTCTTAACTACTGAACAAAATGTTCACAGGGTCTTAGTTTAAGAGCTGGAAGGGATCTGATGGGTCATCAAGGCTAGCTCAGTTATTTTACAGTCTAGATCACTGCATTTCCCACCTTTATTCCCCAAATTCCTTTGTCTTGACTTACTCGTTTACATGTTCTTCCTTAGGCTAGAAAGGAAGCTCCTTAAGATCAGGAACTGTTTTGTTTCTGTTCTTGTACCCCAGCATGCAGCATAGTGCCTGGCACATTGTAGGCACTTGTGATTTGATTACAGAAAAGGAAACTGAGGTCGAGAGAAGTGAAATCACTTGTCCAAAGTCACACAGATTATCAGGACAAGGATCCCCAGTTTCCTGACTCCAGATCTCCTTTCATTCATCAAGACTGACCTTTCTTCTCCAGTGGAGTGAGAAGGGAGAGCCTTTTGGAAACTGCAGATACAGCCAAGTCAGTGTTCTTTGCTATCTAGCAGAATCTCAGGGAAATTTAAGAGAGGCAGTGATAAATCCATTTGTCTCAATTTTCTAGACTATAAGCAGACTAGGGGATGTAGCAGTTGCTGATAATAGTTCTGGAGGCAACTTGCTCCATTTTCTGTTCTGCGAAAAGTAAGATTAGGGGTTTTAGAGTATACGTGGATACCCTTATAATAGTGATGAAAACAGCAGCCAACATTTACGTGGGCCTTAGGATTGGCAAAGCGCTTCACGTAAGCTATCTTATTTCATCCACACAGCAACTCTTTGACATAGAGGCTATTGTTCTCCTCACTTTACAGATGAGGAAATGGAGGCAGGCAAAGGTTAAGTGAGTAAATATTTTCAGAAGGATTTGAATCCAGATCTTCCTGGATCAAATTAGATAATGTGCCTGCTTTCCTCATCTCTAACTTAATGAAATGCTCACGGCTGATTATATACCAGCCTAATTAGCTGTTTGAGAGTAAATCAAGAAAAAACATTGCTTATCTTTTTCACTGGGGCACTGTGCTTGGCAAAGGGATTAAAATAGATTTGTTCCTTGACTTCTAGGAACTCACATTTCATCAGGTAGGACAGCCTTGGACAGACAAAGAAATCCTTGTTTGAATACGTGTTTTGCAAGATCATAAAATAAGAAACATATCTTGGCCTAATGATACTTGGACTATTTTCTGCTTTAATATTCTTCCAATTACAATATTTAGATATCAAAGTTCATCTCCAAGAATTAAAAAAATAAATTGAAGAAAGCTGGTCTCCTGATCTTGGGCATGTCATGTCCTGTGGCCTTGTGTGAAGGTCAAATTAAAACTGCTTTTGGAATTACTATTAGGAAAAGTTCCATAGAACAGAACGTGTAATGCTTGATATTGTATTCCCATAGCTTTATACTTGAAACTTTTATTGCTTTTGTAATAGAAAATTCACCCATTGCCTTCTCTCCCTTCTTACAATATGTTTGATAGATGTCTTACAAAATAATATTAAATGCTTTTTTGTTTAATTCTGTAATTTTATCCCTGTGTGGAAACTCCACAAATGCATCTGTAACTTATAGTCTTAGAGAGGTACCATCGGCACTAAAAGGTTAAATGACTTATCCATGATCTTAAGCATGTTTAAATCAGAGGCAAGGCTTGGAACCAAGTTTCCTTGACTTTGAGGCTGATTCTCTATCTACCAAGCCCTTACTCCTCTGATAAAAAAGCAGAGTGCATTAAAGTTAGCAATTCTTAAACATAACTGTTTTCTATACTGGATTATTTTCTCAAAAGTAGATCAAGAATTATATAGATGAAAAGTACTAGTTCATTTATTCATTGCCTTAAAAATGTTTATTTAATTCAATTTAACAGCCATTTGTTGAGTGCCTAGAATGTGCCAGAGATGAATGAATGAAATCGTTCCTATCCTCCAAGAGCTGAGTTCTCAAGGAGTTCCTGTCCTGCAATAGAGCAGCATTCTACTGGGGAGGTGGTGGAATGGAGGACACATCCACAGATATGTAAAGTATAAAATCTGCACAAAGTCATTTCAAAGGAAGGCATAAGGAGAGCAGTGACAACTTGTGGCAGCAGGATAGTCTTCCTTTAGGACGTGATACTTGAGTTGAATCTTAAAGATGGTTAAGGATTCTAACAAACAAGGATGCAGAGAGACAGCATTCCAAGCACAGGGGACAAGAGGGGGATGGAATGCCAGTTTTGGAGAATAGGAATGGGGTCAGTTTGGCTGAAATGAAGGGGGATAATGTGAAATCTGCAAGTCAATCAATGAACAAGCATTTAGTGAGCCTAGTCTAATGCCAGATACTGTGCTAGGCACGAGTTGGAACCAGGTGAAGGGCCGTAAATGACAAATAAAGAATTTATGTTTTATGGAGTATTCTGTAGAGTGCTGTGCTGGGCACTGAGAGGGAATGTAAGCATAGATGAGACACATTCCCTGGCCTCTCAAAACTTATCAATAGGGGATATAAGGGTTTTTCTACATTAGAATCCATGGTATTACATATTTGGATCATATCAACTGGAATTCTATTTCACAAAGTGAAGTTGCATTTTCCTTACCACACGTACTTTCTCAGGAAAGCTATGGGATAGTGTGACCTTTGAACATGCCAACCCTGGACAAGTGTGCTGGCCTAAAGCATTATCACTTCAGTTGTAGATTAGCACAAATATATCTTGCACGTAGAGCATGTACTGTATGCCTTCTGCAAAAAGGTTCAAAAATGCATGTTTCTAAAAGAGAACAAGATCTGTGTATGTTGGAGTAGCACATTGCTGAAAAAAAATCCAGACTATTTCAGCCATAGGATAATAATAGCTTGTACTTTGGACTTTACAAAGTGCTTTCCTCAGAATAATCCTGGAAGATGGGAAATGCAAGTGTGAATATAATTAATTATTAATTAACTAAATAATAATAACAAATATGTAATAAGATGGAAAATGCAAGTGTGAATGAAAAAACATTTATTAAGTATTTACTACGTGCTGCGCACTGTGCTAAGCACTGGGGAGAAAATGTAAGCAGGTGAGACAGTCTGGGCCCACAAGGAGTTTATATTCTAAAGGGGAAAAATAATAATTGCTAGCATTTATCAAAGTTGTTTAAGATTTGCAAAGTGGTACCTTGTGTGGTCCTTCTAACAACCTTGTGAAATAATAACAGTAATAGTAATTTATTGTTGTTTAGTTGTATCTGACTATTCGTGACCCCATTTGGGATTTTCTTGGCAAAGAGACTTTAGTGGTTTGCTACTTCCTTCTCCAGTTCACTTTACAGATGAGGAAACTGAGGCAAATAGGGTTAAGTGACTTGTCACTCAGTAAGTCACACAGTTGGTAAGCATCTGAGGCAAGATTTAAATTCAGGTCTTTCTGACTCCAGGCATGTGCTCCAGCCACTGTTGCCCAAGTGCTAGAATTATCATCTCATTTGCTCCTTAAATAATCCTGGGAGGTAGGCGCTATTATTATGGCATTTTACAGTTGAGAAAATTGAGGCTTACATAGGTGCTTAGCCCAGAGTTACACATTAATGAGCGTCTGAGGGATGTGAACTAAGGTCTTCCTGACTCCAGGTCCAGAACTCTTCCTAGCTACCTCATCAATATATAGAGGGGAGGGGTGTTTGGGGCAACAACACCATTTTTACAAATAAGGACATTCAGGCAGAGAGAGGCAGCCATAAATTTTAGAACTAAGATGTGAATCTGTCTCCATAGTCCAAGTTGAATGTTCTTTCAACATTACCATTCTGCTTACGACTTACCTTTGCTGCTTAATTTCATAACTTAAAGTTACTATTTACAGCTTAAACGGGTAGCAGAGCAGGATAATCTTTAATGTATAAGTCAAATCTATATTTCCTTATTTTCCAGGCAGTCGCTGGTAGGGAGCACCGGGGCTGCTGTTACTTAGCTTTCTGCTCCTCTTTTTATGAATTCTGTGCCTGTAACTTAGAGGCAGAGAGTGGAAGCCCGAATCTCCCGTGGAGAAGTTGCTTTTCTTCTATCCCTGGGTCAGGCAATGGGACAACTTGCATCTCCTTAACTCAGACATGGTGTGAGAAATGTACATGGACTATTTAAGGAGGTGTGACTGCCAGGGGCTAATAACAATTGGTTATAGATAATGCATCAAAGAGATATTATGCTCTTGGGCCACCAAGATATAAGAATGAGTGTTTTTTTTTTCTTTTTGGAGGGGGGAAGGCAGGACAATTGGGGTTAAGTGACTTGCCCAAGGCCACACGGCTAGTAAGTGTTAAGTGTCTGAGGCTGGATTTGAACTCAGGTCCTCCTGACTCCAGGGCTGGTGCTCTATTAACTGCGCCACTTAACTGCCCTTGGTTTTTTTTTTTAATCACTTACAAGATAGTTCTGGCTTTATGTAAATTGGCATAACAATTCATTTACTGAAAGAATTTTGAAAGAATTCAAAGTTCTGGCAGCTAGAATCTAGTTCAAAGACTAGTTAAGGATAAAATAGCATCCTCTGGATATAAGAGGAAAAATAGCCACTCTCCAAACATCTCTGCATAGCTTCATAAAAAACACTGCACAGCAGCCAACCCCCACTGATAAAGGCGGTGCACTGGGTAGGGAAGGGGCAGCATACCTGTGTTAACTTCACTGGAGAGTACCAAGCATACTTTATCATTAGCTTTACCTTCCATTTCATAATTCTGTGTATTATCATGGTACAATATTTAATAAGGCTGCATTTTATGACTTGCATAAAGGTATCATTTTATATATGCCTTTGTTACACAGGCTAAGTGACATGGATGGGCAGGACAAATTCATGTCACATAAACATCATTTCACACAGAGGTCGGATGGAACTTGGGCAATGTGAGAACTGTCTATGTAGCAATCCTGTCTTCCTCTGAATGACCAGTTGATTATTAATTCACACATTTTGTAGGACAGATGTTTTCCAGTTTTTCCAAGTCAGTTCTGAATTAGAGAATTTAAAGATTCTATTTAATTACTTAAGGCTATTTAACTCTTTATTTAATATTTATTTTACTTACTTAAGGCTATTGAATTACTCAAGGGTCCTAAAGATTTGGAGCTGGAAGGGGCTTGGCACAACCTCTCAGAAAATTGGGACCCAAGGAATAGCTTGCCTTGAGCCACATGGATACTATGAGGCAGTTAGGTGGCACAGTGCATAGTGATGGCCCCACAGACTTCTCAGACTCAAAATAACCATATTCATTATCTCCTACCTTCCCCACCCACCCATTTCCCCACTTTCCTTTTATAGCCAAGAACACCATTATTCTTCCCCAAGGCAGCTAAGTGCTCAGTAGATAGAGCACTGGACCCGGAGTCAGGAAGACCCAAGTTCAAATTCAACCTCATATACTTATTAGCTACGTGACCCTGGGCAAGTCACTTAACTTCTGCCTGCCTCCTCAGTTTCCTCATTTTTAAAATGGGAATAATATTTGTACCTGCCTTTCAACATTGTTGAGACAATAAAATGAGATGACATTTGTAAAGCACTTTGCAAACTTTAAAACACTATGTAAGCAGCAGCAGAAGCTAGCGAAGCTGGGCTATGAGCTCATGTTTTTAGAATCCAGAATAAAGGATCATAGATTCAGACGTAGAAGGGAGGGACCTCATGGGCCAGCTAGTCCAACCTTCTCATTTTAGAGGTAAGGAAACTCTACACTGTGTCACACAGCCTCATGTTTTTCCTTCCTTTCTTTTTTTTTTGGAGGCAATCAGGGTTAAGTGACTTGCCCAAGGTTACACTAGCTAGTAAGTTTCTAACGCTGAATTTGAACTCTGGTCCTCCTGACTCCAGGGCTGGTGCTTTATCCATTGTACCACCTGTTGCCACATGCTTTTGCTTTTTTAAGTGACAGTTATAATAAAACAAATATATAGATATATAGACATACATATACAAGTGTGTCTACGTATGTGTATGTATTCCATTTCTTTTATGTCCAAAAATCCACATCACGAACTTTCTAAAGATAGATATTTTCCATATTTTATGTGGCACGATTCCACTTGGTGCATGTTCAGTTAATCTTTAAGAAATGAACTCAGTAAGGGACATTCTCTACCAGAGTTTGGGAAAACGAAAGTAGGGAGTTTGGCTGTTACCCTAGCTCAAGGCTAGCAAGAATAATGGCATTTGGAGAACCATAAGGGTTCTCAGAGATCATCCAGTCTAATCCACTCCATTTATTGGTGAGGAAACAAGTCTCAGAGTGGAGAAATGCCTTCCTCCAGTCCTGGAGGAGCAGGGATTTGATGCCAGCTCTTTGGATTCCAGGTTTGGGGTTCTTAGAGCTTCACTGCATCACAGAAGTTATGGAAGGGAGCCCTGTTGGTTTTAGAGCTGGGCTGAATCTCTGGGAATCCCAAAGGAAATGGCAAGCTCTGTGTGAAATGCTGAGTAGAAAGACAACTGACATCAGCCTTTTCATTTGAGGCACATAAAACGAAGCTATTTCTTTGAACGTTGGCGGTTTCTAGATACCTAATTATATAATAGTAGTAGTTTA
This sequence comes from Pseudochirops corinnae, assembly GCA_028646515.1. Lineage (NCBI taxonomy): Eukaryota > Metazoa > Chordata > Mammalia > Diprotodontia > Pseudocheiridae > Pseudochirops > Pseudochirops corinnae. Next base: position 76,069,730 of record CM053592.1, read on the forward strand.
GGCAGCTGCATCTTGTCTCAGCTTCCCTCACTAGACAGCATTTTATGAGAATTTGGATCAGCAGTCAGACTGCTTTTCGGGGATGATCTCAGTCATTTAAAAATTTCTTAAATGAGGCTGTTAACCTGATGAAGAACAGGGTTGGATAAACCCCTGTTTAAAAGGCAAAATACTCATCATTTATGTTTTAAGAGTTTTTATTTTGGACCAGATTTATGATATCATTGGTTTAGGGAACTTCCAGTGAGGAGATTCCCTTTACCAATGTAGTTTTGCACCTGCTTTGCAATTTAGTCTTAGAAAGTTGCCTGAGGTGCAGAAAAATTGAGTGACTTGCCCAGGGTCACCCAGTATGTACCAGAAGCAGCATTTAAGTAAAATCTATCTGACTCTTCCAACTATGTGAGGCTGTCTCTTGGTGTTTTACGTGCTATTTAAATCACTGACTATGAGTTGTTGTGCCTATTTTTCTGAGGAAAATCTGTTTTCCTCCCAAGAATCATTCCTTAGCATTTAACACATTCCTTTGACTAATAAAGCCAGCAAGGAATGACAGATAATGACAAAGCATTTTCCTAAGATCATACTGCATTTTCCAAAGTTACTTCTTTAAATGTTTTCCTAAGTGATCAAATGTGTAATTGTATTTTACCAATAATTAATCTACAAAGCACATAATAATCTCATGGGTGACGGAGATACAAGAAATGACTCCTTTTTTTGCCTTTGACAATGTCTTTTCCCCTCAATTGCAAGTAAAAAGAATTTTCAACATCCTTTAAAAAAAATTTTGATTTCCAAATTCTCTTCCTCTCTCCTCACCTCCTTCTTTGTCTCAAGACAAGCAATTTGATACAGTTTATCCATCTGCAATCATGTGAAACATGAAGAAATGATTCTTACTGAGGATTTTTTGTATCATTATGTGAATTCTGCTACCTTCACCTCTTGTGGTATGGTGAATAAGGAAGATCTGAGTTCAAATTCCTACCTTAGATATTTACTAGCTGGGTGGCTCTGGGCAATTCACTAGAACTCCCTAAGCCTTGGTTTCCTCATCTGTAAAGTGGGGATAATACCACCTATCTCCCAGGGTTAATGTGAGGATGAGGTTATATTCATAAAGCACTTTGCAAACCTGAAAGCCCTATATAAAGGCCAATCATTATTATCATCCACCCATTCATTTGTTCAACAAACCTATATTGATTAGCTCCTATTTGTGAAGCATTGCACTAGGCTAGAAGTCCAGAGACAAGCTGGAACAGTTTCTGAACTCACAGAGCTTACATTCTACCATAGGAAAACAACATTTTAACAGAGAAGTAAATACAAGGTAATTTGAGGAGGTATTTGGAACCTTAGCAAGACAGGACTCCGGAGAGGCTTCCTCCCCAGAAGGAGAGGTTCTCTCCAGAAAAGGTGGCATCTGAGTTGAGCCTTGAGGGAAAACCAGGGATCTTGAAAATATATAGTTGAAATTTGAGTTTCATTCCTTTTTCGGCATTCTGTCCAGCACAAACCTTTGGTATATTTAGAGTATGTGTATTTTTTTTTATCTGTAAAATGAGGGGCTTTGATTGGATGACCTCCAAAGTCCTTTCCAGGTCTAAAGCCTAGGATCCCAGATGTTGAGAACAATAACAATAAAAGTCACATCTGGAACTTATATGAAATTTCTACAGTCATTCCTTAGGAGTTTTTACTCTACTTTTTCCACTACAGATAAAGTTCAGCCCTGGTTGGGACATAACAAATGTCACAGGCCACCAATATACTACACTGTAAAATTCTTTCTTGTGGACTTTTCACGGGCTATAATTGGCTTTATCTCATAAAGCTAAAAGCTTTGGGCTTTTTGTGTTTCACGAACTATAGAAGAATTTACCATTCCCAAAGCTGCCCCACTTATCCCAAGTCTTATCCACTGCAGGAAAATGGTAGAATCTTTTTAGATCAGATTCATCCAAATAAAGACCCAGAGCAGATGATATCTTATCTCTAGGAATTAACTGATAATAATTCTTGCTATAATATAAACGTTTTTATAGTAAAAATATCAGCACAGTGTCTCAAGGTTTTAATCCCAGAGTTGAATGTCTAGGGTACTGGAACACACAATGGAACTGAAGCCAGAAGGCCAATATTTAAGGCTCTGACTCTGATCTGTGTGATTGGACCGATTACTACATAATTCTGGGTATCAGTTTCCTCATCTGTAAAATGAGTACAATAAATAAGACTTACCTTACTGGTTTCATTGGGTTTGTTTTGAGGGAAATTATTTGTAAACCTCACAGTTTCAATTAAATATGAGCTATTATAATTGTTGTTATTTAATTGTTTTTCAGTCTGACTCTTCGTGACCCCATTTGGGGTTTTCTTGGCAAGGATACTGGAGTGGTTTGCCATTTCCTTCTCCAGATCATTTTATAGATAAGGAAACTGAGGTGAAAAGGGTTAAGTGACCTGCCCAGAGTCACACAGCTAATAAGTATCTGAATTTGGATTTGAACTCCAGGTCTTCTTGACTCCAGACCTGGTGTTCTATTTCCTATGCCACCTGCCTGCCCTGAGCTATTATGATACTGGTTGCAATATTAAAATTAAACCTGGAAGAGCAGAGAAGAAAACGGAGGCAGTTTTATTACTTCAAAAAAGTCTCCCAGGTTGAGGCAGTTTTCCAGAAAGAGTAGAATATGGAAATGATTTGATTTATTTGTTTAAAATTAGGAATACTTCCCAATAGAATGGATTCTGGATAATTGTTCTATACAAAATGGTTTCTGTTGCTTTTCCTTTGTATGTCACAAAGTGGTTGGACAGAATCTTCTGATAACTCTTAACATGTGACTATGTATTGACTACGTATTCTGCTTAGCCTGCAGACAGGGAAGTGTTAGTGAGTAGAGTCACCAAAGTTTCTAGTGCTGGAATGATAATGATAATTGACATTTACTTAGAGTTTTAAGATTTGAAAAACACTTTACATGTACAGTGTATCCCAAAAGTCTCAGTGCAATTTTAGCTTAAATTCAGCTGCACTAAGGCATCTGAGACCTTCGGTATCTGAGACCTGGGAACCTTAGAACAACAATACAGCAAGGTGGGAAGGAGAGAGATCAATTCCTTATTTTAGAGCTGAAGAAACTAAGGCATGTGGAGGTGAGTTGTCTTGCCCAACTGTCACATGGGATGGTAGGATTTGGATTCTGATCCAGGGATTCAGCCAAAATACTACAGTGCTTTCTTGGTAGAGACCTTAGAGATAATTTAGTAGAACTTACTCATTGTGCTGAGTTGTTTTTCAGTTGTGTCTGACTCTGTGACCTCATTATAGGGTTGTTTGGCAAAGATACTGGAGTGGTTTGCCATTTCCTCCTCTACAGATGAGGAATGGAGGCAAACAGGGTTAAGTGACTTGCCCAGGGTCACACAGCTAGTAAGTACCTGACTGAGGTCAGATCTGAACTCATAAAGAGGAGTCTTTCTGACTCCGCGCCTGACATTCTATCTGCTGCACCACCTAGCTGCCCTTGACAGGTCATTATTTACATGGGTTTGTGTTTAAGGCACTTCCCAGTCTGTTTTAGGAGTAAAGGCATGCCAAAACAAGCATCTTTGCTACCTCAGTAGTTCCATCAGGCATGAATATAATGGAGTTTGGAGGAGCCTTGGGGCCTCTGTTTGTTTTCTGGGTGTGGGATCCACTAAGATTAGGGAAGAGCAGTGGTCTCAAACTCAAATAGAGACTAAGAACCCCAGAGACCACTTAGAAAACCACAAATTAACATTATGTTATATTGTATTTTGTTAAACATTTCCCAATTATATTTTAATCTCCTTTAGGAAGATTTTAAGGGAATTTGACCTTTCTGTAGAAGAATCTTTCTTAGGTGTTATGTAGACAGAAAGATACCAGATACAGCATAATGTAGTGGTCAGACTGCAGAATATGGGGTCAGGAAGACCTAGGTTTAAAAGACTTATTCTGACACTAATTAACTCTGTGACCTTAAATCTATTGTTATTGTTATTATTATAAACATCTTTATCTGGATGTCTGGCAACTATAGAACAAGTAATCATTAAAAAAAATAAAGTCTACTATTATAAACATGAGATTATATATGCAGTTACTTTTAATTACAGTTTGCAGTGTAAAAATATTGTTTGATAGAAGTCTGGCTGATAGGAAAATTCTCATTTCTATTAGTGTAGCAAACAGAATTTTACATCCTTTCTAGGTAAGGCAGGGCAGACATGTGAGGAGAGGGTGAAAGGCATGGGATTGCTACAAAAAATCTGAAATACATTAAGATCGAGTTTAAATTTTTGGAATAGTCACAATCAGTTGAATTCAACTATTTATTACACAGCCATTTATCAAGTATTGTTCTAGACACTGTGGGAATGGGAGAAGTTGGGAGGAATGTATTTATGACATGATCTGTGCTCACACTGAACTTACAGCTATATAAAGCAAATCTGATGTTCCTCCAGAAACAAAGTTCTTATTGATCTTTGCAAATGACATTCCATCTCTGGTCTCCAGACCATTGCAGAGACTAGCCCCCCCTGCCAGGAATGTCTTCCCTCCAACTCTCAGAATTCATAGTTTCCTTCAAAACTCAAATCAAATGCCAACTCAAGCACAAGGCCTGATTTCCTCTAGCTAATAGTACCTCCCCCACACAATTTGTTCTGTAGATATTTCACATGCTCTGATTTACTGGGTTTTTTTTTGTGGGGATGTTGAGGGGGCACTTGCTTTCTCTCCTAAGATAATAAGAGCTTCCTGGGGTCAATGAGGAGGAAAAGTGGACAGAGTGTGGGACTTGAAGTCAGGAAGATCTGAGATGAAATTAGACCTCAAACACTTGCTAGCTATGTAACCCTGGACAAGTTACTTAACTTCCGTTTGCCTCAATTTCTTCATCTGTACAGTGGGAAAAATAATAGCACTTACCTTTTGGAGTTATTGTGACGGTCAAATGAGATATCAATTGTGAAGTGCTTAGCATGTCGTGAATGCTATGTAAATGTTAGCTATTATTACTGTCATTAATATTACTTAATTAATTAAACTTAATATTATTATTATCTTTGGTGTGTAATATAATGTTTGTCACATAGTAAAGGTTTAATAAATTGTTGCTGATTGATTTACAAGGGGCCTCAGAGGTCACCTAGTGCAGCTCCTCGGTTTTACAAATGAGGAAATTGAAGCCTATAGTGGTGAAATGGCTTTTCCTTGGTCTTATAGGTAGCAGGCAGCAAGAGCCAGCCAGGAGCTTGAACTCTGGTGCTCGTGCTCAAAATTTGGCATTCCTTCCATAGTACTACTATGCTCTAATTCAGCGGTTTTCAACCTTCCTAATGCCGTGACCCTTTAATACTCATATGGGGGTGTATCTGCATGTGGGTGGACCCTCCTGGAGACGGAGAGAGGAGCAGTGTCTTGGATCCTAAGACCATCAGAAATATGTGTTTTCCAATGGTCTTAGGTGACCCCTGTGAAAGGGTCGTTCGACCCCCAAAGGGGTCGTGACCCACAGGTTGAGAACCACTGCTCTAATCAAACATCAACAAGTGCCATATGTGTATGATGTATAATTTAAAGATTTCTGAACTTTTAGAAATCAATGGGATAGTTCAGTCTAGTCACCAATCAAGCAATCCTGTAAGCAGTCACACAGCATTTTATTCAACGTGACTCACTATCAGAATGTACCATATCCAGTTTCTGCCAATCTCATCATTCTTTGCTTTCTTTATTTTTTTACCTTTTGTTGTTGTTGTTGTTCAGTTGAGTGTGACTCTGTGACCCCATGGATCATAGCATGCCAGGCACTTCTATCCTCCACTATGTCTCAAAGTCTCTCTAGGTTCACATTTGTTGCTTCCATTTCAGAAGCTTATTGGGTACCTTCTAACCTGAGACTTATCTTCTGGTATATACTTTTTTTTTTTTTTAATCATTTTAATACTGTCCATGAGTTTTTCTTGGCAAAGATACTGGAGTGGTTTGTCATTTCCTTCTCTAGTGGGTCACCTTTTTTCAGAACTCTCTACTCTGACCTATCCATTTTGGGTAACCCTGCAGAGCATAGTTTATGGTTTCATTAAACTACGCAAGCTCCTTTACCATGACGAGATAGCAATCCTGAAGATTGATTCATTTTTAAGATTGGACATATGACTTCATTAATGTGCAGACCTTTAGTTGAGGGAATTCACATAAGTGCAGATTAGCAACTTTTCTGCAAATTTTAGTCTTAGGGAATAGCTCTAAGTTAAGTGGTTATGATACAGTCAGAATTTGTTAGAAGTGGGACTTGGGGGGACAGAGCAAAGATGACGGAGTAAAAGCAAGGACTTGCTTGAGCTCAGCCGCAAACCTCAGAAGTGGGACTTGGTATACTTGGCCTGAAAATGAGTCTGGTTCTTTATTCTTTAAACTATGATATGTTTCTATTTTTACTACACATGAGCAAAAGGTAAAAAGGTACTCCATCAAGGTTATCAAATTCAGAAGGGAGTATTTGAGGAGATTTTGACAGGCATCTTTGCAGAGTCACTTTTGGAAGACTGAGGACCACCTACTAGATTTTTGAAAAACTGATGCAAGGATTTTTATCTTGCTTTTGTGTTTTCTCACAAGAGAGATATCTTTCTGTTACTTTTGAGTCTGGGATATAGTTCCTCAAAATAGGCAGGGGGAATGTGCCTATTTGGACACTGTGGCTTTGCTTAAATAATGGCAGGGACAGTGGTATATTGGTAAATGTTTAACAACTGTATTTCTATCTAGAAAAAAAGTACTCACAATCTCCTTTTAAGTTTAATTTGCCTTATTACATTTCCCCCATCATTTTAAAAGCCTTAGACAATCAACAAAACAATAAATCAGGTCTTGATTTATAACATTTGCTGATCTCTGAGTTGTAAATGCTGACACTGAAAATTTAACAATCAGCTTTCATAAACTGGTTTAAGCTGGCTCTACCTAGCATGCCTTTAGGCATGGCCATAATTTTTTGATTTTTTAAATTTTTTTTGCTTTTTGGAGGAGGGAGGGCAGGGCAATTGGGGTTAAGTGACTTGCCCAAGGTCCATAATTGATTGACTTGAACTAACTCATAGGCTTCCTGAGTCTGGAAGGGATAGAAATCAATCATAAAAGGTAATGACAAATTAATGTTTCCTCTCGTTTCAGAACAACTAAGCTGTTTCTGTATTACAGTCTAAGTTATTCTATGATTTCAGTTCTCAAAACTAAAAGTGTGTCATCCAACCCACCTTGATCAGCTAGTAGGTGCAGAGTAGATAGAATGCTGGGCCTGCAGTCAGGAAGACCCAAATTCAAATCCAGCCCCAGATACTTACTAGGTTAGCTGTGTGACTTTGGACAAGTCACTTAACCCTGTTTGCTCAGTTTCTTTTTCTGTAAAATAAGCTGGAGAAGGAAATGAGAAACCACTTCGGTATCTTTGACAAGAAAACCCCAAATGGAGTCACGGAGTCAGACATGATTGAATAAACAACAACAATCTTTGAGAAAAAAAAAATTCAAATTCAAAATGAAGGAAGGAAATGCGGTACCTGTCCACACTGAGAGCACAGAGATTGAGGACTGTGATCCCAACTGAGGCCTTCTGCAAGAAGGGGAACAGCTTGCAGAGAAAGACTCCGAACTCATTCTGCTCGAAAGGCCAACGCTGAGCTAGGAGCTAAAGAAAGGAGGGACTGTGATTAGAACCACAATAAGAAACACCTTCAAGACCAGCAAGAGGCAAGGGGCCAAATGTGTGTTTTGGGGCCTCTGCAAAGAGCTAGGTGTGTTGTATGTGAGGGTGACTAATACTAACAAGCTATTGTGGCTCACTGATCAATCTTAAAATTTTTTTTTTCTCCTTATGTCCTTCCACCCACTGAAAAAGAAAGAAAAGGAAGAAGGAAGCAAAAAATAGAGAACTCTTGTATCATATGACACTTTAAAAAATTATTTATTTTTTAATTTATGGAATAAAACAAGCATTTCTATAACAGTATAATAAAAAAATGATTGTACATAAAACTGCAAATCTATTATGTACAATTTGCTGTTCCTTTTAAATTTGCTATTCCTTTAAATATATAATTATTTTATAAATTTTTTAATGGCTGAACAATTTGTGTATGATTGTGATGGAATACTACTATAATATGAGAAATGATCAACTCCATGATCTTAGAAAAACATGGAAAGCCTTGCATGAAATAATCAAGAGCAAAATGAGCAGAACCAAGAGAACATTGTAAACAGTAATTATAAACACCCAAATTAATTATAAAGGGCATATTAAGAAAGATGCCTGCATCCAGAGAAAGAACTGAGATAGAACATTTTTGCTACATAAGGACAGTCAAGCAAAACAAATTCTTCAGATTGGGAGCACTCTTCTTGCCAAGGCAGTCAGCGATGCTTGGAGAGCATTTTATTTGCTGATACACAGCTAGTATGGGCACAAGGAGCAGCTATTGGAGAAAGGAAATAATCACCAGCCTTTCTTCTAGTACTTCCGGAGCCTTAAAGGATGTGATGTGAAGGCACCATTCCTAAGCCATCACAGTTGGTTTGTTTCAGCTTTTGATTCCCCTGTTGTCTCTCCACAGGCTGAGCTGTGTTATCACTATTGGTCATGGTCTCTTACAATGAGTATGAATCCTTAAAGTTTTAGAAAAAATTTTGCTTCCACTAACACAACATCTTTGTTTCAAATGAAAGGACTGGCCCCATCCTGTGGTGTGGGGTGGGTAGGAAGAGGATAGCCAGGAAGAATAGCTGTAATAGCATCTGGGTGAGGTGTAGGTGTTTTCCTAGCCAACTATTTTTAATCAATAGGAGTAAAAGTATAGACTGTCCAAGCTTCCCTTACCCAGAGCCATAAGTAGCAATTCCAGTTTTGGAGCAAATTCAGTTGCAAGGTGGGGGATCAGAGATCTTAGGAGAAGCTTTAGTCATTCTAGTATGAGGACAGTGGAATAGAGAACCTTGGATCTTGAGAGACCATTGCCTTGGGAAACCACTGAATATAGAGGAAACAGGGTGGAGTAGGACTGGAAGGAACTCATCAAAGGTTTGAAAGCAAGAGTTAGGAAGAGGAACTTAGGGAAGGAGTGTGCCAATTGGTAGCTTCTTAAATTTTTTAAAAGTTTAATTTATTATTAATTAAATTAATTTTAAGTTATTAAATAATATTAATTTATATATAAATATAATATATACATTATTAAAGAAATAATTTTAAATTATTAATTTAAATTTAATTAATTTTTAAAGCAGTGTTTTATTTTCTTTCCCTTCCAATCCCCTCTCTGAAACAGAACAATAAAAGAGCCCCCCACCCCAACAATGACAACAACCCAAAACTCCCTTACAATGACTATGCAGAGTTTAGTAAAACAAATCCCCACATTGGCCATGTCCATATTGCTTCCTAGTTTAAATAAGTATACCTACTAACTAGCGACTAAACTCAATTGCTTCTACCTACAAAAATAATATATGGGCTTTCAGTGCCTCCTAAATTTTGGTACTCTTGAGCAAGGCCTAATAGTTGTATCTTAACTGAAGGTCTTGGATGGTGTAACAGCTAGTGCCCTAGCATACCCAGGATGTCTGCTAGCACAGGTTCTTTGATCTTTTTATAAAGGAAAGCAACTCAAAAGGGGTTAACAATCTTGCTTTAATCAAACATATATATTATTTACTTAATTCAGGGGAAAAAGTCAGCACCCTGAACTTCAGAGAAAATGCAAACAAAAATTACAAGCAGACAAAAAATACAGAGAAAATTAATAACACAATTCAGTAGACCAACAAACAGGGCTTCTAGCTGTCTGACCATCACATACATATATAGTTAGTTACCAGAGAGAGAAGCACCAGCATTTGGGTTTTCAAAAGTGGGGTATAGTGTGGGTGTTTAATGTCTGCCCAGAGTCTCATCTGACCAAATCGTACAACTCTTCCGATAAGTGAGCCCCAAAGCAAAACCTCACCTTAGGGAATATACAGGGTGTTCCTAAAGTCTGGACACATAGGAAATCTCATTAACTATGCATATTTTTAAGAAATGAAATAAATGAAATTTTCAACAACATTTTATTTAATTAGCATAAATTTTAGCCATGACAATTTCATATGGAATAAAAGCTTTCATTAGCTGTTGGGGACTATTTTCCATATAATTGAGTTTAATTTAATTAATTTAATTAATGCGATTTCCTATGTGTCTCCTATGTCTTCCTATGAAATCTCATGTATGTTAATTAAATAAAATGTTGTTGAAAATTTCATTTATTTCATTTCTTGAAAATATACATAGTTAATGAAATTTCTTATGTGTCTAGACTTTAGGAATGCCCTGTATATAGCCTTCTCCATCACAAGCTTTCAGACCCGCTTCCTAATTACAAAGTAACAAAAGGTATGGGTATTCCTGAATAACAAGCCTGCCCTAAGCAAAATTGTCTTGTTGGGTTCCAAGTGAGACCCATTAAGGGGCAGGGAAGATCTTCAAATTCCCTTACCATTACAGATGGTCACTGTTACTTCTTCTGGAGATCAGTGTGTCTTGTGAATAATGAAAAAGAAATAGGGACTTTCGCTTAATATTTTGTTTGGTGATTGTATTAAAACTTATAACATGGAATAAGAATCACCATGTACATTATTGTAATGGGAACAAATTCTTGTTTATGTCTAGTATCTTCAGCAATTAACAGCAGGTTCTGGTCTTTCTGGTTACCATTTTTATGTTCTCTGTGGTTGGTTGTTTAAGCTGTCACTCTCTTAATGGAGTCAGGAGGAGATGGCGATAATTTCAGCTAAGAAAGCACCATTCACAAATCATGAGGGTTCATCTCAACTCAAGCTTTCCCTGCTGCACAAAGTGATTTTTGTTAAACTTCATCACCATGACCATTAGCAATAACTCTGCGCTTGACCATAAAATAGCCTAGGACCACTTTGACCTGTAATAAGAACTTTGTAATTGTTTATTATATGCTTCCTGCATCAGTTCTGTTTTGTCTCTGTATGCACAGGGTCTATCACATTATCATGTACACGGTAGGTGTTTCATAAATGTTTGTTCAATTGAGCCTCAGTATTTTGGGAACTATTACATAAGTTACTTTTTTCTTTTTTTTTTCTTCCTACCCAGCATTCCATCTAACTCTGTTTCAGGAGTCATCTCTTTTATTTTTCCTTTCCCTTTCCTTACCCTCACTTGGAAACACTATATTTTTCCTACTTCAAATGAGAAAATGGATATAAAAGGCGGAGCCAAGATGGCAGCCTAGGAGCAGCAAGGTACAGCAGCTCCCATACAGCCACCTCAAAATACCCATAAAATATGACTCTAAAAAAATTCTAGAGCTCTAAAACGCACACAAATATACTTTCCACTAAAGGCAGCTCAGCTAGGAGGGACCATCTCAGCGCTGGGAGCCAAAACCAGCCCAGCCTGAAACGGTGGCTTGGCCCTGGAGGCGGCCTGACAAGCCCAGCCGAGCCGCAGCTGGAGCTTCAAGAGAGCGGATCTGCAGCAGCTGTGGCAGTTTCCAGAATTATCAAGCCATAAGAAAAAAAGGACTAAGTGAAAGGTCAGTGGAACTCAGCTAAAATTGGGGGAGAAAAGCGGGTCTGGCCAAACTGCCTTCAGGGCAAGGAAGCAGCAGAAGTGGAGGCCCTGCAGCCGCCTCCACGTTGCTGCTTCAGAGCTCCTGGCCTACAGACTGCAGGGGGGCCAAGCAATCGTTCAGAGGCCAAGTGCTCTTGCGTTGAGCGGTCTGGATCTGGATCATGGTCTTGGGTGGTGGTCCTGGGGTGCGTTTTCAGTGAGCCAAAGCTAGTGGAGATGGCAGCAGCCTCCTAAAAGCGCCGGCAGCTGGGAAAACCCCAGCGATTTGGGACAGAGCTTTCCCCTCTGGAAGCAGAGTTCCATAGAGCTAAAAAAATCATTGATTGGCCAACCATGAGCAGGCAAAAGAAGCAAAGTAAGAACAGCAACCAAACTCTAGATTCCTTCTTTGGGGAAAAGAAGGATCAAAGCAGGGAAC
>CM053592.1:76082340-76166029 GCA_028646515.1 Pseudochirops corinnae
TCCTGCCCTACCGGAAAGTCAGAGGGGTGATGGGGGAGGACATAGGAGAAAATAGATTGAGGGAGGGGTTATACAATGGGATGACTGTTTTGGGGTGGTGGGTAGGGGAAAGATGGGGAGAAAATTTGTAACTCAAAATCTCATGGAAATGAATTGATGTAAACTAAAATAAATAAAAGTTAAAAAAATAAATAAAGTGAAGATATAAAAAAAAAAGAAAATGGATATAAAGAAATTTGTAAAGTGCTATATACGTCAACTCTTGTTATTATTACAGCCACAATATCCTAGACACTCAGTCTCTATTCCTCTACAAACGACCTTCAGCTATTTTTCATCCATTCCCCGCCCCCTTCCCACCAACAATTCCCTCCAATTAAGAACTGACTTAGCTAGGCTTCTTTGTATTCTGCTTCTCACTTTCCCTATGCCTTGAGGAAAGAGGAGCTCTATTTCCTGTCCCTTGTAGAGGCCCAGTGACCCTTTGCAGATCCAGAGGGACCCCGCTGCATACTTTTCTTCAGACGGCATCCAGAGGGGTCCAGGTCCATCTCTGGCTGCTTATTTATTTCTCCAAGTATAATCTAATTCAATTTCTAGTTCTTCAACTTCTGTGTATGTCCTGAGACTTAAGATCTCCATATAAAACTTCATGACCCCAGGGCTTTTTAGGAAATAGGGTACTGGTAATGCCTGCTTTCCATAAAGACTGCAGATAATTAGTGCACTAAGGAGAATTGCTTTCTAATGGCTGGTTGTCAAAGATATGGGCAAGTAGAGACATCTACAGAGAACTATTCCAGGAATGACTCACATCTTTGCAAAGAAAAGGAAACTTTAAAATATTTTTGCAGCATGACAGTGCTGTATTCTTTAAAACAAAACAACACAAAATAAAAACAACCTGAATTGGAATTTCTATTCAAAAACTTCCTTGAATGTAATAAAAAATATTTTGGGGATGCAGTGAAATGAGAAGAACCAGAAGAAAAATTTATGACACCAATGTTATAAAAATGAACAATTCTGGAAGACTTAAGAACTTGTGCAATGCAGTGATCCATTGTGACTCCAGAACAATAATGAATGCTGCCACTGTTATGACAGAGGGGTGACTAGCATGCAGAGTGAGATATATCTTTTAAAAAAATATCTAACATGGGAATTTGTTTTACTTGACTACATGCATTTATTACAAGGGTTTTACAAGGAGAGAGAAAAAAATAAATGGTTGATAATGGAAAAAAAATGATGTCTTGGGATTATAAGTAAAATCATCTCCTTATATAAAACCTTCACTCAGAAGCAACATGGTATAGTGGATGATTAGTTGTCCTTAGAGTCAGGAAGTACTGAGTTCTACTTTTGACACATAATAGCTGGGCAAATTATTTTATCTGACGGTTGCTCAGGTAACTTTTTAACTTTAAGTTACACAGCATGTACTGAGCTCACTGGAAGAAAGACCTTCCTTACAACCAATTAAATTGCAGGTCCAATTAAAAAAGTTAAAAAAAAAAAGAACAAACTTTCCCTGTAGGTATTCCCTCTGTGGTACAGACCATAACTTATCCATGCATTGTTTCTCATTCTATGTGACTCTTGTGAACATCATCACTGGCTTTCCCCTAAGATGTATGCTTATTCACTCAACTATATTTCCTTATCTGTAAAGAAAACCATTATTCATCCACTTGGCTTTTCCTGTATGGTTTGTTATGTTGAACTATCTTGGATAGTTGCAGATCTCATTGAGGAGACTCATTGTATGTGTGGCTTCATGCAATCAGCAAGATGTCATCCAAAGCGGACCATCAACAAGATCCCTGCCTTTCATAGGGGATTCTTTTTCCATTTGGATCTTGAATTGCCACGTCCCAAGAATTTATCACCTAGTGGCCAACCTAATAGTTGATGAGAATGCTCATGGAAAATCTTTCACCATCCTGAGAAAGATGGCCAGAATGCTGAAGAGCTCTTCTACAGGGTCCAGTATTACATGAGGGAGGAATGTGGGATGATGGAGCAGAAAGAATACTGAATAGGAATTAAGAGACCTGGGTCCATCCACTCAACAAACAATTATTGGGTATCTATTAAATACCAGGCACTAGGCTAGGTGTTAGAGGTACAAAGACAAAAATAAGAGAAGCCCTATTAGTAGCTTAGAGTAAGTAGCTCCATTTATGCTAAGGGCCAATAAACTGTATAGTTCTGTATTTGCCACAAATTTTTGGAACAGCAATTGATTGTATAATCTGATGTGTTTTTTCTTTGCCATCTGCATATCACTATCCATCAATACTCAATGAGTATACCACTCATCCATGTAATTATTAAAATTTCTTCTAGTGTCCTATATCTGCTAACTGAAATCTTCATTCAGGTAGGCTGGGGGAGAATTATAGGATATTCATGAAAATGAGAGGCATAGTGTTTCTGTGAACAGTGCATCATAGTGGCGTTTATCACAGACCTGACAAATGTTTGTTGAACTGGTTGATTGATTAGCTGACTCACACACTGATTAGAATAATTGATTACATTACCAAAAATAAATGAACTTTCTTTCCATTTGGGCTCTCCCTTGATAATCCTAACTTTTCCATCTTTAATCTTCCTGATGTCAAAGAGAGGGTTGGAGTGTAACTGTTGTAGGTGTAGAGGTGGAGTGGACAGAATGAGGGAAAAAGGATGATATAGAGGCCACAGTTGGGAAATGAAGTGGACAAGATTGGCTACTGCCCAAGGCACACTATGTGTGTGTGTGTGTGTGTGTGTGTGTGTGTGTTGAAGAGCATATAAAAACACAATGTGCAAACAAGAATTTTTGTGACTTATTGCCTGACACTTGAGGAGGAAATGACCTGTAGTGGCTGTACTGGTGTCCCAAAGTCTGGTAAATATAATGAAAAAGCTTTATTTTTAGCTCCCATCTTCACAACGTTAAAAAAAAATAATGAAAGTTTCCCCATCTGCTATAATCATGGAATCACTACTTCTGTTTCACATGGTGGATCATTTCTTCTCTTTCTCTTACTCTCTTTGAAAAAGTAGAATCAGAAATTCAATTCAACTAGAAATTCTACTTTGGGCATGATCATGAGGGTACTGTATGCTTTAGAAATCAGTGTTGTGCTTTTATACTAGCCTCCAAAATGGTATCAAAATGCATCCTAGTGCAATGGAAAGAGTGCTACATTTGGAGTAAGAGGAAATGCATTCAAATTCATGTCCAGCAAAGGTTCCTATATAGTACCACAAAAATGGCGTAAAGGTGGCAGCTAACAATGTGACAAGGAGGAATGAGAGAGCTATAAAAATAGTAATAAGTATTAAAAAAAGCAGAGCAGTCTGGGAATATTTAATGGGTTTTTTTTGTTCGCTTTTTTGTTGACCAGTCATGTACGACTCTTTGTGACTCCATTTGGGTTTTCTTGGCAAAGATACTAGAGTGATTTACCATTTCCTTCTCCAGCTCATTTTATAGATGAGGCAAACAGGGTGAAGTAACTTGCTCAGGATCACACAACTAGTAAGTGTCTAAGGCCAAATTTGAACTCAGATCCTCCTGACTCCAAGGCTAGTACTCTATTTATTGTACCACCTAGCTGCCCTAATATTTTAGTGTAGGGACTAATAATAATCAGATCACTAATGCTTTACATCTCAATATAATAACTGGTTAATAATAGTGAACTTCACTGTGTTTACTATGGCCCAGAACAATGGAAAGAACACTGGCTCTGGTTTCAGAGGACCTGGTTTAAATCATTTCTCAGAAAGTTACTACCTGTATTACCTTGGGCAAGTCATTTAAACTCCCTGGACCTCAGTTTCTTTATCTGTGAAATGAGGAGGTTGAACTAGATGGCCTCTGAAGTTCCCTTGAGCTACAATGATCTTTGTTTAAGAAAGCATGGGGTCTTTCTGTTTTCCCCGGGACATCGAACACAGTAAGTGCATAACTAGTACATGGTGTCGAATGAACCAATCAGAAGTGGTTGACATCTTTTTATAGTATCTGTATTTAAAAAGATGAAATTCAGTTACACAAAAAATTTATTTATGATGATGCCAGATAATTTTTAGTAATAATTTACTTAATAAATGTTACAATAATAAACATATATCAAAACTAACTAAAAACAGTCCCAACTCTGAATCCCCTTCCTTTGTTTCTTATAATTACACAAACAGACTTTGTCCCTAGCTGTGATCATTAGGTAGGCACAACTCCAAATTTCTACCGCTTTGGATTTGCATGACTTTGCCCAGGCCAGTCCGTGTTTCTGCAAAGTCCTTGAGTTTGCCATCCTTCCCAGCAATGATACCTTTGTAGCACTGATGTGACTGATGTGACGCATTGTGCTTATTCTTTTCTCAACCACTGAGCATTTGGATGAATTCCAGTTTTTTACTTTTATATATAGAACCACTATAAACATCTTTATACAAATACAGACTTTTTTCTTTTGAATTATTTTCCTGGAACAGAATCTTAATAATGGCATGACTGGATCTAAGGGTATGACTTGTTTTGAGGCTTTTGCTGAGGCTTTAGAGCAGGACGGGACCTTGAAGGCCATCTAGTCAAACCTTCTTCCTTCTATAGTTGAGGAAACTGAGGAACAAGGGAGTAACCCTTTATCGATGTTCATGAAGACTGTCTCATTTGCTGACCACTAGTAATCTAGGAGTGTCCATGTTTCTCCAATGTCCCATGGATATTTTTTATTTATTTTTGCTAATTTAAAGGGTGGAAAGTTTGCTTTGATTAGAACTTTTAAAATTATTAGTCAGATTTAACATTTTCCCAAATAATTATTTACATTTTGTATTTCTTTTTTTGCAATAGTTACTATCAAACTCTTTGACCCTCTGTCCACTAGAGACTGGGCTTTTGTCAATATAGACTTGTGTCCATTCTGGAAATAGAATTTTTATTCATAAGATCTATCACGAATTACATGAATAACTTGAAACCATCATCTAAAACATATCACAAAAGGATATCAGAATTCCCTTAACACACAATGTCCAGTTTATCCTTGGTTCTGAAGAACTGATTGGTGAAAGACACTAACCATCTCATTGAAAGGAGGTGGTGGGGGGTGAACTGTAATCTAACGAGTTATTTAAACTTTACCCTGTACACGAGGGTAGGGGAGCCTGATTACCTGTTACGTTCATACTAATAATGGCTGGCATTTACATAGTGCTTTAAGGTTTGGAAAGTGCTTTCCATAATTACCTCATTTGATTCTCAAACAACCTTAGGAGGTATTATCTTCACTTTATGTATGAAGAATTTGGGGTTCAGAGGGTCATGGCACAGTAAGCATCTGAGGCAGGATTTGAGCCCATCACTCTTTCTCTTATGTCATAGAGACTCTCTACTGTAGTCATATGATTATTATTTTCCTTTGTTTAACCTTTTCTTCGTTCAGAGCTTGAAAGGACCTCAGTGTCCATTAAGTCCAAATCCCTCATTTTACCAAGAAGAAACCTGAGGCACACTCACAAAGACCATTCTCCTATTAAGTGTCTGAAGAAGAATCTGAATCCATCTCTTCCTGACTCCCAGCCCAGTACCCTAACCTCTCTGCCACATCACTACTTCGGAGGGTGCTATGAAACATAAAATCCCCAAAGCATCAACAAACCATTTTTTAAAAGAAAGAAAAAGTATATTATGCTTCCTTAGCTACATGGAAGACAGCGCACAAGCTTGAATACTTCCTTTGAACATTGCTTTTGAAATAGCTGTGGCATCACAAAACATTGCAAATGAGTGACACATTTTTTTCCTTTTCTAATGATCTTTTCCCTCTTTCCAGAGGATTCCCACTTCCTTCCCTTTTTACCCCACCCACTGGATAGGGAGGAGGAATTTGTGGGTATAATTTGGAACAGCTACTAAAACATTCTAAGCATCTCTGATTAGAGAAGAACTGGAGCTGAATATGACCCAACAGGTCCCAAGACTCAGAAAGTAAGGTTTTTAAGGTATTGTTTTTCCTCTCTCTATTTTTTTTGTCTCCTCTTCCCCTTGGCAAGCCAGGATGGAGACCCAGACAAAGCTGGCACAAATGTTGAACTGGCACTATATAAAAAAATACTCCCCAAACAGGCTGAGATGATTATATAGCCTCCGATGCCGGGGATCAGCCTTTAATGAGAACATGTTCTCTGGCACTTACCAGTCTAAAAGGCAAATATTATTAAATAAATAAATCATATTGCGTGACTAGGAACAAATGTTCTCCTCCCATCTTTCTGTAATTGTTTCAGGATTGAGGCCTATTGTCTCTAGTCGAGTACTGAAAGTAGATGCCTCTGCTGGGCAGGGTCATCAGATAGAAAAGCATGCTAGATGTGGGGCCAGAGGACCTGGGTTCAGATTCAGCCTCAGCCACTTTGTGGCTAGGTGACCTTGAAAGACTCATTTAACTTCTCAAGACTTCGGTTTCTTCAGGGGGCTGGAATAGATGACCTCCAAGATCACTTCCACCAGTTCTAAGTCTGCGATCCTTTGATTCTACCAACAAATTCATTCTTGGGAAATGTTACCCAACTAGACCATGGGAACTATGAGAAGAGTATCACAATAATAATGATGGTGGCTTACTTGGATTTGGCACTTTAATGGAGAAGAGCTGACTCCATATCTATAACAATTTTGCTTATTAGGCACAGAATTCATTATTATGCTAATAATAATTCCATTTCTTTAGCACTTTAAAGTTTATAAAACACTTTCTTTGCAATGAGTACATGAGTTTGGACGTATGAATGTAGTGGCAAGAGCATAGGAGTCCAGAGCAACTTGCGTTCGAATCTCCTCTCTGACACTTACTACCTGTATGCATGGGGGAAAGTCACTTAAAACTTCCCCAAGTCTCAGTGTCCTCATCAGTAAAATGGAGATAACAATATTTATAGGGAGAGGGAGCATGGCAGAGTGGACAGAGAGCTGGTCTCAGAGTTAGGAGGAACTGAGCTCCAGTGCTGCCTCTGACACATACGAGCTGTGGGATCCTAGGTAGGTTATTTATTTTTAGTTTCCAACATTTACTTCCATAAATTTTAAATTTTCTTCCCCTACCTCCCCTCTCCCTCCCAAGATGGCATGCAATCCAACATAGGCTTTACATGTATATGTATATTTTCACATTAGTCATGTTGTATAGAAGAATTACAGCGAATGGGGGAAACATGAGAAAGAAAAAACAAAACAAAAAAGAGAGCAAATTGTATGCCTTGATCTGCATTCAGACTCCATATTTCTTTCTCTGGATGTGGATGGCATTTTCCATCATGAGTCTTTTGGAGTTGTTTTAGGTCCTTGCATTGCTGAGAAGAGCTAAGTCTATCAAAGTCAGTCATCGTACAATATGGCTGTTACTGTGTACAATGTTCTCCTGGTTCTGCTCACTTCACTCAGTATCAGTTCATATATGTCTTCCCAGGTTTTGCTGAAGTCTGCCTGCTCATCATTTCTAATAGCACAATAGTATTCTGTTACATTCATATACCACAATTTGTTCAGTCATTCCCTAATTGATGGGCATCCCCTCAATTTCCAGTTCTTGGCCACCACAAAAAGAACTGCTATAAACATTTTTGTACATGCAGGTCCTTTTCCCATTTTTATGATCTCTTTGGGATACAGCCGAGGTAGATTATTTAACATCTCTGTGCTCCAGGTAACTCTCTGAAGTCTCCACATCTCTAAGTTGCAGATTATATACCAATCTACAATGGTGTAAGGAGTTTTCTTACTGAGAATTCCTTATATTAATCAAATCACAGATCTGCCCCCTATAGTAAGTAAATACCTATAGTACTTACTTCCTAGGGTGGTTGTGAGGATCAACTGAGAAAGTTTATGTAGAATTCTTAAGTATTATATAAATGTCAGTGACTGAGTGAGAGGGTCAGAATGGTTGTTACCTGCCCAAGGTCATACAACTACTGAAGTTCAGAATCTGGGGATTAAACTCAGAGCTTTTGCCTTGATGCCCAGTATACTTTTCATAACTGTGCCATTGCTGACATCTTCCTGGGATTGGCGCCTGATGCACCATCTAGTGCATCAATGCAGTATCTTGTCAACCCTGAGAGGAGTCAAAGGAAGACTTGAAGGATCAGTCACCCAGTGAATCAGTCAGTCACTCAGCCATCAATAAGCATTTCTTAAGCACTCTGTGCCAGGTCCTTGTGCTAAATATTGGGGATACAAAGAAAAGCAAGTTTCCTCGTCCTCAGGGAGCTGAATGATTCAGAGCTGGAAAGGTTCACAGAAACCACCTTGTCCAACTCTCTCATTTTAAAAATGAAGACACCGAAGTCTAGAAAAGACAAGTGACTTACCCAAGGTCATACAGCTAGTAAATGGCACAACACCACACTGCCTCCTCCAAGAAAAAGTCCTTTTGTAGAAAAGGGGTATATAGAGGGAAAAGAAAAAGGTCCTCTGCCCCTGAGGGCAGATGAAGAAATGATTCTCACCTAAAATAACAGACTAGAATCTGGACCTGCCTTGGGTAGTACAATATTTTTCTTCATGTGTCTGTCACCTAATTTCTCAGACTATCAAAGAGAGGCCTAGTTAAGGTGCTGCTTGCTATAAGAATGGGAAAGAGACCTAACATTTCCATTATTTTTAAAATATAGAATAGTAAAAAGCCTAGAGGCAACATGTTATGGTGTATTGACAATGCTCCTTGCCTGGCCTCCAGTCAGAAAGATGGGATTTAGACAAATGTTAGTTGTATTTAAACTCTCAATGTCCTCTCCCAGACTGATCAACATCGGTAGAGGGAGTTTTTTTGTCCTGGAGTTCCCTATGCCAATAAAATCACAAGTATGGTTAAAAAATCCCAGCAACAACCAAATTAAAGAGTAGAAGAAGGTTACTCTTTTAATCAGAGGTCTTGAAATGGGTTCTTACAGCAAGTCAGACAAAATGTAATTGTTGGGTATGCAAATAGGGAGTGAGCAAAAGATGTGTGTTTTTCTCAGCTCAGGCACTTCTTACGTCAAGAACTGATACTCTAACAGAGACATGGAGGTTATCAGATTGCCCAGTGTCACAGAGAAACCAAAGTAAGAGAAGCAATTGGAACTTAGGTCTTCTTGAATCCCAGTCCAGTACTCTAAAACTGTGCCAGGCTGCCAACAAGATTTCCAGAATTAATTCAGCCTTCAGAGATTGTGTTTGGAGATCTGTGGAAGATATGTTCACAGCACTCTCAGAAAATGAGAAACAGCCAAAGTCCCCTTCCCTTATGACTTGAATAAACACAGCTAACTTCAGAAAGTCGGTGCCTTGACTTTCATGCTTTGCTCTGTATTTTCCAATTTCTCTCCTGCTTTTCTTTTTGCTCTTTTCTCCCAGTGATAATAAAACATATTCCAAACATATTAGCCTTTTTCACCAAAATTTGACACAATCCTAACCCCAAAATGTGGAAGAAGTCCAAGTCCATCAGTGAGAAAGAAAGCACTATGGTGGTAGGATTCTTTTTTCTTCTTCTTTTTTTTTTTTAAAGTAGATGTTCTTTTTTAACTACAAGACTCATATCTGAGCCCAAAGAAATTTGTCTCATCAGGAAGGCATTGATTTAGAGGGAAAAAGGAGAAGTCAATAGAGAGATTTCAAAGACACAGTGAATTCTCTAATTTAGCCCAAAGCTTACTTAACTTATACTTTTTTTTCATTGTAAGAGTTCATTCTGTATTGTGATGTATGTCATGTGGTCATAATTAGCCCCGTGTCTTGATGGAAACAGTGAACCATTCAGTTCACAGAGATATAGTTTCCAGCATGAACAAAATGTTACCATATGTTTCTCCTCGAAGGAAAAGCAAAATAATTGATGCTGAAGGGGGCATTTTGTAGTACACAAGGGCTGAAGTGAGGCTAGACATTGGACCAGAAAACAAAACCCCACAATTATCTACGGATGAAGCATGAATTAAAAAAATATCAAGGTAGCAGACATTGCATTGGCTATGAGTTGTGATTGTGCACCAAAATGATGTACTCCTAGAGAAATGACATGCTTTATCTTTTCCTAGGAGGCAGTTGCTCACGGTGGAAAGAATACTAGATTTAGAGTCAGAGAGTACTCAAACAAATATTTATTAAGTGTCTACTTTGTGTCAGGCACTGTGCTAAGCTCTGGGGATAAAAGGAAAGGCAAAAGACAATTTGTGCTCTCAAGATCCCATTTGGGGTTTTCTTGGCAAAGATACTAGAGTGATTTGCCATTTCCTTCTCCAGATCATTTTATAGATGAGGAAACTAGGGCTAACGGGTTAAAGTGACTCACCCAGGGTCACAAAGCAAGTGAGTGTCTGAGGCTGGATTTGAACTTAGGTCTTTCTAACCCCAGGCCCAGTGCTCTACCCACTATGCTGCCTTGCTGCCCTGCCTAAGGTTACACCGATAGGGATTTAAATCTACATCTGATTGCATTCCACATTCAGCACTCTTTCCATGTCATCCAGGACTAAAATGGTTCATTGAATTTAATGTGAAATCAGGTGCCTTTTAATCTCGTTTTCATTATTTTAGTCATTAGTTTAGCTAGCACATCCTCTGGGTTCTGCTTTCATTTCCTTGCTTGAGTATAACATCCTTGAAGAGCAGGAGTTGTCTTTGTCTCTCCAGAACCTAGAACAGTTCTTAGCATATTTTAGAAGACTAATCAATGTTTTTTGTTTGAGTTGTTCATTCATATTTGTTCATTCAAATCTTCCCACTCTTCTCTAAATCCCTCACATTTGTCATTTCTTATAGCATAATGGATTCCATTACAGCCACGTGCTATAGCTTGTCTGACTTGTCTTTTCTATTACCTTTCCTCCTTTGTCAGCGATTTATTTTAAAGATTAAAAAAACCCAATGATTTATTTTCCCAATTGCATGTAAAATAATTTTTTTTAACTTTTTTTTTAAATTTTGAGTTCTATCTTCTCTATTTTCCTTCCTCTGCTCCCTACAACTTGATACAGGTTACACATGTGCAGTCTTTCAAAGTATATTTTCGTACTAGTCATATTGTAAAAGTAAAAAAAGACCAAAGAAACGCCCATAAAAATAAAGTGAAAAATAGTATGCTTTGATCTGTATTCAGATGCCATCAGTTATTTCTCTGGAGGTAGATAAAATTTTTCATCATGAGTCCATCAGTTCTTTCTTAGGATGTGAACAGAAGTTTATATAATATTTCAGGCACAAGCCTAAGTACATAGTTCTATATGCAATAAAGGCTCAATGAATGCAGACTGACATGGCAGTCAGCAGCATTGGTTAATGTGGCCAAGCTGTAGCTTGAGTGGGAATCAGCATCCATCTAGGCAACTTCTTCATATTATTTTCAACATTTTGTTCTCTTTAATAGTCCAATCAAAATAATAAATTTAACTCTTTGTCTTTCTCTCTGTTAAACTCCAAAACTTCAATGTATTTGTGATCTCACCAATGTGGGTATTCCCTCCAATGATGCAGCTCCCAATCTATTCATGCCTGCTCATCCTGTAGGACTCTCATCCATTTACTACCATGAATTTGCTAGAGTGATTCCACCCAATGTATCGGGGGCTTTCCATGAGTTCATACATTGGGTGAACACCAATGGAGCACACAAACAGGCACAGCTTTTTTTTTTAGTTACACTTTTCAGATGTCCTCAGATTTCAAAGCTGCAAAAAATTAGTTTTCTGATATGTGGTTGATTCAGTCTCCCAGTTGAATACATCTTTTCATTGAATACATCTTTTCAAAAGCATGCATGCAGTACCTATTTGTGTAAATAAAGAGACTGGACTTAATGGCCTCCTAGGTCCCTTCTAGCTGGAACAATTTTTGAATCTACATAAAGGCAAGAGGAGGTTTTGAGGGAAAGGTGATCATTTCGGCCTGGGACCTGTTCACTTTGAAGTTCTAGCAGGATTTGTAGGTGAAAAGGTCTAGCAGATAGCTAACAGTGAGTCTGGAGCTCATGAGACAGGTCAGATCTGGAGACTGAGTTTGGGGGTCATTGAAACTGAGAGAGGAGATAAGATAGCAGAGAGAAGAAGACTAAATATAGAATCTTGGGGGCATGCTTGTATTTATGGGGTGGGGGAAGTAGACAGTGTTGGCAAATAATGGACCAGCTGGCATAGTGGAACGGCAGAGGACCTGGGTTCAGATTCTGATTCTGCTACTTATGATGTATCTATTTGCCCTATCCTGACTCAACAAGCACTTACTTTGGGCTATGTGCCAGATTCTGGGAATACAAACCCAAAACAAAAAATAGTTTCTGACTTTAAATAGCTTACAGCCTACTGGGGCAATGTATCATTCAACTAGATAAATGATTATTTGAAGAGAATTAGAAATTAACTACAAGGGTGTCAGGAAAGGCTTTTAGTAGTCTCTTCAGGCTTCAGTTTTTCATCTAAAATGAAAAGCTTAGACAGAATGCTTTCTAAGGTTCCTTTGTTGTTTAGTTCTTTAAGTGGTGTCTGACTCTTTGTGCCCTATTTGTGGTTTTCTTGACAAAGATACTGGAGTGGTCTGCCATCTCCTTCTCCAGCTCTTTTACAGATGAGGAAACTGAGGCAAATAGGGTTAGTGACTTGCCCAGAGTCATACAGCTAGGCCAGATTTCTTCTTGACCAGGTCCAGCACTCTATCCAATACCCCCCCTTACTTGCCCCAAAGTTCCTTAAAGTTCTAACTCAATGATCTTTTCAGACAGATAAGGAGGAATTAGAAAAGGCAGAAGAAAAACCAGGAGAGTGGAATGACTTGGAAGCTATGGGAGAGAATTAAGAAAGAGGGGTTGGTCGATAATGTCAGATACTCCAGAGAGGATAAAGAGAATGCAGACTGAAACTAAGTCCATGGGATTTAGTGATCAAGCCATCCCTGGTTCCATCTGTGAGAAGTTTCCATGGCACAACAGGGAAAGAAGACAGATTGCTGGGAGCTAAAGAGAGAGCAGATGAGGAGGAGATGGAGGCAGGCAACTTGGTCAAAATACCTCCACATAACATCAAAACAAGAGGATAGTTTATCACAGAAATTTTGGAGGTATTTGTTTCCATGAATTCAGTGGGTTGTTGTGTTGCATATGAAATATATAAAATTTCTTGCTCAGAACAGTTAGCTTCCAAGTATCTATTTGTGCTGGGGTACATTCCCTGCAGTGGGCTGAGGTTCTTGTCAACTGGAAGGGTCAGAAATGAATGCAGCCAAGGCCTTGAACTAATGGAATGGATTGCTGGTGATTTAAACCAATGATCCCATGGATTAAGGGGGATAATTGAGAACTGACTATATGTTTTTCAAATTGTAAAAAGTCATGAGAAGTAGCATAGCATATTGGATAAAGAAATAGTCTTAGAGTCAGAAAGACTTGGGTTCAAGTTCATCTCTGACACATACTAGGTATGGGACCCTGGGTAACTCACTTAACTTCTTAGTGACCCCAGGCAACTTTCTAAGACTACAAGTTACTGAAGAATTGTTGTTCTACATTGATACCCATGTTGAAGAGATTACAAGACTATGCCAAAAGAAAAAAAAAAATGAAGGCATTAAAATAAAACAAGGCATGTTATTTGTAGATGTTTGATAAACAATGTAGGCTGGTTTTAAAAGTGAATATAACAAGGATGATTTTTACAAACAAGTCTCTTGAGCCTGAAAATAATATACCACTCTTTGTCAAGTATTAGTAACAGACTGAGGTTCACAAAAAGCTGATCCAAAGGAAATTATTTACAAAGAACAGTTTTATTACTGGAACCAATCAGTAGAATAGTATTATTATTCTTGTTTGACTTTCCAAAATATCCTGGGCATTGTATGAAATTAAAACACAAACCAAGTACAACAATAGGAAAGTGTTGGCAAGGGATTTGTAATAATTTTTTTTGTAAATATGAGAAATAAAAAGCATTGTCAAGTAATAATTCTCCTTAAGGCAGTGGAAAAATGAGTTCCCCACCAAAGGATTATTAAATCATATAAATTTAGGCACAGCAAATAAAAATGAGAAAGGCAATGTGAAATAAGGGGATAGAGGGCTGGTCTTAGTGTCAGGAAGACCCAAATTCAAATCCCATCTTGGATACACATTGATAGTGTAAACGTGGACAGGTTGTTGAAACTCTTAGTGACTCAAGCCACTACCTCCAAGTTACGAAGCAGAGGTCCATTTGTAGAGAGTTTACTCATTGGGAATTTCCTATGCCAGTGAAATCACAGGTCTGGTTCAAGAAAAAGATAAATATATCTTTTTTAAAGTCAAACTCAGAACATATCCACACAACATCAGAATGAACCAGGCAACAAGTGAGAAGGTGAGTGAAACCAATATTCAACATCAATCCTAATATTCCATGACTTAAAAATTAAAAAACCTTGAAATATTAAAAAGTAGGCACTTTAAATATTTGTGATACCATACTGGATGAATAAAAGTAGTCAATGTGGGTCAATTTCCTTTACTATGATATGATATGATAATGTGACCCAGCAATCTGGAGTCAAAATGTCCTAGGATCACTGAAATATATAGCTCAAAGAGACTATTTTCCTTGGAGAAGGGAAGGACCAATTAGTAAGCCAGAAGCTTCTCTTCTGACACTTGAAAAAATGCCACTGGCAATCCCCTAGGTGGCTTTAGAGAGGTCACTAAGAAGCTAGCAGTTGCTGAGCTGCTATCAGGTGACAGGAGAACTTAGTTGTCACCCACCTAAAGTTGGTTTTTGAAAAGAAACAGATCTGGATTCTATTTCCAGTCCTCAATGCTTGCCTGACTCAGAGGAACAGACAACATCCTTTATAGCTGAATTCTCACCTTTCATGGGCACAGTACAATGTCTCATCCTGATGTCTGTCAAGAAATAGTAATAAATTTGTGCTTAGTGGGGAATACTACAAAATATAAATTCAGTCTCTGCTTGAAAATGAATGTCCAAAATGCCTATTGTTGGAGATCAAGCCACTCTGCGAGTGGTGTTCAGGATGAGGACTGCTCGTGGCTTTAAAATTACAAAGAAAATAACTCAAGAAGATTGTTGTTTCTCTATTGCTCTTTCTGCCTCTTTCTTTTTCCTCCTTCTTCCCTCCCTTGTGCCTTCCTTCTCTTCCTTCCCTCCCCTTTCTTTTTCTTCCTCCTTTCTCTTTCTCTCTCTCCTAGAGAAGGTATATTAATTAACTCCCCTAAGTTTTTACTTGCTGTCCCTAGAACTTTCAAACCAAAGTGTTTCTTCCTTCTACTTCCTTATATGTATTGCCTCCCAGATTTGGAATGTAAATTCCTTGAGGACGAGAACTGCCTTTTTTTTTTTTTGTATCTGAATTCTCAGCTCTTAGAACACTTCTTAGTATGTACTTTCTGAGAACTGAGACTTGTCCAGGGTCAAACAACTTTTATGTGTCAAAGGTGAGACTTAAATTCCTGATTCTAAAGCTAGTTTTCTGTCCATTACACCTGCCTTTCAGTCAAGCACTGCATAATATAAATTCTACTAGCAAAAGAATCCGTAAATTGATTTTTTTTTTCCCTTTTGGGTGGAGGGAGTTGAAAGAGAGAGAAGACATACTGGATTATTATACTGGCTTTTAAATTGGCCTCCCTGCCGTTAGTGCTTCCCACCTCCAAACTCTCCTAATCATTGCTGCTTGTGTAATCTTCCTAATGCACAGCTCTGACCCTGTGTGTGTCTACTGAAACAAAAATAGTTAATGGTTCCCTATTGCCTACTGAATAAAATGCAAACCCTTTAGCCTGGAATTCAAAGTCTTGAGTGATTTTGGTCCAGCCTACCTTTCCAGCCTTATCTCACATTATTCTCACTCATGCCAAATTGATCTACCAATTTTTTAAACTCACTCTGCCATTTCTTACATTTTTGGATTTGCTCATATTTGCAAAGCCTTCAGTGGTTTGTGTTGATCGACACAATCCCTATATCTGAAATGTATTCCATGAATGGGTCATTCATGGTTAAAAGTCTTTAAAAATTTTTTAAGAGTATTGGGTTTAGGGGCCATCTTTTTTTTGTAAAATAAACTAAAATGTGTAAGAAAAACAGCCTTGAAATTTGCTTTTTGACACCAAAACCAGAGTGAAAATTATTACTGGCTCTAAGTGACATGCTCCTATTTACATAGTGATTTGTGGGAGAACCATATGAATGCATATACCTTTCTTTATCCCCAAACAGAAACTATAACAGAATAAACCTAGTTTCCCAATTCTCACCCTAGAATTCCACCCAGTGGTCCCTGGATACATTTCTTTTTTTCTTGGCTATGAACCATTGCAATGTATCAAAGTATTATAGCAAACCAAAGCTAGTTCTTACATGTATCCACATGCAGGATTAGATATGAAGTCGATGGAATTGACAAAAGTCAGTGATGATGGAAAATAAGGACCAAGAATGGGTGTTATTAAATCTTGTTAATGGTTTATGATGCCTGATACAACAGATGAGTCAAGAAGAAGCAATAGTGATTAAGGCTCCCAAGACTGTGTGGACCATTTGAAACCATTGAGTTGTCAATCAAGTACTTTTCTAAGTTAGAGACTGAGAGTGGTGTGGGGAGTGAGGGAATGCAATGGTGGTAAGATTCTTCTTCTGGTACTTGGGCCATGGCTTGACAAATGTCAGTCTCTCTTTAGGCAAACTTCATTCAAACTGTGCTGATCTCTTTCCGAAAAAGCAAGTTTTTTTTTTTTAGTCTTCATGTTGACGCCATATTATGATAATTATATTTTTTCATCCTTAAGGCAAAGAATTCCATTTTTCTTCATTCTTGCCTCTTTTTCTATAGCAAAATAACTCAATGATCACTGTACTAAAACAGTTTGAACCCTGGTTCTGTTACTTATACCTTGTATGATCCTTCCTCTCTCTGTTTCCTCATCTGTAAAATGAGGGGTCAGCTAGGTGGCACAGTGCATACAATGCCAGTCCTGGAGTCAGGAAAACTTGAGTTCAGATCTGATCTCAGACACTTACTAGTTGTGTGACCCTGGGCAAATCACTTAATCCTGTTTGTCTCAGTTTTCCCATCTGTAAAATGAGCTCGAGAAGGAAATGGCAAAACCCTCCAGTATCTTAGCCAGGAAAACCCCAGATGGGGTCACGAAGAGTCAGAAACAACCGAAATGACTAAACAATAAAATGGGACAGGGAGAGAGCATTGGACTAGATGATCCCTAAGGGGTCTTCCAGCCCTAGATTTATGATTCTCAGTTTTTTACAGCAGTTGATAAATGTGATATATAAGAAAACATCTTATATTTCCTAAAAATTTTAGTTCAATTAGGTCAAAAGCAACCTCAGAAAGATTAGACAGAAAACTATCTTTGACCACTTTCCGTATGGTACTTATTACTCATCAAGCATTTGTCTACTCTCTAGTAACACTGGTTACCTTAAAATTCATACCCATAAGTAGCCCTGACTAGACTGTAAAATTTTTGTGAGCAAAAAGCTTGAATTATACTTCTTCGTATCTACTATAAAACCAGCCCATTAAATCACACACATCATGTGCAAATACTGTTTGGTTAATTTACAAATGAGATGGTGTAAGTGGAGGCTCACTTAGGCATCAAGGGAGACC
Organism: Pseudochirops corinnae; assembly: GCA_028646515.1. Lineage (NCBI taxonomy): Eukaryota > Metazoa > Chordata > Mammalia > Diprotodontia > Pseudocheiridae > Pseudochirops > Pseudochirops corinnae. The sequence continues at coordinate 76,099,994 of CM053592.1, forward strand.
CAGGACTGAGAATGGGCTCATACATACTATGGCACTAGCTCCAGAGGAGGTTTTGCTAAATAGATGAATTTCTCTTTGTAGGGATTTACAAGTCCAATAGTCCTTGGGGGTGGTGCTATGCCAAGTGTGTTTTCCATACCAGCCAGATTATAGAGATCTTTATATGCTGAATTCAAGAGTTTGGGTTTAGCTATGGAGGCAATAGGGAATCTGAAAGTTCTTAGCCAAGGCAGGGAAATGTCAGATGCACCCCAGAAAGGTTATTTGGCTTCTGTTTTGATGTTAACCATTACAGAAGGGAAGGGGGCTGTGGAAGGTGGCTTTATGCTGGGATTTGGAAGATCCTAGATCCCTTGCAAATGTTGGGCCACAAAGGGAATCACCTTTAGACTCACCCAACTAATGCAGAAATCCACAGAGAGACCCCACCCAGAATCCTTCAAAAATCCTGGGGGACAAAGACTAGGGGGAGGGATTATTCTCTGTCATTCACTATTCTATTTAGTTAATTGCCTTTGCTTTCAACTGAGATAATATTTGTAAAAAGCACTAAACTCAGAACCATAGTAGGTACAATATAAAGGCTTATTCCCTTCTTTTCAGCTAATGCATCTCCTAGTTTGGTCTGAAAAAAAGAAGTATAAGTTACAGACTCATCTGCAGTTTTTGAAGAAATGCTGACCAAAAGAGGGTCTAGAAAACCATGTAGGTTTCAGGTGCCTATGTTTAAGGGGAAGCTTACAAGGTTGCAAGAGTGAATGAAAACATTTCTATGATAAAACTTTATGTGTTTTCCCAACACATATTCTAAAACAAACATTTTTATTCTAAAATCCTAACTGATAAATGTCCCCTTTATACTGAAAGTTTGTGGTGATTACAGTTCAATTTGGTCAGGACCTAACAATCTCAAGGCTGGAAACAAAATGACTAAGGGGAAGGGGGCATTGGATTACCAGATCCTTAGCAAAGGAAGAAATTGTTCCTTTCCCTCTCAAATCTTCTCATGGACCAGTAGTTCAAATATACTTTATATTATCTGACCTTTTACTTTAGAACTCATAATGAAATTTCATATTAAATTATTTTACATTTCATGGTACATATTTTTAAAAATAACTTCACAATGATGAAGATGTTTGGGGAAGGATTTCTGATTTTTAAAACGTGATCTACTTAAATTTATTTCATTATGCTTAATTCTGCCTTTATTTTTCTCCTTTTAAAAATAGCATCCCATCAAGTTAACATAGAAGGCAGATTTGAACAATAAGAGTTGGAGAGGCTATGGAGAGGAACACTAATGTAATGGCTTATAGAGTTGTCAAGTGTTCAAACCATTTTAGAACACAGTTTGGAACTAGAGCCAAAAAGTTACCAAACTTTGATCCTGCACTACCAATATTAAGCTTATACCCTAAAGAGATCAAAGAAAGAGGGAAAGGACTCATAGATACAGGATATTTATAGCAACATATTTTGTTAAAGCAAAGAAGTGGAAACTGAGAGAAGTACCTATCAATAGGTGAATGACTGAACAAAGTGGGGATTGGTTGAATAGAATGAATGTTGTTGTGCTGTCAGAAATGATGAAAAGGATGGATTCCAATAAACTTGGAGAACTTGTATGAACTGATGCAGAATAAAGTGAGCAGAACCAGGAGAACAATTTATATAATGAATACAACATTATAAAGAAAATAACTGTGGAAGACTCATGGTCAATAAATTATGATTCTGGAAGACCAGTTTGCTTTCTACCTCTTGAGATATACACATGCAGACACAGCTAAGGCATGAATTTGTTTTGTGTGATGATACTCAAAAGTATCAAAGGAAGCTTTTATTTTTTGGGGGATGAGGTAGAATTGGAAGGACAATAGAGGGAGAGATACTAAAAAAAAGGGTGTCAAGGAATCATTGAAAAATACACAGAAGAGAGCAGAAGGAAGTACAGAAGGAGAGAGACAAGAAGAGCAGTGTTGTAACCAATATATTAAATCTGAATAATTTTTTAAAAAGCACCAAGCTACGTATGATGAAAAACTGTACTTAGTGGAAGTTTTCAGTTTCAAATATAATTTCCTTTTTTGTTTGTATTGAAATTTTATATTGAAATGTTTAGGCTTGTTGATATTTATTAAGTTTGTAATAAAAAAGAAAATTTAAAGAAAGACTCTGGTGTCCTACAAATTGTAATGTAGAGATTTAGTTTTATATATATATATAAAATTGTTTTAAGGCTCTTAAAGTTCAATATGTTTGCTAATGATATTATATTATATTATAATCACAAATTATCATTAAAATTATCCTTGATTCACAATATGAGAATGATACTTGTAGATCTTTGTTTTAGCCTTGTAATCATAGACTCATCATCACTTAAGTGAATAAATGGATGGAACATCACCTTGGCAACATGGATGCTTGTGACCAGCTCTCCAAGAACAGAAATTTGTTTCATCAAAGAGCCCCACTCTTCTTTTCAGCTGTTCTTAGAATTTCTGGCCATCCTGTTGTCATTTGACCTCACCACCATGAAAATGAACACGAGTGACAAAATTTCTACACACCAGATGTTCCAGGGAAGTCTACAAACTATTAACCTTGCTACAATATGCAAAGGAGGGATTCCTATGCTAAAGGCTGCTGCCATTGTCCCCCAAAACTCTCTCTACCAAAAATATTGGTACCATTTTGAAATAAAAATCAACCAGAAATTTTGAGATTAAAAACAATCATTTAAAATTACTCGAAGAGCTAAGCCGAAGGGGGAAAAAAGGTGTTATTTCATCACCTCAAGTAGTTCTTCAGAGAGGCAGCATTGTCCAGGCAAATTTGGGTTTTAATCTTACCTCTGATACATATTAGCTATGTAGCACTGGGTAAATCATTTAACTTTTCAATTCCCCAGCTAACTCTCTGAGTTACAGATGACTTGCCCATCTACACTGGTGAAAAGATTTTTCTACATTTATGAAAATCATATTGTAGATTTTGGGTTGGAAGGGACCTTAGAGTTCATAATTAACCTCCTTATGTTATAGATGAGGACACTAAGGGCCAGAAATATGAGACAGTTTGTACTAGGTCACTTAGCTGGTGTTGACATTACCTAGGCGATGAACTCAATTCCTTTGGATTTTCAAGCTAACACTTTCCACTTTGCCATACTACCCTGAACACCAAAATAAAATAAAAATGAAGTTTCATCGAAGGAGTCCTGGGCAAATAACAAAACTAACCCAAACTTAAAATATACAACGTACGCAACGCACTGACTGTTCCATGGGGCTTTGTGTGCTACACAGAAGGAAGAGGGTTGGGGGGAATCAGAGGCACCATGTTTTCATCCTAGACCTGCCATTTATTACTAATGTGACCCTGGAAAGGTTACTTCCCTTCTTTGGACCTCCAAATGAAGGAACTGAACTAGAAAATCTCCAAGATCCCATCTGATTCTACATATCATTTTAAGGTTGATTCTGTGATTTCAGTAATTGAACAAAATATTTTAAAATTGTGTGTGTGTGTGTGAGTGTGCATGCATATGCACTTGGGTTTGAATCAGTACTTTAATTACAAAACTCCAACTTTTAGGGTCTGAAGACATAATATGTTGGCATGCAGAGTAAGGTTTTCCGAGTCATATAGCTCTCCTTCAAGATTTCTGCAATGAGCTGGTTACTGGTAACCATTTTCTAACAACTTTTAAAAAACAACTTGAAGAAGAGAACTTCACTCTAAAATAAACATCTGATATTTACAGAAAGAGTTATGATTTTCATGTCACCTTCTTCACAATTTAGTGAGATGGACAGTGTAAATACTCTCACAGAAGAGGAAACTGAGCCTGAGAGACACAGTGATTTGTCAAAGAACTAATAAATTTTGGACCTAGGACTCAAACTCAGGATTTCTTTTATTTTTTAAAATATTTATTATTAATAAAATTAATATTAGCTTTAATTAATAATTAATTAAATATCTCTTTCTCCATCATGACTTACAGTTGACTTTGATTTGAGTGAGGGTCTCTGTGCTACATGCTGGGGCCCCCTTTTTTTATAAATTAAAGAGGCTTCAGCATGTAGCACAGAGACTGGTATATAGTAATTAGTGCTTAATAAATACTTTTTTGTTATTAAATAATTAAATAAAATATAATTATATTTTAATAAATATATTATTAATTTAAAAATTTTTTTGAATTTCATATTCTCTACCTCCTTCTTGTACTTCCCCTCCCCACAGAGAAGGCAAACAACATACCAGTTATGCATGTGAAATCATATAAAACATATCTCCAAGGTAGCCGTATAATGCCAAAAAAAGCAAGAAAAATAAAGAAAATGAGAAAACTAAACTTCAGTTTATACTCAGAGTTTATCAGTTCTCTCTTTGGAAGTGGATAGCATTTTTCATCATGAGTCCTTTGGAATTTTCTTGCATCATTGTATTGATCAGAGTAGCCAAGTCATTCACAATTGATCATGATTACAATATTGCTGTTACTGTGTTTAATGACCTCTTGGTTCTGCTCACTTCACTTTGCATGATTTCATATATGTCTTCTCATGTTTTTTTGAAGCCATCCCCCTTGACATTTCTTATAACCCAATAGAACTCCATCACAATCTCATGCCACAACTTGTTCAGCCATTCCTCAGTTGATGGGCATCCCTTAAGTTTCTAAATTTTTGCCACCACAAAAAGAATTGCTATAAATATTTTTGTATGTATAGGTTCTTTTAATTTTTCTTTGATCTCTTTGGGGTACAGACCTAGTGGTATTGTTGGGTCAAAGGGTATGCACGGTTTTATAGTTCTTTGGGTATAGTTCCAAATTGTTCTCTAGAATCAAACTCAGGATCTCTGATGAGTTGTAAGTTCTTTCCACTAAACCATAACTGCATTGTATTTGGTTATATACTTGGCATTTGCCTACTTGGTGCGTTTCATTTACGAGATTGTAAGCACTTGGAGGTCAGAACTCCTGCATTATAAATCATTGTATCTGTACCACTGCCTAGTTCAGTGTTGTATTTTAAAATACTAAATTATATAATAGTCGTTAAAATGAACTGAACTGAAAACAATTGCATGTGTATGTTGGAGCACATAGACTAAGTGGTTAGTTTTGTGCAACTTTGGATCTGCACATGGGAAGCTAAGGAAATTTTTAAAAAAGTCTGACATTGAATGATATTTAAATGCATATCTATGATTGGATATTATCTCTGACTAATACATGCATAACTTGGAACAGTTTTCCCAACAAAAGCCAGACCTAGTTAGACAAAGCAAAAAACAACCAAAACCCCCCAGTGGATTGTGGTGTAGAAATCAGGAATTCTTGCTCCCAGGAGTATGCTGTATACCCAGAAGGCAGTTTTACAGTTCCTTGCAGTGTGTCAGACTTATTTTTTGACAGTGTTACTGAGAACATTCTTTACTGATCTACTGTATTCCCACCGGCAAACTTTAGAGGGAAGGTCACTTGAATTTTCTCCCCAAGTTTTATCCTATTGTCCTGATGAATCTAAATATTTACAAAGTTATTATATAAGCTTGATGCCAGTGGTGCTGGCCTATGTTAATAATTAAATCAGGATAATACAGCACTGAAATGTTTCAAATAAAAGAGGGTTTCAGAAGCACACGCGCGTCAGAAGACCTCAAAGACCACGTGATCCAGTCCACCTAGCTCAGTCAAATGTTACTTCCTCCAAGAGTCCTCCTTTGACATTTCTAGTTGTTAGTGTTTCCTCTTTGCTGAAATTACTTTGTGTTTGTTTTTGATCTATGGGCATATTATTTTCTTTCAATAGAACGTAAGCTCCTTTAAGGGCAGGGTCTGTGTCATTTTTGTCTTCATCTCCTCAGCATGTTGTGCTTGTCCTTCGTTCTCAAAGAGGACCATGATATCAGGAGATGGTGTCTCTTTCTCCATCATGACTTACAGTTGACTTTGATTTGAGTGAGGGTTTCTGTGCTACATGCTGGGGCCACCTTTTTTATAAACTAAAGGGGCTTCAGCATGTAGCACAGAGACTGGTATATAGTAATTAGTGCTTAATAAACACTTTGAATTGAATTGAACACTTTTTTTACTTTTTTATTTTATTTTTTTGCTTTTTTGGAGGGCAGGCCAATTGGGGTTAAGTGACTTGCCCAAGGGCCACATGGCTAGTAAGTGTTAAATGTCTGAGGCCAGATTTGAACTCAGGGCTGGTGCTCTATTCACTGAGCCACCTAGCCGCTCCTGAACATGTTTTTTAATCAGAGTTCCCTCCCTCCATGGTTTAGTATCTGTCCTAGCTGGACATAAATTGAGTCTTGAAGGTACTCCTAGTACAAATTTAAATCAGCTTAAAATTATTAGATTGAAAAGTGGGTTGAAAATTGCATGCTTTTTCACATTAAAATACATACTGTGATGTAAAGCTATTTTCCCAAAGATATATAATGTTTATTATTATTTTTTTAATAATGGAGGAAGGAATTCTTGAATCAAGCAAATTCCTTCACATTCCCAGCTGTGTGGCAAGGTAAGGAAGTGCATAAAATGATTTGCATCTTAACACCTGTCTAATAGGAACCGATGAAACCTGGGCTTCTGACCTCCTGGTTTCCATAGTTCATGGGAACAATCTGTTAGCTATGAAGATTTGCTGTGGCCAGTGGCAAAATGGGAACAGCTCTGCCTTTAACCAAATGCTGCTGGTTAGGAGAGTAACCTCACAAGAGACTAATTACTTAACATAACTATGAGAAAGAGCATGAGATTCCCAGACACAGGAAATGAAAAGTCAGATGTGGAGGTATGGGTGGATGGAAGGGGCTCTGAAAGCTTCCAGACAGGAACTTAAAAAAATAGACAAAAGTGGGGTAATCATTTTGTAACTCTGTCAATCGTTAGAGTGTGCAGTTGTTGGGTTCCGAAAATATATTTTGCAATGTGCACTTTTCCTAGCCCAAGCATAGCAAGTGAAGGCCACATTCCTCTGTGCTTCATGAAGGAAACAAGGCAAACCTTTAGTGATATGCATGTTTGTTCTGATCATATGAGTCACTGCTACATTTCAGGGCTAAATCTAAGCCATATTTCCATGTGTGTATTATAGAGAAATGTGGAAAGGGCCATTTTTCAGGGGAAGGCCTGGGGAGACAGGAAATGAATTCAGCCCCCATGCAGACTGAACCAAAGGAAAAGAACTCTTGACATTTCAGAATTTTACTACAAAGGAAAGAGAGTTTTGCTTTGCATCAGCTTCTCTCAGATTTATGAACACAAAGGCACTTTCTAAGTGTAGACGATGAAATAAAAAGGTGAGAGAGAAGGAGTCCCAGAAAAAGCTTGCTTTCAGGATTTAACTCTGAGAAACATGGGAACTAATATTGTATGAACTGTTAGTATGGGGAAAAAAGGCTGCATGTGTAAGTGATATACACAAAGACCACAATAATTTCAGTGAAACAATATAAAGAGAAATAAGAATTCAAATCAACTACAATGACCGACTTGCTTCCAGAGAATTGAAAATGAAACACTTTCCTCCTCTCAATAGAGGTGGTGGACTACAGGAATGAGATCTAGCATGTGCTGTCAGATGCAGTCACTTTGACAATTTATTGTCCTTATTGCAAGGGAGGTTTCCATGGGAAGGGGAGATTTCTTGGAAAAATGGCAAAGTATAAAAACCCAAAACATCAAGAAAACATTACAAAATATAACTTAGAATTATGAGTGTGTGGGAAAAAAGGCTCTTTCTCCTGAAACAACTGCAAGAGCTTTCTTATGATACCATATACATACTGGGAAAAGTTCCAGCTGGAATGTGTCTCACTGCGAAATGGACAGAAACCTCAGTTGTGGGAGCAATTTGATCCCTCTAATCTTAGAGAATACTGTTCCAATATTTAGCCTGTGATTGTGATTACAGCTACTTTTGGAGCACATAAGAACATAAACCCTTTCTCTTTCTTGAAAATGCGGGACAGGAGAACCAATATATACATTACATATGAAACTATTGGGCAATATGATTTTAACTCAGAGACGTAGTGTGTCCAGATCATAAGTGAGCCTCTATGTGCAAACCAGAAAAAAAACCCCAACATTCCTTCTAGTAGAGATAGTATAATGGAATGGAAAACGTTAGACTTGAAGTCAGGAAAGACCTGAGTTTGAAATCCAGTTTTATCACTTACTACACCATGGGCAAGTTACCTACATTCTCCAAACCTCAGTTTCCCCATGTGTAAAATGTACATAGGACTACCCTTCTCAAAGGATTGTTGTGTGAGCCAAGTAAGACAAAATTTGAAAAATAACTGGTAAATCTTAGGGTTCTATATAAATCCTAACTCTTATTCTAAAAATTTAAATGAATTTATTAAAAATTCATTAGAGTGTTATGGGACTTGATCAAACCAAATCTACATGTATTTATAGACCAGCAATTATGTTTAAGATACCAAATGATCAGCTCAGTAACAGTTTAAATAAAAATCTTCTAAGCATAAGAAAAGGAAGGGAAATGACCAGTTTTAAACAGAACAAATGTATAGTTTCCCAAGATGTCAAACAGCATATGGGAATCAATCATACAGTTGCTGATGTAGTAGCTGACTTTCTGGTGATGTAGGCAGAACAGTTCTTTGAAAAGAACACCAGATGTGGACTCAGACAACCTGCATTCAAATCCCAGTTCTGTTACTCATTGCTTATGAGACCTTTGGGTCTTGGTTTCCACATCTGTAAAATGACGGGGTTGGTGTAAGCTACCTCAAAGGTCACTTCTAGCTCTAGATCTATCTGGCCTGCAATTTCTTCTACCTTTGCTTTAGATTTTTCCACCAGTTATACATAGGCAGTTCCCACTTTTGCTTGAAAATTCTTTGAAAACCTTGTAAAATGGATCACATTTTTCCATAGGAAGGATGTTATAATTAGATGTTCTTGACCAATTTCTTTGCATTAAAACAATAACAACGCATTGATGTTACCAACAATGGGCCAAAACTAAGAGGACAACTATTCTATGGTAACTTGAAAGGTAACATTATGCTCCAAGTCTAAAAAAATAGACATTTAAATCAAACTTAGGATCATACATTTAGAGCTGGGAAAGGCACTAAATGTCATTTGGTCTAAATCCCTTATTTTATAAATGTGGAGAAGTTAAAGGACCTCTCCAAGGCCACATAGGTAGGAGTCATAGCAGAATTCTAATCCATGACCTCTGCCTCCAGAGACATTTCTCCTGTACTTCTCCTGTACTCCTGTACTAGCTCTTTCTCCTGTACTAGTCTTCTTCTCAAGCTTGTTCTGCCTGGTCTCAGAGAGCAGAATTAAGTACATTGGGTAGAAGCTGCACAGAAGCCAAACTGGCTTGAGGTCAGGAGATACTTCTTGATAAACTCAAGCTATCTAAAAGCTGGATGAACTGCCTTGAGTGCTAGGGGGATCCTGATCCCAGGATGACTTCAAGAACAAAGGCTAGATGAAAACTTGCCATATGTGGTGGAAGAGATCTCTTATTTGCCTGTAAGGGGAGATCATTTGGTTTCTGGGGTCTCCTCTAACTTTTATGCAGTTATTCTATAAAGTTTCTATACAGGTCTTAAAAACACTTCACTCTAACATAGAAGTCACCTAAAACAAAAAATTGGCTGTAAAATCATAGAATAAAATAGTCATGACATCTGAGAGCTGGATGGTTCCCTAGAGATCATCTAGTCTCTCTCATTTTATAAATGAGGAAAATCAGTCCCCAAGATGTTAAAATAACATGCTTACGATGACACAGTTAATGGCAGAGTCCCTCTAGAACCCAGGTCTCCTGACCCCTAGTCCTGGGCTCTTTTCACCACGACACTGCCGTGACTATAACAAACATTACTTAAACATTTAATTAATAATTATTTTTCTTGACTGAGAATTTGGGCACTGCTATCGGAGGATCATTTTGTATGGCTTTCTGCCAGTGTAAGCTCCTAAAGATACTTCCCAGGCTGGGTTATCTCCTTGTCACCAATTTCCTTTTCTTCCAAGGACTCAAGGGATGGCTTTGCTGTTTGACTTTCCCCTGTCACCACCTGTTGCTTCTAGACAGGGTTTTTCTTTCCTTCTCTGGCTCTCAGCCTATAGAACAGATCATGGAATCTCAAAGCTGAAAGGGATCTCAGAGACAATTGAGTCCAACTCATACCCAAGCAAGAATCTCTTCCACAGAATATCTGACGACGAGAGGTCATCTAGCTTGTGCCTGAAGACTTTGAACAAATGGGAATCTATCACAAGGCTGCCCCAAGGCAGCCTATTATTCTTTGGCTACCTCTAATTGTTAGGAAGATTTCCTGACATCAAGCCTATGTTTGTCTCTTTGTAGCTTTTCCACCCTTCTCCTAGTTCTACTCTCTGGGGCCAAGCAGGATGAGTCTAAACCTTTTCTACATATAGCCAGTTCTTCAGATGCTTAGAAACAGCTATTGTGTCCCACCTAAGTCTTCTCTTCTTCAGGCTAAACTTCTCTAGTTCCTTTAATTGATTTTTATTTGGCATGATCTTAAGACCCCTACCCATTCTGGTTGTTCTCCTTTGGTACTATCCAGCTAATTATTGTTATTCAATTGTATCCAACTCTTTGTGACCCCATTTGGGGTTTTCTTGGCAAAGATAGTAGAGTAGGCTGACATTTCTTTCTCCAGTTCATTTTACAGATGAGGAAACTGATGTAAACAAGGTTAAGTGACTTGCCCAGTGATACACAGCTAGTAAGCATCTGAGGTCAGATTTAAACTCAGCAAGATGAATCTTCTTGACTCCAGACCCAGTATTCTATCCATTTCTCCACCTAAAATGTGCTATGGCATAGTTGGCAGCTTATTGGTATCCTTCCTAAATATTACTCCCAGAGCTGAGCACAATATTCCAGATGTCTGAATAGGGCAGGGTAAAGCAGGACCATCACCTCTCTACCAACCAACTTACAAGTATTTTTTCGTATATTTAAGATAAAAATAAAATGGTAAAAAAAAAAATAATCCTCTTTTAACTTTCCTTTCTCCATTTTTTCCCCTTTTAAACTTTAATTTAAACTCTGTTGGCAATGACAAAGACACCTGGAGGTGATAATGGTGGGTCTCTGAGGAAACAAAGGACTGAAGAAATATTTATAGACTGACAGAGTCAAAGTAAATCTTCTGAGTTTTGTTATAGGAGTAAAAAAGGGGTCTCTGGAGTAAGGAACAAGGGATGTCTCCTATGGTGTAGTAAATAAGAGTGCTGGGCTTGAAGTCAGTAAGATAGTTCAAATTTTATCCCAGACATTATCTGTGTGACCCTATGTACTCTGTGCCTCAGTTTCCTCATCTGTAAGACAGGTTTGGATTTCATGATCTCTAAGGTTCCTTCCAATTCTGAATCTATAATCTTATGACAGATTTGAAAGCGCAGAGATCATGTGGAGGAACACTCAAAAGTGTCCTAACTCCAAGGAGCCTCAAGTCTGGTATATAACTAGTATATGATGAAAGAGAAAGAAGGAGAGAAATATCAAACTATAAGAAAGAAAAGTTCCTCTGGTCACTCTAAGTTTCCCTTTTGCACGTAATAAAATATAATAAAGTAGAACATAAATAAAATGCCTATAGCTTCAAAGTTCCAGTAGTGAATATTCCAGCTCACAACTCATCATGCAAACCAAAAGCTCAATCAATCCTTAAAGCTACCTTGCAAAAAGTGTAATGATGAATCCTTACTCCCTCCCTGAAGAATAGATGGTTCTTTTCTTGCAGTATCATGGGAAACATATGTTTTAAGGGACGTACTGGTTCACATTTGTGCCAGATATATATTCACTAACTTTCACAATGTGAGGCAGCCCTTTGTTTAAGCCATCTTTTGTGTCTTGATCCCAGATGTTAGCGTATAAAAGTCTTGGTTGAGTATGGAGCTTGTATAATATAATCCACATTTTATGTATAAATGGCCACTAATAACCTATATTTGAGCTACAATGCACACTTATGCACAGAGAGCTTGTTTGTAGTGTGAATAAAAGGATAATTCATTAATTTGTTGATTATTTCCTCTACTTTTATGAGAAGAGACATCTGTTCTTTCTACATATGGGAATCATAGATTTGGAGGAGGGATCATAGGATAGTTGACCCAGAGCTGGAAGGGACCTTAAAGGTCATCAATTCACTCTCTCATTTTAGAGATGAGGAAACTTTGGGGTTGTTTGTTCTCTGAGTATTATCCAGTAAGTCAATCAAGAAGCTTTTGTTAAGTGCCTGCCTACTATGTATCAGGAACTGTGCTAAATGAACAGAAAGGTAAAAAGAAAAAGAGATAGTCCATGCTCTCAAGGACCTCACAATCTAGTGGGAGAGACAACATGGAAACGTTTTCATTGTTTTTGCCATTGTTGATGTTCTGATGGACCAATAAGGGTACAAGCATTTTCTTTTTGTAACTTCTGTATTTCTCCAACTCTAGAACATCAAATGGGACAATTGCTTCATGGAGTGAATATATATAATCAATTTAGACTGAAGAGTATGAATTAGATATTTTAGTAATCCCATCTCATCTAATATCTTCCATGTTGTCTCTCCCATTAGACTGTGAGGTCCTTGAGAGCAGGGACTATCTTTTTTCCCTTTCTGTTCATTTAGCAGTTAACCAGTTCATTTAGCACAGTTTGGGCATTGTAGCTCAAATATAGGTTATTACTGGCCATTTATACATAAAATGTGGATTATATTATACAAGTTCCTCCTGTCTCCTGTTTTTGTAAGCCTTCTGCTCATGGTACTATCACTAGACTCTTTCTGGGGATGTCAAAATCAGACTATCAGGGGCCAAGATGGTACCATCAGGAAGAGGAGTCTGAGAAACTAGGAGACTAATGTTCTTTCACTTGTTTTGTTTCTCCTTGTTTAACGCTGACTGCCTGATTTATACTATGTTTGGTCTGGTTCTATAAGCTCACCAGTGAGGGGTCTTCCTATGTGGAACTATTCACCAAAGCAGTTTGCCAACAGGTACGTAACTTACAGCCTTAGAAAGTTGCTTGGGGTCACCGATGGCTTAAATGTCATGTCCCTAGTCACACAGCCAACATATGTCAGAGACTGGACTTGAAGTCAGCTCTTCTTGACTTCCAGGCTGGTGCTGTACCTACTACCCCATAATATATTAGTTTATGGAATAGTGGAAAGAGCTCTGGATCAGCAGTCAAAAGAGATCAGGGCTCAAATTCCACTTTTGTCTGGTTGTGTGATCTTGGGGCAGTCACTTCATGCCTTTGAACCTCAGTTTCCTCATCTATAAAAACAAGAAAAATAATACTTGTCCCACAGAGTTTTTGGAAGGAAAATGCTTAGTGAACATTAGGGTGTTATACATATGCCAGTTATTGTTAGACAGTGGAAAAAAATTGCTTTGGAATCTAGGGACATGGGTTTAAATTCTGCTTCTTTCACATACTACCTGTATGACCTTGTATAAGTCCCTTAACCCTTCTTGCTTTAGTTTTCTCGTCTGTAAAATGAGAGGGTTGAACCAGATGACCTCTGAACTGCCTTCTAGTTCTAGATTTAAGTTATGAAGGCTTGTAAATCCTTCATGCAAAGCAATGTGTAGCTTCCGTTGTTTCCTTCTGAGACTCTCTCTTGTTATACAGTTATCCTTCCATTCTCCATAAAAAAGAACTTGAAATTGAGAAAGCATACTACCCAGAGAAACAAAAATCCAGCATTCTCATCAACAATAAATTCTACATTTGGCTGCTTGACAAGAAACAAACAGAAATAACTGAAAAGCAGTGGACCTGGGTTGGAGTCTCTGATCTGAGGCTTCCTAGCTGTTTGACACTTCTGGCTCCATTTTTCCCCCCATGTTTTTGTCCAGCCTCAAGATTTCATAGGTGAGTCAATCTACTCAGAACAGGGACTCCTCCTTAAGGTTGAGCTTTCTGGACTGATGAATGAAGGCAAAGTTATCTAACTCACTATCATGTAGCTAGTCCCAGACCATGATTCATGTCCACCCACTCTGGACATCCTGCCATCTGCCCTGTCTTTCTCCCCCTTTCCACTTCTTGATCTGGAAGCAGAACAAATACAAGAGGAATAGAAGACTTGGTTCTTATCCTTAATGAGCTTATAATCTTGTTAGAGAATCGACTGGCCCACAGAGGCTGAGAGAGAATGAGAGTGTTAAGCAGAATAATAGATAATAAAACATTAAGCCGCAGGTCAGAGGCATAGAAGAAGTTCCAAGAGAGGGAAAAAGTCAAGGTCAGCCATGGAATTGTCAGGTATGGCTTCACAGAAGTGTCAGGACTTGAGCTGAGCTTGGAAGGATATGTAGGTTTGGGGAAAGGGAGCAAGATGCCAGGCAGGGAGAACAAAGGCCCAAATGAATATAATGTATGAGAATGAGACTAGCCTTGCTAGATCTAAGGAGGCATGTGGAAGGTCAGTAGCAGCTTGCACTGGACAGGTAAAACAGGACCTGATCGTGAGGGTCCTGAAGGTCAGCACAAATCATTAGGCCTGAAGCAGCAGGAAATAGCCATTGAAGGTTCTAGAACAAAGAAGAAAAAACAATAGCCTGGCCCTGGCCATTCATGCTGATTCATTGATGAACTGCATCCAGGGGAGCTTTGGGATGGTGCTTGTATATGAGAAAACATATCCGTAGGGAAAAAAAATTAGTGCTGAGTAGACAAACACATACCACATGTATGTTTAAAGCCTTGAGGCTTTCTCCCTGTGTCTGAAAACTGGTCTTTCCTGTGGTCCCTCTGACTATGGCCCATCGGTTGATTTATGGCACTCTATGAGATAACAGTGGTTTAAGCTTGCCTTGAGTAGGGTTCACCAAGGCCATGGAACACCCATTATTTTTACAGTTATCATGGAACATGATAAATGAGGTGGGAAGTTTGGTAGATGTTCTGTCTTTGCTGTATAGAAGTGAGGCCAAAATGGAGAGGCGATTTTACAGGTAAAAGTAGATTGTGAACTGGGTCATACTGGGCAAGACACTTAATCTGTCTGTGCCCCTGATTCCACATCTGTAAAATGATGGGGTTAGACTCAATGGCCTCTAAGTTCTCTTCCAATGCTAAATTCTGTGATACTCTGATATTGACAGCACCACCAAACACACTGCAAGGTCTGGCCCCTGAAAATGGACAAGGGACCTCAAAGTCCCATGGCTTAGAGAGATTTCCAAGTATTTTAAGACTTTTCTTATCCAAGGACTTTCTCCAGGTGGCAAATTCAATCTAACTCAGAGAAAAAAAGTTTTATTAAGAGTTAGGAAAGATGATACCCAAACGTGAAGATTTTAAGTCTTTGACTGGCCCACCACTACTCTTACCATTAGATTGATTGGTGGGTCACTGTGCTTCTAGGTAGGGCTGAAATTACTACAGGAAAATTTCATACTTGAGAAGGAGGACTATATAAAATCACTGATGGTTAAGTGGGTCACTAAATATGCAAAATAAAGTTTGATTAGATGCTCCTTTGTAGAAAAGAGATTTTTCCTGGTCTTTTTCCTCTTCTCCCTAACTTTTGGTCCCTGACTCTCTTCAGTACCTAGTATAGGGCCTGGAACACAACACATTAATAAATGCTTATTAATTGATTGATAAAACATCAGAGCTACATTAAATGTGTGGAACAGTCCTAACATAATTTACCTGATACCTTGTAAAATTCACAATCAAACCAAATTTGTTGGAAAAAAGACCACACACACACACACACACACACACACACACACATAAATACCAGTAATTGATGTAGTTTGTTTGGATTCTATAGTACAATTTCTTTTTATGTCCATGTGATTTCAGTTTTTAAAAATGGTGTCATTAAAGTATGGACATAGGCATCATTAGTTCTAATACTGTTTGAATCAAGCCCTACGTGGTATGCTTACAACTATTCTGAAAAAGAATTAAATTTAAATTATTTCTTGGAAATTTCAGGAGACATTTTTAGAAAAGAAAAGTAAGACTGAAGTTTTCTCTAATGTATACAAAGTATTTTAAATTAATTCCACATTTTCATTTTTTAAAAATCAGAGTTCTCTTTGGAATTCCCATTTTAAATCCCAATAGGAAACACATGAGTTTGTCCCCAGGGTGGGAAAAACCCAATAACAAAACGACTATGTAAAGTATTTGATGTAGCCTAACTTTGCCTTGTTTAATGTGAAATGTTTTTCTATTATTTGGAAGACTTTCCCATTTGTAATGTTTGTAAACTGCAAAATAACAAATGGAGATTTTATCATCATTTTCATCATGTCAATCATGTTTTTGGTCTGGACCAATGATTGCATTGGTTTAGGGAATTCTCAATGTAGAAACTTCTTTCACTAATGCA
This sequence comes from Pseudochirops corinnae, assembly GCA_028646515.1. Taxonomy (NCBI): domain Eukaryota; kingdom Metazoa; phylum Chordata; class Mammalia; order Diprotodontia; family Pseudocheiridae; genus Pseudochirops; species Pseudochirops corinnae. The sequence goes on from CM053592.1 coordinate 76,116,419, forward strand.
GATTGGCAATTCATTTTAGGAATTGAACCAAAACACTAAGAGGTTAGGCCACACAACCACTCCCATAATTATGACAGAGCTTTAATCTCCCTACAATATCAGCATATTCATGGTTAACCAAATAAAATTTACCACATATTTAACAGGCAAAACTTGCCACTTAAAGTAATGTTTTATGGAGGACCTAGAATATACAGTCCTACTTATCATGTTCCTATCCACAATGAAATGAAGAAAAATATGAAAGACAAAGGTCAAGGACAAAGACCTGGGTTCCAAACCTGGTTCTGTCACTTACTATCTGTTTGGCCTTAGGTAGCAAGATGTAAAGGATAGGGCACTGAATGTCAAGTTAGGAAGACCTGTGTTCAAATCTCTCCTCAGACACCTGTTAATTGTGTCACTTAAGGCAAATCACATCTCTGGATTTCACTTTTCTCCTCTATTAAAGAGGGGATTGAACTAGACAGCCTTTGAAGTCCTTTCAAACCCAATAGCAGGACTTCTGATTTTGTTTAGGACAAAAGAAGTGGCACTTTGGTATGAGTAATGTGATGATAAACCACAAAGCCAGAGGTCTGAACATGAATCACCACACCTTTTGCCAGTCAGAGAGTTAATGGACTGAAAATCCAGAATGAGATAGGCAATTTTAGACAAGGTCAATGTGGGAATTTGTTTTGCTGGACAATATATACTTACTATGAGTGGGTTTTCTTACCTATTATGAGGCAGTGAAAAAGAGTGATAATTAATGCTTGTAAAAAAAAAAAGAAATAAAAAAAGATGCAAAAAAAACTCACATGAGTCAAATATATGGTCATGTATGGTCATAATTACTCTTCGAAAGAATTGAATTTCAAAGTTAATTTGAATTTTCTTGTAATTACTGAGAGAAAAATTGTCTTAGATTTTTGACCCATGGTTGAAACAAATTAAAATTATAATTATTAATTAATTACTTTAAAATCTTCCTTTTTTCCTAGCATGGTTAGTGTAAAAGAACAGAGAATCAAATCTTTTCTGGCTTGTGTCAGTACTAATAGTGTCTAGATTGGTAAGAGGATAAGCTATTTAAAAACTTTTATGCAGTTAACACAACTACAAAAGGAACTGTGAATTTTTCAGTGTGGGAATTTCTTCTATCAAAGCAGATCACAAACAGCTTATCTGTGTTATGAGTTGTTTGAGCCATCCAGAGGTTACATGACTTTCCCAGAGTCAAATGGCCACTATGTCAGAGGCAAAATCTGAATCCAGATCTTTTTGACTTCAATCTAAGCATTCCCTCCATATTCCAAGATGCCTCTATGAAGTTTAGTAAATTTAAATGTAAAACCTTCTCTCCTTCTCAGATGACTGTAGCTTTAAGGGCACCAAATTGATTCATATTTTGGGAGATAAAGGATAAAGTAAGTCCTCTGCCTAGTCTACTAATAATGTGCAATCAGGTCAACACAGCCACAACATTACAATAATTGCAATAAATCTGATTCTTTCCCTGAATTATTCAGACAACAGAAGAAAAAAAAAAGTGTGTCTCTTTCCTGAAAATTCATTAGGTCTTCAAAAGGCCCTCCTTTTTGTACAGCATATACCCGGAAATCAAATTAACATTGCAATTAATGTTGGGAACTTTGAAACATTTATTTTATGAAAGACTATGCTTTCAAAGATACTTTCCAAAAACATCAATGTTCTTTCCTAAACTAGGAAAGAACCAGGATGCTTTTTTTCCTTTCAAAATAAAACTCCTCTATCATAAGACACCAGAGAATAGCCCTTAATATAAACAGAGGGAAATGGCCAAGAGATAATGGAGGATGACTTTGGAATCACAGATAAATTACAGTTCAATCTACTTTGCCACTTACCTTAAATACATTGATAGGGATATCAATGACAATATAGATTAGGTCTCCCAAGGCCAAGCTGGCTATCAATGCATTAGGGCCATTCCTCATGCATTTGTTCTGGTAAATGATCCTGAGCAGAGTTGCATTCCCCACCATTCCAACGATGAAAATAGCACAAGATATCACTGTGTTGATGTACTTGAAAGCTGAAGTGATTTTAGTCTGCTGAGGGCAATAGTTACGCATTGAGCCATTGCTTGGCAAGACCAAGGAAGTGGGACGGTGGGTAGTGAAGGGGAGACTGGGCTCTGTACCACGAAATGTGGTCAAATCATCCACAGGATCACTCAGATTTGTGTGATAACTTTCAGGATTGTCACTGACCACACATCCAGCCAACATGAGCCAAAAGGTGGCCCTGATATAAAAGGTTTCCATCTTGAAATCAAGTAGAAGTGTTTTGTCTCTCACAATACGAGTCTTGTGTAGTCACTTTTTTTCACCTGGATAGAGAAAGAAAAAGACACTTGAATGTAAAACCAAACCCCCATTATCAAAGGTCTGAGAGAATCTTTTCTAACTAGGTAAGGCACTTCAATATCAGACTACCCTAACCATTGGACAAAATACTTGAAGAAAAATATTGTAAAAAAGACCCCTGCTTTCAACAACCAAGTAGTGTAGTAGATAGATGCCAGATTTTGGGAGTCAAAAAGACACAAGTTCAAATCCAGTCACTTAACTAGCTACATAATCCATTTCAAGTCATTTAACCTTTCTCAGTCTTCGTTTTCTTATCAGTAAAATGGAGATAATACTAAAATCTACCTCACAGAGCTGTTACAAGGGTCAAATAAGATAATAGATGTGAAGCACTTTATAAATAGTAAAGTGTTTTATAGAGGTTGTTATTTTATTATTATTAATTATTATACAATAACATGGTGCTATGTAAAGAATATTGAACCACATGTGTGACCTTGGGCCAGTCACTTCTCAGGGTCTGAGTTTCCTCATCTATAAAAAGTAGGATTGGTCTAGATGACCGAAATGTCCCTTCCAACTCTCAATCTATCTTGATGTTATGATCATCAATGATATGGGCTAGTACTTGTCATCACATGTTACAATGCCCTTTCTTCACAGAGAGGTCAAAGGACTTGTTGCTAAGTGAGGGCATGTAAGAAAATGAATTTTAAAGGATGATGATAGAAAAAAGGCTACTTGTTAATGAAGAATGGTCACATAATCAGAAAAGTTCTAAAAAATATAATCAGAATTGAAATTTATTAAGATATCGATTATTAAGCTGCAATGAATTGGTCCAATTCCTGAAAAGCAAGCTCAATTTTATATTCTTTTTTTTATCCCTGTAGTAGTACATTTTTACCTTAATAAAATTTTTTAAAAATTCTGATTGAGTTCAACTCAAGGGCCATACTTACAAGAGGTTTTTCTTCATTTCCCCAGTTACTTGTCCTCTCTCCTTTAAAAAAAAATACTTCAATTTTCTTTATTGGATTATACATTTAGAGCTGAAAGAGGCTTTAAAAAATTCATTTTTTATTATATTTCCATTTAACAAGAATTCTCCTCTCATCCACCTACCACCCCATCTCACAATTAAAAAAAGAAAACAGAAAACTGAAAACCCTTCCAACAAATTTGCGTCATCAAACAGAACAAATTTTCCCATTGGCTTTGCCCCAAAATGTATTTTTCATTTTATGACCATCAATTCTCTGACAAAGAAGGTGGGTAGGTAATGTGCTTCAGTTTTTGTCCTCTGGGATTTTGGCTTGTCATTGAATTGGTAAGAAAAGGGACTGAAAAGTCTGACAGGGACTACAGAGGCCTATAGACTTTTCTTTTACAGTTGAGGAAACTGAAGCCCAGAGAAGTTAAGTAATTTGCCCAAGGTCACACAGTCCAGATCCTTTGAATGAATTAAATGCTCTTTCCACTACACCATATTGCGTATCTGTGTTTATGTTGTTTTTTCACCCCCCCCTGTGAAATATGGGGAAGGGACTATGTGATTTTTTTTTGTATCCACCTATCCTAGTTAATTGAATCTAATTGAATTTGATATGAAGGAGTACCTGGGTAATGGTTTTATTCCTCTATCCAACTGTGCTTGAGCCCTGATCCATATATCCTTAATAAATGCTCAGCCTCAAGAGTTTGGTGCAAGGTGGATGTCCATCATAGCTTCTGTATCTTATAATGTAAAATATGTGAGGTTTTTTTTTTCCCTATGAAGTCTATGGGAAGCAAACATTTTTGAGATGTTGAACATTTGTAAGACCCCAGAACAAAGTAGCACACTGCTTCAGCTCAAAAAGAAGGGGCCAGGAAAGATTGACAGTGCTGCTAAAGCTTCTTAGTTTGACCACCGTAGGTGAACTCTGTGTACTAACTTTCTAAAGAGAGATGCAGTTTCTGAGAAGGAGAATGGGCTGCTTGCCCATGACCGCCTTCTAAAAGGATCACAGTTAACATTGCCTGACACTATCACGTCTTTCATCAGAGTTGCTCCACAGGCTTTGAACATCACCATTTTGCACTGATTAGCTTTGGCTGATTACAGCAGGGTGCTAATGAGGCCGAAGGTTGTGGGTTCTTATCCTAGGATCAGTCCAACTTCACATTATCACCCTCTCTCCTCCTCCAGTTTATAACCATATACTGCTCCTACTAATCACCATTTCTCTGCCAGCTCACTCATAAACATGCGTGGCTAGTTCAAGGCAACATAGTGGGTTGGGTTTGATGAAACCTATCCATGCTAGCTCCAGAAAATCCTCACTCAGTAAATTCAAGTTGCTTCCTATTGCCCCTAGGATAAAATATAAACTCTTCTGTTTAGCTTTTTAAAATCTTTCAAAACCTGGCCTCTTTGAACGAACCAAGCCGGCCTTCTATCTCTATTCCTTACATCTGACACTCCCATTTCCATGCCTTTCTACTATCAATGTACTCTCTCCTTGCCTTTGCTTCATAAAGCCCTTCAAGCTCCATCGTGTTCTTGAAGCCTTTCTTGATCTCCTCAACTGCTTCCCTCCCAAACTATCTTGAATTTAACTACTATGCATATATTTGCATTACATATGTATACACACATACCTGTATGTGTATATGCACACACATGTAATATTCTTGCTGTACCCATTATAACGTAAGATGTTGAGTTCTTTGCATAGTGCCTGGTATAAATAGTAGGTGCTTAATAAATATTTATTGCTTGATAAATTGAAGTTGAGTCTGTGGCTTATCTTGTACATGGAAGATGTATAAATCAGCTCAACAAGCATTTATTAAATATCCATGCGATGGCTTTTGGGAATGCAAAGACAAAAAAAAGTGCTTGCCCTCAAGGGGTTTAAAGCAGTAACAAAATTCTTGCCTCTGTTAAGACAACCCTAGGTTTCCACCGACAGTCTGGGACAAAAATGTTAACAGAATCAGCATATCTTTTTCCACAAAGAATCATGGGAAATCAAAGTTGGAAGTGGACTCAGAGGCCATCTCATCTGACCATGACCATCCTGAACAAATGATTATTCAACCTCTGCTTGAAGTTTTTGAGGAGGAAGAGGGGGAACCCAGGAGGCTCCTTTTATAAGCAAGCTTAAATCTACTTTTATTCAACTTCTCCGCCTTGTTGAAGTTTTATCCTCCAGGGCCAAACAGAACATGACTAGTCCCCACTGGGGACACCAGGGTTAAAAGTTTGTGCACAATTATAGATCATAGAGTTAGAGGTGGAAGAGGTGTTAGAAATTGTCTAATTTGATCCCCTTATTTTGTAGACTGAAAAAAACTGAGACTCAGAGAAGTACCAGTTGGGTGACAGAGCTGAGACTGGAGATCCCAAATCCAGAGCTCTTTCCACTGGGCCAAATAGAACCTGTGTGTCTGAGACTTCAAATATAGAAGCAACATCTTTGTTTCTCAGCAACAATGATCCCCTCTAATTAGCAATTTGGAAATCCCCCCTTTACAAAAAAAACGGCAACAACTCAAAACACGGTTTCTCCTGAGAAATTAAATTGAAGGCGGTTGGTTGGGGAGGCAAGATTTTTTAAAAAAAATATCAACTCAACCCCAAGGGGAAAAAACAACCAAAAAACTTCCAGACAACTTGACAACTAACTGGTTGAATGACAGGGCTTTCTCTGGAAGCAAACTGGGAAGGAAGGAGATTAGGAAGAAGAGTGAAACTGGTTATTGACATGTGTGAATTTCTCAGCAAACCCAAAGGATGATCAGGGCATGTGCTTACTTCTTCAGTTTGAGTGAAAGTGATTGGAGCCTAGAGAAGCTAGGTTTTTTGAAAAAGGCTGCATCTCTGTGTGAAAGTCCACATGCTTCTTAAACTCAGCTCCACAGTGGACACAAGAACAAAACGCCTGAGACTTCAGTCGGAGGCACGCCTGTTCAGAGCCAGACGAGTTCCCAGGCAAGCGTATATTCCCAGGCAAGCGTATATTCCCCAAAGCGAAGCCCTGAGTTTGTAAAACACCGTCCTTACTATCCCTTAGACCAAGCACCTCCTACCGTTCCCCCAAACCTTCTCCACTGGAGAGAATAGGGGCAAGGGGGTAAGAAGATACAACGAAATCTCTTCAGATTAGCGTATTCAAGCAGGAAGGGGGATAATACGGCTTTATGATAACCCTTAAGTAAAGATGATGGAGAAAAAGTTCCCGTGAAAAGACAAAGAGAGTGAGCCCTGGCTTTCCAAACGATTTGAACACCCTTCTCTCCCCTCCCCCCCCCAGTCTTCAGTAGCTTTTGATCAATATCACCTTCCATTGACAGCAATATCTCTCAGAATCAGTGTCAGCTGGGCTAAATTTGCATTGAGTTCATTCCTCTGCTCCCCAGACAGGGCTGATCACACTCTGCAGGTATTCGTGTCAGCCTCCAACTGGAGGTTTCCATCAAACTAAGTGGCTTTGAAAGTAGACACTGCATGGACCCCCACCCCCACTCCTATCCCTTATCTCTCTCCTTCCCCACCCCCTACAAGGCTGGCTCTCCAAGCGCCTCGCTACCTCCCCTCCCCTTCTGAGTCGGAGTCCCCGAAAAGCATAAGAGTTTCAAATACCCTGGAGGTCCGCGCCGGGCTGGTTTTCCGGGCACTAGAAGCTGCCCGAGTCCCCGTTTCAGGCATGAGATTCACGAAACCCAACAAAGTCAAGGCGAGCAGGGATGTCTTTCCAGGCACGGGCTCCAGGACAGGGGAAGAGGAGGCTGCAGTCTCTAGTCCTTCAGCTGCTGCCGCCGCTGCCCTGCCGCTGCTTTTGCAAACTTCCTCAGTGTGGCTTTTTGGGGGAGGTCTTCCAAATTCTCTCGTCTCAGTCAGGCTGAGTGGGATTGAGATTCTCTACCTCTACTGGTCACTGAGAGAAAAAAAGATGAGTGTGTGGGAGGGAAATCATGGGAGAAAATGAAAACTCCAAAGCAACACCCTCCTCCCTCTCACCCTCCCTCCACTCCCCCCAAAGACTTCCCTCCTCCACCTCCACTCCATAAAAACAAGACCAACCCCAAACCTCCAGCCCCATGGAGGCTGCCTATATTAAACACTAGCATGTGCCTCCCAGGCACTGGAGAACTCAGAGTTCTTTTTAACCATTTCCTCTCCGAAATGGTGCCTAGGAATGAACACCCAGTGGAGTCAGAGGACCCGGGTTTGATTTTCAGTTCTATTGACTTCCTGTGTGGTCTCCGACAAGCCTCTTTCTCCCTGTGGGCCTCAGTTTCCTCATCTGCAAAGTGATGGGGTTGGATTAGATGGCCTCAGATCTCTCCCAAATCTAAATCCCAGAAGCCCTTGAATGGAGGAGATTATTAACCAGAGGCAACTGTTACACAATGGAGAAATCGCTGGATTAGGAATCAGAAGACCTGGTTTCTAGTGCCTGTTCTGCCGTTTACTACCTGAGTGACCTCGAGCAAGTCACACAACCTCTCTGGGTCCTGTTTTCCTCAATTTCAAATCGACAGGCCTGGACTAGTTGCTCTCTAGTTTTTCAAGTTCCAACATTCTATGTGAGGTAGGTTTTATTGCTCAACAATGTCCTTCAAAGACACCCAACCTCTTTAACCATAACTCTAGATAGCGTTGAAACTTCACTACTACTACTACTTCACTACTCTAGATAGCGTTGAAACTTCACTACTACTAGATCTGAAGGAGAAGAAGCAGTGACCACCAGCAATTCGTGTGCCTTACCACAACCTTTTAACCAGTTAGCTCATTAGAATAAAGTCAAGGTTGCTACAAACTCAAAGGGTCTGGTGAGCTTTGTTATCCCTTCTGTGATTACATGCTCTCCTAATCTCATCCTAGAGTTGTTCCTAGGGATATTTTTTGAGAGAGTGTAGGGGGCTCAATTCAACCCACGACCACTTTGGGAAGAACCATTCAAGGTCATCTGCAGTCAGTAGCTAAGCTGCATTTATCTCAAGGTCCTGTTACCCCTTTAGGCAGCTAAAGTGGTCAGAAGGATAGAAGGGGGTGGGGAGAGGAGAGAGGAATTATGGAATGGGGAAGCCTGCTTATTAAGACAGATTGAAAATGGAGATGACTGCTCTCTGCAAAATTGTTGTTTTTCAGTCTTGTCCAACTCTTTGTGACCCTATTTGGGGTTTTCTTGGCAGAGATACTGCAGTGGTTTGTCATTTCCTACTCTAGCTCTTTTGACAGATGTGAAATTGAAGCAAACAGGGTTAAGTGACTTGCCCAAGGTCACATAGTCAGTAAGTATTAGGGTCCTATTTGAACTCAGGAAGAGGAGTCTTAGTGACTCCAGGCCCAGCACTCTATCCACAGCATCACCTAACTGCCTGTCTACAAAATTAGCAATTACTTTTGATTGCACAGTAAGATGGCAAAAATAAATTGTTTTTCCTGGTGACCCTTTTTATTGAAGGATTGCAAGCAAAGAGACAAAGCATCTCTCTTTCTCTCTCTCTCTCTCTCTCTTTCCTTCCCTCTCTCTCTCCCTCCCTCCCTCTCTTGTACCACCTACATGACCACCTTGGGTAGATCACTTGACCTGGACTATTCCTTCTTTCCTCATCTGTAAATCAAGAGGTTTGGACAAAATGATGTCTAAGGTTTTTCCCTGTGTCTTATGAAGCTGTGACCCACTACAGTAACTTCCATGTTCCAGGTTTCTCTGCTGCCCACTCTTTTTATATTAATTGCAAAGTGAGCAATACACTTAACATTTTGCTTAGTTTCTCCATCTGTAAAATGAGGATAAAACTGGCAACTATCACACAGGGGTTGTTGTGAGAATCAAATAAATTAAAATAAGCAAGATGCTTTGTAAACCATAAATGCTGCTGCATAAATGCTAGTTACTATCATTATTACTGCTACTAGAACAATGACAATCAACTCTAGAAAAAGGTTTGGGTCCTCCTGCCATTACCCTGGGAATCACAATCATAGAAACCAAAATACACGTCATTCCTGTCAGTTAAAATCCAACAAATCCAACACTTCTTCAAGGCTCAGCTCAAATGCCACCTCCTTCCAATTGCCTCATGGGTAAATACAAATGCCTGCTTAGCTTTTAAAGCCCCATATACCCTGGTCCCAATCTATCTTTCCATCATCATTGAACTTTACTCCCCTTCCTGCACTGGGCCATTCAGGCCAATTGGTCATCTCTCTGCTCCTCCCACATTCCAGCCCATTGCCCATCCCCAAATCTTGGCAATGACAATTTCCTTTGCCTAAAATAACCTCACTCTTTAACTGTACCTATAGGATCCTCTTCCTTCAAGGTGCAGCTCAAATCCTACCTTAAGGAAACCTTTCCTCATCCTCCAATGCCAGTGCCCTCCCTCTCAAACTCCCTGTATTTATTCTAAATATACTTCTATATGTACTCGTTATCTCCATCATTAGGAGGTAAGCTCCTTTCCATTAGGGATTGTTTCATTCTTTGTACTTGCATCCCGTGTACCTAATACAGTGTCTGGAACATAGTAGGGGCTTAATAAATGATTAGTTGCTTGATTGAAGCCTGCTCTGATCTCCCCACACTCAGTTTTTAGTTACCTCTTCTTCCTCAGACCTCCAATAACATTTTGTACTTGTTTGTTCAATTGTCAGCATTTATAAGGACAAAGGCAATGTGGGCTGTTTGTGGGTTGATGAGTAGTCCAGTTTGATTATAGCACAGAGTGTGATTGCTGTGGGGTGTTGTGTGCAATAAGACCAGAAGCTTGAGCTGGTCCCTGATTGTGGAGGGCCTCTCAGGCCAGGGTAAGGAGTTTGGATTTGATTTGTTAGGCCATGCCATAGCGAGTCACTAAAAAGTTTTGAAAAGAGACATGCATGATATGTAGAATGTGGTCAACATAACCACTTCAATTAACTACTGTAGTTGAGGATAGGACAATGGAGGAGAAAGAATTTTTTTGTTAATAGAGTTTAACCAGCTCATTTATGTAGCAGCATTGTAAAGACAAGAAGCCTTTTTTAAGTAGGATAAGGAGGAACCTGAACCTTAGAATCTTACTCGCACAACTTCACAATTGTATCAGTTAATCTCTCAATTATTTATCTTTAGAAATGCAGCACTTCTCCAACCACAAATCTCTAGTCTAGTAGCCGGACTAGAAGTCTCAGCAAAAGAGATTTTGTAAAACTCTGCCTGGCCCTAGGCCAAGTTTTAAAGAGGTGAGATTTTTCTTCAGTGGTCTCAGTCTCCTCCCCCAATCTCTTTTTAGCATTTCTCCACACCCATTAACCACTAGTGCCCCAAGTTCTTTCCCAAGAGATTCTCTCCTTGCCTCCCAGTATACTTCTCCCTTTTTACTCACCTCTTCAAGTCTCAACTAAAATCCCACTTTCTTACAAGAATCCTTTTCTAATCCTCATTAATGCTAGAGCCTTTCGTCTGTGATAATCTCTCATTTATTCTGTCTGTATTTTCTTTGCATCTAGTTGTTGGTACGTTATTTCTACCATTAGGCTGTGAGCTCCTTGAGGGTAGGTACTATATTTTGTCTTTTTTGGGGTCTCCAGTGCTTAGCTTAGCTCCTGGCACGTATTAGGTGCTTAATAAATGATTATTGACTTAACCCTTGGTCCCAATCAAAATTTATATTCAGGATAATAGGTGGTCCTGATTCGGAAGAGGGGATAAGGAGATAGAGACTCATCTTTAACATCATTGGTTGTTTAGTCATTCAGCTGTGTCTGACTCTTGTGACTCCATGGACCACTGAATACTCTCCATGAAATTTTCTGGGCAAAGACACTGGCGTGGTTTGCCATTGCTTTCTCCAGTGGGTCACCTTTTGTCAGAACTCTACACCACGACCTGTCCATCTTGGGAAACTCTGCACAGCACAGCTCATATTTTCAACGAGCTACTCAAGCTTCTGTGCCAGGACAAGGCGGGGAACCAGGAGAGGAATATCGTTGGTATAAAAGACAAATGAGCACCTTCTCTGAAGTTTATATAGAGCATTGAGAGATTAAGTGACTTGGTCTGGGTTCACAAGCAGTATGTGTCAGAGGCAGATTCTGAACCCCATGCTTTCTGGATTCCAGACCAGCTACCCACTATATAGTGTTAATTCTGTCATTGTTGTTCAATTGTTTTTAGTGGTATATGACTGTGACTCCATTTAGGATTTTTTTTGCAGAGATACTTCAAAGGTTTACCATTTCCTTCTCCAACTCATTTTACAGATAAGGAAACTGAGGCAAACAGGATTAAGAGACTTGCCTAGGGTCACAGAACTCTCTTACTAGGAATATACTATTTTTAAAGGATAATTATTATTCCATATGAGGGTATTTTGCACTTTAAGAGGATCAAAGTCTAAATTAAAAGAATAAAATTGAAGTTTTGAAATTCATTCAACAAACATTAAGTGGCTACTGTGCATAAACTTCTATACTAGGTACTAGTAAAGATGATAATAATAATAGCTAACATTCACGTAGTGCTTTAAGGTTTGCAAAGAGCGTTACAAATACGATCTCACCTTATCTTCACAACTACCCTAGGAGGCAGAGGGTAAGTGCTTTTATTGTTCCCATTTTACAGAAGAGGAAAGTGGGCCAGACAAAGGTGAAATGACTTGGGCAGGGTCAAACAGCTAGCAAGTTTCTGAAGTCAGATTTGATCTTAGGTGTTCTGACTTCAGGTTCAGTGCACTATTTACTGTACTGTCTACTGCCACTTTCATAGATGTAGATATAAAATTTAGCTAAGAAACAATCCTTGCCCTCATAGAATTTGCTGTCTAGTAGTGAGGATGAGAAACAAACACATAACTATAACATAAGATATGCCACAATAAATTATAGAACTACCAAACATATTACTCTGTGAAGTCTCAAGGGAAAGATGGATGAAGAAAGGCTTCCTGGAAGAAGTGGTATTTGAACTGGGAGTTCTGGTAAAATTAGGAAGAGGAGAAATCACACAGGGACAGTGTGAGTAAAGACACCAAGACATGCGAGCACATTGATTGTCAATGGCAGGGAATACAGGTCCTTTAGGATATAGAGCCTATAGATGGGAGTAATAGGAAAAAAGATTGCAATGGAAGGGCCTTGAATGCCAGGAAAAGGAATTTGATAATTTCAGATATCAGCCAGCTGGTGGAGAGGGGGGTTTCTCTGGGTACCAGTCCTTCCTGGTGACTCAAATCAAACCTGCCCTGCCAAAGTCAAATTTGTTGCTGGTACTTTTTATTGTGTTTACTTGACCGAGAGCAAAAAAAAAAAAAAATTCCCTTTCACTCAAAAAAGTCATGTATAAAGCAAACAGAAAACTTTGAGTCTCTAAAAAAAGATAGCTATTTAAAAAATGGAATTTAATTAGAAAAGAAATTTGAGTAGTTCAAAATACAGTTGAGACAGTTATGAAGTACTTGTTAATTAATGATAAAAATACAATTTTTCCTAGTCTCTCAGCCCACAGGCATTTATTAAATGTCTGTTATGTGCCAGGCACTGTGCTAGGTGCTCAGGATACAAAGACAAAATCCAAATAGTCCCTGACCTCAGGAAGCTTACATTCTCTGGAAGGAAACAACATACACAAATATAAATGAATACCAAATATACACAGAGTGAGAGAGAGGCAAGAGACTGGTATACTGGATAGAGACATGGTCTGAAAGCCAGGAGAACCTGGGTTCAAGTCATGCCACCAAAAGCTATTCAGTTGCTGCTTGTGCACCCCTGTGCAAATCCTCGAACATGTCAGTGTGCTAGGTAATTCTTTAAGTTACAGACAGAGTGTCATCCTATATTGGGAGAGCCAAGATTTGAATCCAGATCTTTTTTTTTTGTTTGCTTTTTGGAGGAAAGCGGGGCAATTGGGGTCAAGTGACTTGCCCAAGGTCACATGGCTAGTAAGTATTTAGTGTCTGAGGTCGAATTTGAACTCAGGTCCTCCTGACTCCAGGGCTTGTGCTCTATTCACTGCGCCACGTAACTGCCCTGAAGCCAGATCTTTTGACCAGAGCTGTCACCTGTATGAGTGGAACAGAACTTTACCTAAGGGTTCTGACTTAGTGGAGAGTGATTCTCTACTTCTTATCCTCTTGACTGCTGAACCTACATGGTTCCTGATAGTTATCTGGGAGCCTGAGGCAACTGCCCCGAGGGACTCTCTGAAGTAAAGGTTGCTATCTCCCTGGCTTAACTGTATTCAAGATGGAACTGATCTCTGAATCTACATTCCTTTTTCCTCATCCATGATGTCCTCAGGGTTCCCTGGGTGCCCTTCCATCTATCTCAACTAAATTTGTTCGGTACAATTTAGGTTAGTGACAGCTTTGCTTCTTGCTCCAAATTCAGGTCTGTTTCTACTATACTCTGATATTTTGTAATTTGGTGGAAATACAGAAGGAGAAGGTACAAAGCTTTTGAGCAGGTCTGGTGTAACTTCTTTTGATTAATGGCCCTGTACTCAAGGAAAGAGAAAAAGGCGAATGAGGATCACATTGAAGTAAAACAAAATATTTCAGATGTTGGCCTTTTTTTTTTTTTTTCAGAAATGTAATTTGTTGTCTGCTTTAAATAAGAAGAGGAATCTAAATTCTATTGAGCGGTGCAACAAACTCACAAGAGAAAGGAATTTAGGAGAGGAAGAGAAGAAGATATGGAAGAGAAGAGGAATGGAGAAAGAGGAAGAGAGAGAGGGAGAGTAAGGATAGGCAAAGGAAGAGAAAGAGATACAGGAAGACAGAAGAGGGGAGAGAGTCAGGGGAAGAAACAGAATGAGGCAGGAAAAATAAAGGAGAAGAGAAATTGGGAAAATAAGGAGGAGGAGAGAGAAGAGGAAAGAGGGGAGGGAGAAGTGAGAAGGAGGAAAGGAAGTGAAAAATGAAGGGAATTTAACAATCTTGTAGTGTAACAATTCATTTTTTACAGATGAGGAAACTGAGGCTTATAGCTATGAAATGACTTCATGGAATTTAAGAGTGAATATCTAGTCCAATTCAATACAAAAAGATTTCCCACCTATAACACTGTGACAAATGGTTGTCCAGCCTCTACCTGAAGACCTCCAAGGATGGGGAATCCACCACCTCTGAAAGCAAGTCATTTCACATTTGGGCAGCGGTCACACAGATAGCATGGGCGGTTATTTGAATCTAAACACAACACCGTTTCCACTGACCTGACTTATTCAATCAATCAATTGATTAATTTCATTAACTTGTTAATAAAGGAATATCTAAATACGCATATGTTAATAAATAGCTTTATTAACATTTTATAAAATAAAAAAAGGGTACTAGAAAGTGGGACAAAGGCTCAGAATTGGAGATAGGAAAGGCATTTTTTAAGACAACAGGAACTTTGTTGGAGACTAGGCCTGGCTGGAATGTCAAAATGGATAGTTTTGGAGAGGACATTGTTGAAAATGAAAAAAAAAAAGTCTTAATTAAAAGCCTTTGAATATGATTTTATTTTTTTGGATTAAATTTGACTGCCTACTCTGTGCAATAAAGATGTACTATCAGGACAGAAAGACTGAATAGTATCAGTCATAAAAAACTTAGATTTTATGTGAATTGGGTATTCCCAGATAAATGCATTTAAATACAATTGCAGGAGAGAATGGCAACAGAAGATAAAGGAGGAACTTTGTAAGGAATGGAGGGAAATTGCCAAAGCAAAATTTATGAACTTTGCAAATTTACCCAGGCTTAATCACAGTGTCTGGAACCTCTGGGACATTTTTATGGAGGTGAATCAGATTAGAATGAACATCAAGAGCAGCTTTGAAAGAAAAAAAAACTCGCCACCAAAAAGCTCCCTGAGGGAAGAGACGATCTCCTTGGGTGGAAGCAGATAGGAAAGGTCACAGAGGCTAATTTTGGGGTTGGGGGGGGGGCGAGGATGGAAAAGTATCCCTGGAGGTTAAAGATCAGGAGGCAGCAACCATGTAGTGGACTGAATAATGGATGCGAAGCCAGAGAATCTGGACTCAGACCCTCATCCTGCTGCTTTATTAGTTGTTTGATCACAGGTAAGTTGTGAATCTCAATTTCCTTATTGCAAAATGGGTTTGATAATATTTATAATATTTATGTGGGAGCTGTCATGAGGAAAGATTGTATAAATGTGCTCCATAGAGTATGATATACGTGAGCCATTATTATTATTGCCCTCGCTAAGGTGTACTTGAATCAACTTGAATCAGCACACAGCAATACTAGGATTGTTTTTATTCTTCAGAGAATAGGGTTACCTCATTCCAAGTGCCTGAAGGTTATACTTGACAAAAAGCCCAGGAGTTGGGGGAATTTCATCAGGACCTGTTTCTCACTTCTGCTTCAGAAGTTGAAATGACAGGTAGGTTGGTTCAGCACAAAGCTTCATTAAACCAACACCTGCCCCTCCCCCAAGATAACAAAGATCTTTCTATACTTACCTCATCCTTTGTCACCCTGATTTATGTGTGTTATTAACATATGTAAATGCCTTTTATGAAATTGTTCAAAGTGACTCCTGAAGCTTGTTTATTTTTTGGGGGGGAGGAGAGGGTTGGGAGCCAGGCCTCTGAATATGAACTTTTTGGATTCAATTCAATTCAAATGTCCCCTAAGTGCAAGGAAGAGACTGTACTGCCCGAGTTATAGAGACAAAGATTGAACAATATCAGCCTTCAAATGGCCTACATTCTACTGGGAAATAAGGGGTGCTGGGGGTACACAGATGAGTAAATGTAAAATACAGAAAGAAGAACACAAAATTTCCAGGTCTGAGTTGGCCTGGGTTCCATATGGCTTCCATTTAACGTTCTATTAACTTCTGCTCACTTGACGGTTCTGGTTGGTGGATTGCCAGCTAACTATAGTGCCGTTGTATTAACAACTGCATTTATTTTGACAAACATTATCATTGACCCACCCTGAAAAAAATAATTAGTTAAGACTGTGAGGCATTTAAGACTCAGCTTTTTGGTTTTGGGAAGAGCAATATACCTAGATTCAGAAAATGCCCTTTGAGTCTAAGCTCTTCCACTTAGTAGATTGTGACTTTGGGCAAATCTCTTTTCCTCTCTAGGCCTCAATTACTTCCTCTGTAGAATGTTGGGGGTTAGTCTAAATGACCTCTATGGTCCTTCCTAATGTTAACATCCTATGCTTCAATGAAAATTTGGGTTCAACTCCACTTTAACCCAAGGTTCTTAAAAAATAAATGACAGATGTATCTTACAAATGGTAATTACCACAGGGTAGTTCCTTGAGCTCGGAACTCATGTATTCAAGTATCCTAATGCTTACTAGGAATTCTGTGATTTAAATGGAGCGCTTAGAGAAGAATCAGAAAACCGTTCAATGATCATTTAAAGGCTTAAAAAGCAGAACCTGAAGGCACATTTATAAGAAATGATTCCAGGACACACAAAAAGTATTTTTAACTCTCATGATACTTACCAGTCTTCCAGGGATGTGCTGTCTGGTGACCGTGAATTCTGATGACCTACTTTCTTTTGAGCCCTGTTAAGTATCTTTGAAACACTGGTCTTCAGGGGATTTGCCAGTTTTATGATTCTAAAACAGATGTAATTAGTAAGGTCCTCTAGTTATTCTTATTTGCAGATGACATTGTGTTTATGGCAACAGATGCTGATTGAAAAGCCTTCTAACTGATATCCCTACTTACAAAAAAGAGTTCTTCCTAACTATCCATATGGGAAAAACCAAGTGGATGAAGAATGTCTATTTTTCAGACATGTAAGTAGATGGATAGAATAGTCCCTATATGTATGGAGAAACCATAGAGTTGGTCAATCAGTATATATGTGTGTGTGTGTGTGTGTGTGTATATATATGTAGGATAACAATCACAAGCATTTATTGAGCACCTATTATGTGCAAAACATTGTGCTAGGCACTGATTATACAAAGAGAAAACAAAAATAAGGAACTTACATTCTACTGGGGGAATAAAACATGTAATCAAATAAGTATGTCCATGATAATCTGAGATAGTAGATGGGAAATAAATTGGACCTAGAACTGAAGAGGAGAGTAGGTTGACTTGCCTTTTTGAAGTTAATTTTTTTTAAATGACTAATATATGGGGGTGGCTAGGTGGTACAGTGAATAGAGCACCGGCCCTGGAGTCAGGAGGACCTGAGTTCAAATCCTTAGACATTTAACACACACACACACACACACACACACACACACAAACTAGCTGTGTGACCTTGGGCAAGTCACTTAACCCCAATTGTTCTACCTTCCCCCCTCCAGAAAAAAGCAAAACCAAAAAAAACCCAAAAACAAATAAATGAATAACATACTACCAAAAGAGTACAGCAGGAAGAGATAGAAAGAGAAATTCCATTTAACATAACAATAAACAATATAAAATACTTGAGAGTCTACCTTCCAAGACAAATCCAGGAACTTTATGAACACAATTACAAAACACTTTTCACACAAATAAAGTCAGATCTAAACAATAGGAGAAATATTAGCTGCTCATGGATAGACTGAGATAATGTAAGAAAAATGACAGTTCCACTTAAATTATTTATTCAGTACTATACCAATCAAGCTATTAAAAATTATTTTATAGAACTAGAAAAAAAAAATAACAAAGTTCATCTGGAAGAACAAAAGGGAATCAATGAGAAAAATGTGAAGGAGGGGGGTTTAGCAGTACCAAATCTCAAACTGTATTATAAAGTGATAATCATCAAAATAATCTGGTACTGGTTAAGAAATAAAATAGTGGACCAGTAGAATACACATTAGTAAATGACCATACTAATCTAGTATTTGATAAACTCAAAGATGCAAACTTTTGGGACAAGAACTCATTATTTGAGAAAAATTGCTGGGAACACTAGAAAGTAGTTTGGCAGAAACTACACATAGACCAACATGTTGCACTGTATATCAAGATAAGGTCAAAATGGGTACATGATTTAGACATAAAGGGTGATATCATAAGTAAATTAAGGGAACATGGAAAATTTGACCAGATCTATGAAAAAGGGAAGAATTTATGACCAAACAAGAGATAGAGAACATTACAGGACATAAAATGAATAATTTTGATTACACTAAATTAAGTTTTTGTACAAACAAAAATAATGCACCCAACATTAGAAGAAAAGCAGGAAACTGGGAAAAAAGATTTTATAGCAAGTTTCTCTGATAAAGGTATAATTTCTTAGATATATAGAGGACTGAGACAAATGTGGAAGAATACAAGTCATTCCCCAATTGATAAGTGATATGAACAAGCAGATTTTAGATAATAAAATCAATATCTTCAGTCATATGAAAAAATGCTCTAAATCACTATTGCTAAGACAAATGCAAATCAAAACAACTCGGAGGTACCACCTTGCTCCATCAGATTGGCTAATATGACAGAAAAGGAAAATGATAAATGTTGCAGTGGATGTAAAAAGATTGGAACACATTGTTTGTGGAGGAGTGAAAAGAACCAGTCATTCTGGAATGCAATTTGAAACTAGGCCTAAAGGGCTATAAAAATGTGCATACCCTTTGACTTAGCAATACCACTATTAGTTATGTCTTCCAAAGAGATCAAAGAAAATAAAAAAGACCCATATGTTCAAAAATATTTATTTTGTGGTGGCAAAGAACTGGAAATTGAGGAGATGCCCGTCAATTGGGGAACGACTGGACAAGGCATGGTAGCCGATTATGATGGGATACTGTTGTGCTGTAAGAAATGATAAGCAGAAAAATTTCAGAAAAACGTGGGAAGACATATAAATTTATACAAATTAAAGTAAGCAGAACCAGGAGAACATTGTATACAGTATCAGCAATATTGTAACAATGATCAACTGTGAATGACTTAGTTATTCTCAGCAATGCAATGACCTAAGACAGTTCTGAAGGACTTATGATAAAAAATATTATTCACCTCCATGGAAAGAACCTATGGAGTGTGAATGCAGATTAAAGCATACTTTTTTACTTTCTTTATTTTTCTTGTTTTTATTTTTTATCTTTTTCTTTGTAATGTGGCTAATATTGAAATACATTTTGCATGACTTCATATGTATGATCTATATAAAACTGCTTGCCTTCTTGAGAAGTGGATCAGGAAGAAAGTGAGGGAGAGAATAAGAAACTCAAAATTTTAAAAACATGTTAAAATTTTTTACATGTAATTGAGAAATATTTAATGAAATAAATAAAAATATATTGGTAAAAATAAAAATGACAAATAGTTTCCCCTCTCCTGACACAAAGGTTCTTTGTTTTAACCCCAATATACTTCTGGTGATGTTGTATGGCTGTGAATCTTAGAATATAACAGCCTCTAAAGAATTTAAGGTGAACATTACCTAAAGGGCAATGCAACAGTACATGGTTGACATGAATGAGATGCCACAAATCACATACAAAGAATTGCCCTGGAGAAGCAGTGTGGAGGTTATCATCAGAGAAATGTATGATTGGACAAAACGTGGTCTAGTCACAAATCAACAATAAGATAATTTTGATACACAGCCCTCATGTGCTTCATTGGCGTTCACAAGATGCCAGGAGATCTTGAGAAAGGCCTCTAGTATGTTTGGTGAACCTGGTATGGAAGGTTCATAAGAGGACATGGATAGAAATTGCACAGGATAAGAAGGCATGGTGAGTTTCAATTGCAGCTAAGTATTGATAGTGAATGTCTTATTCTGATGCCCCATCATGGCATGGAGGTGACTCTGGATTCTCGGATGTAATGACAATGGACCATAAGCTCCCACAGGTTCTAGAGAAAGTGTTGGACCTTGAGTCAGGAAGAGCTGTGTTCAAATCCTGCCACTGACACTTACTATGGGACTCTAGGCAAGTCACTTAAACTCTCTTAGCCTCAGTTTTCTTATCTATAAAAGGGACATGATAGTAATAACACCTAGCTCATAGGACTGTTGTGAGAACCAAATGAAATACTAAATGTAAAGTGCTTTGTAAAGCATTAAAGTACTATATAAATCCTGCTGTTGCTGTTGCTGTTATTCTAACAATCTGGAAAGGCTTTGAATTACAGTCCTGGCACCAGATTGCTTTCTGAGGACAAGCCTGAAAAAGCACAGAGAGGCACATCATAATAGAATGACCACTTGGAGATGAGTTAAACAACTTTGACCATGTACAAAAGCAAGAATATTAAAAACGACCCTTAGTCCCCTCTTGGTTTGTCAGTGATTGTGTGAAAGTAGCAGAAAAGGAGGCAGAGGGTGCTAAGAAATCCTCATTTTAAAAAACTTTATCAACATTAGTTGTTGCTACTCTAAACATGAAGTCCTTGCCCAATGTCCAATGAGTCAGTATACAAGTGGAAGAATCTCAGGTTTTCAATATTGGCTTAGAGTTGAGGTTGATAACCATTAAAAAAAATCTTTGTTGGTGCCACCAAACATTGATTCTTTGTCCCAGTCAAGCTAATTTTTTCATTGTCCCCTGGATGCCACGATGTTCTCTGCTGGCTCCAAACCTTTGTTTCTCTGCTTGTCTCTATACCTCTCTCTTCCTCTTCCCCTCTGCCCATCCAAATGTCCTATGACAATGATTCTTGACTTCTTTGTGTAGTATAATGGTACCTACTGGTACCCTTTGGTAGTTTAGTGAAACCTATGGACTCCATGGAATAATATTTTTAAATGCATTAAGTATAATGCATAGGATTACAAAGGAAAGCAATTATGTTGAAATATAGTTATCAAAATATTAAAGAAAACAAGTTTGAGGATCCCAAATTAAGGACCCCTGACTAGAGGAAGGCCCCAGAATGTGGAATGGATCTTTTAAAGAACATTTATGGGAGGTCAGGGACAAAAACCAGCTCAGGATGAGGAGATATTATTTGGTTGTGATTTATGTTATGGAAGAAATGCTCAGAAAGCCTTCAGGATAGAACACCAATGAGTTTTGATTTATGGTGGTGGGAAAAGATCTATGCCTTTGAAATCACAGATGCTTGAAATATTTAAGTAAAGAGTATTCAAATTAAATTCTGAATTAAAGCTTAAATAAACTACCTAGGAGGGACTTGACAGATTTTATAGTTCAATCCCTTATTTTTACAAATGAAGAAAATGAAGCCCAAACAGGTTAACTGTGACATTCCTCATTATGTCACAGTGCCGAGGGAAAAACACAGGACTCTAGGTCTTTTAGAACACCACATGGCCATTTAATAATTAACCAATCTTCCATTTGATGACCATGTTGGGGGGGGGGGGGCAGGGAATAATGACCATTAATTTTATTGACCAGATAATGGTGCCATGGAAAAAGCTCCCTCTTGGAGTCAAGAGGCCTGACTTTGAATCCTGGCTTTACCTCTTACTAGCTATATGATGTATAATAGCTTACATATATATAGATGTAATGTTTTGCATTTCCTATAAATCAGCTCTACAGCTGGAAGGATCTCTTGTAGGAAGTGGTATTGTGAAAGTTGTTGGGAATTTAAAAAGGTGAAAGTGAAGATAGAGAATATTTCAGGCATGGGGGACAGACAATCTGTGCAAAACCACAGACTTGGAAAATGGAGTGCTGGACATTGGGAATAGTAAATAGGCTAGTTTGGCTCGAGGGACATAATGTTTAATTAAGCCTAGAAAGATAAGCTGGGGCCAGGTTGTAAAGGGCTTTATTAAACAAGAATTAGAGAGTCTGTATTGTATCCTAGAGGCACTAGGAAGCTTCTGACTCCTTAAGGAGGGGAGTGACATTTAACAAACATTTATCGAGTGTCTACCTATGTCCTTTCATTGTGCTAAGGCTTGAAAGGAAAAGAAAGCAAATCCCCAAGAGCTTATAATTTAGTTGAGGAGAGAAGTTATACACATGTAAAAGAGTTAAGCCGTAAATATAAGGCAGAATATAATGAAATGCACTTGGTAGATGAGAGAAATTATAAATACTCTAGTTGTTCAGAGAAGATTGATATGGACTGGTATGGTTGTTGGGAGAACTTGGGTTCCTAGAGCAGAGGTTCTTAATGTAGGGTTGATGAACTTTAAAAAAATGCTATTTTGATAATTGTATTTTAGTATAACTGATTTCCTTGTAATCATATGAATTAAAAAAAATACACTTAAAAACAGTATTCTGAGAAGGGGTCCATTGGTTTCACTAGACCCCAAGAGGGGCATGATGCAAAAGAGATCAAGAACCCTTTTTTATGGATTATTTGAGTAGGTAGAAGGAAGGAAGAATGGAGACAACCTAGGTGTGGAGACTAACATAGAAACAAAGATTTGCAGCTGGCAGGGAACATGGTGGCATTCAGGAGACAAAGAAAAAAATGAGTGTGACAAAGAGTTAATGTTTGGTAGTACTGAAATAAGAAGTTGATTAAGTTAGGGTTAGGTCAGTTAGGAAGACACTTGAGTACTTTAGAGTTTGGACTTTATCTCACAGACAATGCGAGCCATGGAACATCAAGATGAGAGTGTTGATTTAGGAAGATTAGTTTGGCAGCAGGGTGTAGGATGGATTAGACTGGGGAGAGTCTTAGATTAGATGTTTTGGATTTAGAAAAAAGTGATCCCATTGATGAAAGCCTCCTGGCCAGCGTACAAAAAAAGATTTTCCATAAATATCCTATCAGCAAAACAATATGGAAAGTTATTGTTTCCTGGGGTCTCTATTTACAATAAATTTCCAGTACTGACATATTTATGGCTTTGACTCCACCTACAGAACATGCCCTAGAAACAAACCCTCTCTTCCTGGGCCAAAATTTGCATCTTTTCCCTTCTTTCATCATACTCCCAGGAAGCTTCAAATGTATCTAGTTTATGATTTGAAGTTAACTGAAAAGGAGGAAATTTTATTTTTCTTAATTCTGCAATAATTAAAATACAGCAATTCAAAGTCCTTTTGAATGTTGAAAATTCAATGGTTGTAAGAACAATAAATCCTAGAGCTATGCTCATCTGCTAAAGTCCATGTAGACAATCTGCATTCTTCTCCCCAGTAAATCATAATAATGGACTATCTGGTGTAGTCAGAAAGACTTTATTAGGGAATTAATTACTTCAAGTCAATTAGTAAAGAAAATGAGAAATTTTGACTGAATCTTGACAAGACAGGATCCTTGCTAATATATTCTATACCTCCTAAGAAGAGACTATGCTGATTATTTTATTATTTTTTATTTATTTAAAAACAATAATGATTTTCCCTAAACCAAAAAAATCAATCAATCAAAAGGCTCCTCATCTGAAATACATTATTTCTTCATTTCTGCCTTAAAGATTTCCCAGCCTCTTGTAATACCCAGCATAAATACCATCTCCTAGGCAAGGTCTTTAGTGATTCCCTTTGATCTTTAAAAAAACAACCACACAAATAAAGTTTCATGAATGTGAAGGAAAAGATTTATGGAGAATAATCAAATCTTTTGACTGAATTTTGCAAGAAAATCAATGCAATTCAACAAGTATTAGGTTTTTCATGGCTACAGGTAATATTTTTTAATAGAATTTTTTCCAGTTTTATATAGATACTTTTTAATATTCATTTTTACAAAATTTTGATTTCCAAGTTTCTTCCCTCCCCTCTTCCTAAAACAGTAAGCAATTAGATATAGATTATCTTTTCAGTAATGTAAAACATATTTCCACATTACTCATGTTGTAAAAGAAATAGACCAAAAGGAAAAAAAAAACCACAAGCACAAAAATTAAGTAAAACTAGTGTACTTCAGTATGCACTCAGAGTCCTTGAGTTCTTTCTCTGGATGTGGAGAGTATTTTTTTTTATCATCCTTTGTAATTGTCATCAAGTATTTGTTGAGGACTTACTATGTGCAAGGCACTTGTGCTATGTTCAAAGACAAAAAAAAAAGGGAAAATATTTCTGCCGTTAAGGGGCTCATGTGAAGGAAGGTGGTATAGCATAGATACAAATAAATACGAAGAGAGAAAATTTATAATGAGGGAATCAAAAAAGGCTTCCTTCCCATGGGAGGAGGCACTTGAACTGAGTCTTGAAAGAGGCTAAGGACTAGGGGTGGGGAGTGTTCCTAGGCATGAGTGAAGAGGGTGAGAAAAGCTGAGTGTTTGAGGGATCCCAATGAATCCCTGGAGGTTTAGTCTGGAAAGAATTCTTAGGACTCAAACAATCTTTTAAGTCAGGATTGTAGAAGTTTATTGTTACACTTTACAGAGGGCAGGAAGTCTTAGGGAAACTGTAAAATTAGAGGAGTCAGGGGTACAGGTTATAAAGTCACAAAATGGTAAATAAGGTATCAATTTTGCTAACTAGGTGAGTAAGGGTGGGATTAGGGAGGACCTAAGGAGTGGTCAGCGCTTAAAGGGACATGCACTTTTCATATCTACTGCACAGGCATATTGCCCATAATTCACTGGGAAAAAGCCCACAGCGGGGGGGGGGGGGTGGGCCTACATGGAGGTGTGGTTTTAGGCTTGAAATGTCACTGGGTGACCTAATGGTCAGAACTGACTGAGAGGTGTCCAGTCTGTTACCCATAAATATCCTGTTTGACAAGATGGATGTTGGGAAGCTAGACTAATTGTGGATTCATGATGTGCCTAATTGGAGATTCAGGATGTGCCTAATTGGAGAGGAGTTAGCTTACTGATAGTGCATTGAAGGATTCATAGGTGCAGCTGGCCACTAGAACAAGGGAGATATTAATTTCTCTAAGCTAAAGGAATGGTTTATAGATCGTTTAGTGAAGGATTCATAGGTGTAGCTTTTTATTGTACCAAGCAGGGATAAAGCAGTTCATGAATTGTAGCTAGGCAGAGTGCTTGCCTAGGGAAGAGGCAGAGTTAATGCTTTGAGGCTGGGTGAAGTGTGATTTTACAACCTGATTTCACAAGCTGATATTACAAACATAGGTACCCAAACACAAGTGTGATTTTATAAACTGAAGTTGCAACTGGATGTTACATACATAGGCACCCAAACACCCCATCATGGGGACCAATCTAGGCAAAGGCCTGCCGTTGGAGGGTAGAGTGCCAAGTCCAGAGGATATGGGGAGGAGATCAATGGGAAGTAAGACTGGAAAGGAAGACAAGTCAGATTAGAGAAAAGTTTTAAATGTCAGGTTGAGGAATTTATATTTCATTCCGTAGGCAAGAGGACAGAGGCAGTTAGGTGGCATAGTAGGTAATGTATTAGATTTGGAGTCAGGATTCAGCCTCAGACATTCACCAGAAGGTATGACTATGGGCAATTTTATACATTTTAAGAAGGGTCATTATGGCATTAGAGCAATCAGCTCCTTCCTAGTTGTTTCATGGTCCTAGCTAGGCTAGCATCACCCCACTCCTCCAACCCATTTTAATCCCACTTAGCATTTTAGGATTAGTTAGAATGTTTTTATCTATAAGAGAACTGAGTTGTTGTTGTTTGTCCTTCAATCTTAAAGAGGACCATGGCATCAGGAAGGTAATGCCATGACTTGCAAGTGAATAGCATTTAAGTGAGGGGGCACTGTACAGTCACCAACTTCACTGTATCCTGCAGAGCCATCTTAATTCAGTGGCAAGATGAAGATCAGGATGACTGAAGATGGCCACAGATTCAGTGGGAGATCTTGACCTTTTTAAGTTAAGGTCTTTCTCAGGTCTCAGTTTGACTGAAGCAACACCCATTCAGTGATTAAGGCTAGGTAAGACATGAGGCAAAGAATGGCTTCTTTTACCTAATAAAAAAAGAAATCAGTCTGGGAGGGGAAGACCCCTAGAGTTTTTGGCCAAAAAAGAAACAATTGCTATTTATACTCATTCGGAGCTGTGAGAGTCCATACAATGACCAAGGGAGGCTTGGATTGGGAGCTATTGTTGGCCAATCAGTGAGAGCCAGAGTGATTTGGATTTAAGGCATGATCCTTAAAAAAACAAATCTAGCAGATAAACCTTAAGATATCTTGCCATATTTTAGTTATTGAAATTTATATTCCTTTAGGCAGAGCATCTATAGGTAAGGGTATGATAGCCTATGTGGACAGAGGGAGAGGAGGGAAGGAGGGAAAGAAGGAAGGAAGGAAGGAAAGAAGGAAGGAAGAAGAAAGGAAAGAAGAAGGAAGGAAGGAGCTGTGTTGCTCAACTGGAACTGGACCATAGGGGCCCCTGTAGGGCAGCTACTACTACTCACAGGGTGTTGTTTGTCCTTTGTTCTTGAAGGGCACCATGATATCAGGGAGGTGATGCCATGACATACAAGTGAATTGTATTTAAGTGAGATAAGGCTGTGCAAAGTTGTCTACTTTACTCTCTTCTCCAGAGTCCTATGGGTCCAGTGGCAAGATATAGAATCAGGATGACTGGAGATGGCTCTGGATGAAGTAGGAGAGCTTGGTCTAAGGGAAGCTAGGTGACTCAGTGGATAGAAAATCTGGCCTGGATCAGGAAGACCCATCTTTCTGGGTTCAAATCTGGCTGCAGACACTTACTAGCTGTATGACCCTGGGCAAGTTACTTAACCCTGTTTGCCTCAGTTTTCTCATCTGTAAAATGAGTTGGAGAAGGAAATGGCAGACCCCTTTAATGTCTTTGCTAAGAAAGCTCCAAATGGGGTCATGAAGAGTCAGACACAACTGAGAATGACTTAGCAAAAAAAGTGTTATTAACTGTGAAAATCAAATAAGTCAGTAATATGTATTAAATATGAAAGGGAACTGAAAAAGACTGTGTGAGAGGGTCAGTTCAATTCCAACACCACTAATGGAAAAAAAAAAAGAATTTAAAATCATGTGTCCTAACTTGGAGTAGTTAGTGGTATACATTGTCTTAATATAATTTGTGAACTGGTGAGTGTTTCTCCCTATTATATAGAAAGTGCAATGTATAAAGAAATGTATGACAAAAATTTTTTTGTGAGTGGTTGGGAATAGGGTTGAAAAAGGAAAATCTTTAGAAAAAGTAGGTAAGAAGGTGGGATAACTGAGATCTTGCCCCCAGGGTGTCAAAATTTAGAAGGCACTGGTAGCACCTTCAGTTGGCAGAAGCAATTAAGTTTAATACCTAGTTAGTAAGAATAATTACTTAAAATAGGAAACTAACATATGTTGTGTTTCCTTCCCCTAGAAGATGTGCCCTACATTAGCTCCTCCCCTTCCTGGCCCTGCCCTTTCCTCCCCCATTAGATTATAAGTTCCTTGAGGGCAGGGAATGTTTTTCTGCCTGATCTTGTATATCATACACTTAGCGTAGTGCCTGGCATGTAGTAGGTGCTTAATAAATGCTTATTGATTGGTTGAACTCTTTTCCATTTGTAAAAGTGAGTTACTTTAAAAAAAATCATTTATGTTTATTTTAGTTTACAATATTCATGTCCACAAGGTTTTGAGTTACAAATCTTTTCCCCATCTTTCCCCTACCCCCCACCCCAGAACAGTGATCCCACTGTATACACCTTCCCCCAATCTGCTCTCTTCTATATCCTCCCCCATAACCCCTCCAACTTTCCAGCAGGGCAAGATGGATCTCATACACCAGTGCCTGTATATCTTATTTCCCAATTGCATGTAAAAATAATAACAGTTTTTTTAAATATTTGATTTTAAAACTTTGATTTCCAGATTCTTTCCCTTCTTCCCTTGTCACTCACCCTTACTGGGAAGATAAGCAATTCTATATAGGTTGTACATATGTAGCTAACACAAAACATTTCCACAGTGGATATATTGTGAAAGACTGACTATATTTCCCTTTATCCTATCCCACCCCCCACTTGTTCTATTTTCTTCTTTGACCCTGTCCCTTTTCAAAAGTGTGTGCTTCTAACTACCCTTCCCCCCCCCGCCCGTCTGTCCTCCCTTCCATCATCCTCCCTCTTACCCCTTCCCATCTACTTTCCTGTAGGGTAAGATATCAAATTTAGTGTGTATGTTATTCCCTCCTTAAGGCAAATTCAATGAGAATAACATTGAGCCATTCCCTTTAGCCTTCCTGTTCTTCCCCTTCATTGTAACAGTTTTCCCTTGCCTCTTTTATATGAGATAATTTAGCATATTCTGTCTCTCCCTATCTCTTCTCATTATATTCCTCTCTCCCTTCTTAATTTTATTTTTAAAATATCATCTCTTCCTATTCAATTGATCCTGTGCCCTCTGTCTATGTATACCTGTACACATATATACACATACTCATGTATGTATTCATATGCCCATATACCCTTCTATATTGACATATGTGTATGTATACATATATGTATATATACATATGTGTGTGTGTATATATACACACACACATTTATATTCCCTTTAACTACATACAGAGAAAAGTTTCATAAGTTACAATTATCATTTTTCCATGTAGGAATGCAAATAGTTCAACTTTGATAAATTCCTTATGATTTCTTTTCCCTGTTTACCTTCTCATGCTTCTCTTGCTTCTTGTATTTAAATGTCAATTTTTTATTCAACTCTGGTTTTTTTCATCAAGAATGCTTGAAAATCCTCTATTTCATGGAATGACCATATTTTCCTCTGAAATATTATACTCAGTTTTTCTGGGTAGGTGATGCTTGGTTTTAATCCTAGCTCCTTTGACCTCCATAGTGTCATATTCCAAGCCCTTTGATCCCTTGATGTAGAAGCTGCTAGATTTTGTGTTATCCTGATTGTGTTTCTACAGTATTCAAATTGTTTCTTCTTGGCTGCTTGTAATATTTTCTCCTTGATCTGGGAACTCTGGAATCTGGCTATAATATTCCTAGGAGTTTTCTTTTTGGGATTTTTTTCAAGAGGTGATCGATGAATTCTTTCAATTTCTATTTTGCCCTCTGGTTCTAAAATACCAGGGCAATTTTCCTTGAGAGTTTCTTGAAGGATGATTTCTTGATTCTTTTGTCAATCATGGCTTTTAGGTAGTCCAATAATTTTTAAATGATCTCTCCTGGATCTGTTTTCCAGGTCAGTGGTTTTTCGAATGAGGTATTTCACATTACCTTCTATTTTTTCATTTGTTTGGATTTGTTTAATAGTATCTTGGTTTCTCTTAAGTCATTAGCTTCCATTTGTTCCAATCTAATTTTGAAGGAATTATTTATTCTCTTCAGTGAGGTTTTGAAATTCTTTTTCCATCTGGCAAATTGGCTTTTTAAGGCATTCTTCTCCTCATTGGCTTTTTGGGCCTCTTCTGCCATTTGAGTTAGTCTGTTTTTTAGGGTGCTATTTTCTTCAGTCTGGTAGTTGACTCTCTTTTCATGATTTTCTTGCATCATTCTCATTTCTCTTCCCAAATTTTCCTCCACTTCTCTTACTTGATTTTTAAAATCCTTCTTCAGCTCCTCGATGGCCTGTAACCAATTCGTATTTTCCTTGGAAGCTTTTGGTGCAGGAGTTCTGACTTCATTGTCTCCCTCCCATTCCATGCTTTGATCCTTTTTGTCTTCAAAATAGAAATCTAAGGTTTGATTGCTCTGCTTGCTTTGCTTCCTTTGCTTGCTCATGTTGCCACTCAGTTACTTGACTTTTGAACTTTTTGCCACAGTAGAACTCTGCTTCCAGAGGGGAGAGCTTTGTCCCAAATTGCTGGGGTTTTCACAGCTGCCAGAGCTATTAGATGGGCACTCTCTCTACAGCCCCCACATGCTCTGGCTCACTGGTCCCACACCCCAGGACCACCACCTGGAACTGTGATCCAGATCCAAGCAGGTTAAAACTAGAGTGATTACCCTCTGAATGGTCTTGGTCCCCCTACAATTTGCAGGCCGGGAGCTCTGAAGCAACCACACGGCAATGGCTGCACAGCTGCAGTGCCTCCATCACTTCTGGTCAGGGGCCAAAGGTCAGGGGCTGAACCACACTCTGCCCCACCCAGTTCCAATGGAGTTCTTCACTGACCTTTTACTTTGTCTTTGGCATTTATGGGCTGATAATTCTGGAAACTGCCACAGCTGCTGGTGATCTACTATCCCAAAGTCCTCTCCAGCTGCTGCTGGATAGCCCCTCCCTGGGACTGAAACCATGGGCCCACATGAATCTGAGCTTGGCTCCCAACATGCTGTGATGGACCCCTCCTGTCCACCTACCAGGCTGCCTTCAGCAGGAGATTTGTTTCTCTCTGTCACTTTGTGGGTTCTGTAGCTCTAAAATTTATTTAGAGTCATATTTTATAGGTATTTGAGGTGGTTGTGGGGGAGTTCATGCTTCTATGCTGCCATCTTGGCTCCTCCTCCAATTGATTTTCCAAAATTGAGTTACTTTTTCAAATTAAGATTAAAATTTGCTAATTTCTTTGTATACTTAATAGTAAAAGCCATGAGCACAAATGCATTCACAAGGGAGTCTTTGTAGAAAGTGAAGAGGAAAGGGGGTGGAACAGAACCTTAGCAGGGTACCACAATTTAGAGGCTGAATAGGGTTGGGTAGAAAGGGGGTTTGAAAATATCAAGAGAAAATGTTCAGAAAAAAAAACCAGCAAAGCTCAATGTTGTTGCATAGAAGGAAAGGGTTTCAAGAATGAGTGGGTGGCCGACAGTGTCAAATGCTGAAGAGGGGTTGAAAGGGATGAGGACTGAGAAGAGACCTTTAGAATTGGCAAGAAGGAGGGCATTGTTTGAAAGATGTCAAGTTTGTCTTCTCTAGGCCAAGTTTACTAGTATTACATGTGTTCAAAATGACTTAGTAATTAGCAATGCATGGGAAAGTAGATACAGAAACAGTGTGTCCTAGTGAGTTTAAAACATTTTGCTAAATTTTTTTAATGTATGGAAGAAGAACTGGCTCTGTAAAACATCTCTTCACATAATGCTTTTTAGTCACTCGTGGAATTAAGAGTTTGATTTGAAAATAATACTGTTTATATAAAATTCTTTAATGCAGAAGGAATTATTTTTCCTTAAGTGTTTGTCTTCTTTTGTGATATGTCTTTCCCCTGTGACTTAATTCTTCTAAAATAAATGCTTTTGAGTCAGTAATGAGCATTTCAAATCAACAAATATTAATTAAGCACCTACTCACTATATGACAGGCACTGTCCTAAGCCCTGGTGATACAAAGGAAGGCAACCCCCCCAAAACCCCACATCCCTACTCTCAAGGAGATCAGAGTCTAACAAGAGAAGCAGCATGTGAACAATTATGTATAAAGAAGATAATATGCAAGATAAAGTTGAGGTAGCCTCAGAGGGAAGGTGGTAATATTGATGGAGACAGAAAAGCTTTTTATGGAAGGTGGGATTTTAGCTGGGACTTGAAGGAAGTCAGAGAAGTCAAGAGGCAAACATGAGGAGGGAGAGAATTCTAAGAATTTGAGATTCTGGGATTTTGAGATACAGTTGATAATTTAAATAATTAAGTTATAATATAGCATATTTTAACTCTGTCAAAACACCTAAAAGTTGAATTCAAAGAATGAAAATTTTGGGGATTGAAATGTATTGGATGCTGATTCTCCCTCTCTTGCCTCTGTCCATTTCACTTTTTTTTTTTAAATGAAGACCCTACCATAGTTCAAGCCTTTATCAACTTCCACTAGATTATTGCAATAATTTCCTCATTGGGTTCCCTGCATACAGTTTCTGTCCTTCCCAATCCAATTTCTATGCAGTTGCCAAATTGCTATTCCTTAAGGGTGGATATGGCCATGTTACTCCCCTGTTCAAAAATAATCAATGGCTCCCTAGATTTTCTCAAGGATAAAACACAAAATCCTTAGCCTTCTGTAATCTGATTCCCACCTACCTTTCAAGATTTGTTTTCAGTTACTCCTTTTTTCCACACTCCAGTAAAACTGTTTTTTCAGTTGTTTCTTAAAATCGATGTGCCATATTAAATCTCTACGCTTTTATGCCTGCATCACCCCTGACCAGAACGTATGCCTTCTTTGCCTTGCCCTTAGAATCCTTAACTTCCTTCAAGGCTCACCTCAAATGCTATACCCTAGAGAAAAATCTTTCCTTATCCAATCAGTTGCTAGCTTCTCTTCATCCTGCAATCACTTTGTACTTCATTGTCTGCCTATGTGTCATTATAACCCCTAGCCCCCAGTAGAGCATAAATTCCTTGAGGGCAAGGACTCTGTCATTTTTTCTTTTTATCACAAGTGAATAGCACTGGTCAGGCACTGGTCTGGAACCTATTAGGCACTTATAAAAAAAGCTACATGTGTGAAAATGGAACCAATGCCTTTTAACTTCTAGATTATATCTTTATGATTTGCTCTTCCTAAATGTGAAGAACCTCACTTTAAGACCCTTTCTCACATCCATGAAGAGACCAATTGGGTAATGAAATGATGGATTAAGATGAAATCTGGTCTGAAATAATGCAAGACTTCCAACAGTTAATTTAAAATGGACTTGTACAGCAAATTCTCACATAGTCACTAAATTGAATTGTTGGCTTTTTGAAGCCTTCCAGTTTTCATTAGAGTGACATTTCCCCCCCTCCTTCACAAAGAATCAATTTATGAAACTTGGGGAAATTCTATACTGAAAAGAGGTTGGATTAGATAACTTCCAAAGTATTTTTCGATTCTGAGGAGAATCCATTAATTTGAAATTCATCAGAAAGGTCAAAATTTAGAAATGCATAAATTAAATTGGAAAAGTATTTAGTGTACACATGATTAGGAACTTTGTTAAAATTTCCCAGTTGATTTGTTGTTAAAAAGCAAGTGCTTTAAATCTCCTATTCAGGAGAAAACAGTAAAAACTTGTTGAGTTGGGCTTGGTGGTACACACCTTTTAAAACCTGATACGGGGGGAGGCTGAAGCTGGTGGATTGCTTGAGTTTGGGAGTTCTGAGTTGAAGTTGGATGAAATCCAATTAGGTATTTGTGCTGTTTGGCACCGGTGAGTAGCCTCCAGAATGGAGGGCCACCCAGAATGGTTAGGTTGGAAAAACAGAGTATGTTTAAGCTTCCATACTCATCAGCATCACGACTGAACCTATGAGTGATTGCTATACTTCCTAAGCACCTACTATGTACAGAGCACTGAATTGGGTAGTGGGAGTGACACACAGATAAGAAGAATGATTTGTTGCTCTCTGGGGGATGAAGGTTAAACCTACTCATCTCACCTGGGGAATGGTTTCAGTCCAGATGGCCACTGTGAACCTACCCTTTATGCAACATAAAAGCGACATGTCCACAACTGAACTCATCTCCTGGTCCTCTCCCCTGAGACTTGTTCCCCCTTCCTAATTGGCCATATAAGCTCCTTGAGCCTAGAAACTGTGGCATTCTTTTTCATTCAGTATTTCTCAAGTGCTTACTTTTTATGTTACAAGCATCACATGCCAGACAGATGGCAACAGAGAGGGAAGCCTGGGAGAGGTGGGGAAGGGAAACGCAAACATATTTATAAACATCACAAAGAACATGGGTTCCCAGAGGAACATGATGTATATGATAGCCTACTGAGAGCAGGATCTGTGTCATTTTTTATCTTGATAGCCTTAGCACAATGACTAGCCCATAGTAGGTGAAAAATAAATGATGATTGACTTGAATTTTAATCTGGTAGGTTTGATAAGACAGTGACACAAAGATGGCAATACAGAAGAAGAAAAATACTTAAGTCCACAAAATACTGAGTTCAGATGAGGGAGAGATTGTGGGAAGTTTTATGGAGAAAGATCTAAGTCAGGCCTTGAAGGATTTCAGCAAATGGAGGTAGTGGGTAGGTAGGAGAAGAAAGGGAAGGTTCTAACCTGCTCCAACCCTGGCAATTGACCCAACTTTTCAAACTGGATTCTCCACAGATGAGAGTTGAAGACAGTTCCTCTTTAATTTAAAGTTTGACAAATGCCAGCACAGGGGATAGAGGATGATGCTGGGATCAGGTAGTTGTGGCTCTCCCTGAAGGAAGAGGGACAGATTAGGTGACTTTTCAACATACTTTTCAGTTTTTTTGGTGCCTTGGATTCTGTCTTTGGAAAGAAGGATGATCAGATAACTTTAACTGTGGACCTGAAATGGGAAAAGATTTTGTGAATACACACACATATCCCCTATATGGTCTATGCTAAGGCCATTTTAACTCCATGAAATAATAACAATTCCCACTTACAATGTTTTAAGGTTTATAAAGCACATTTCTCACAAAAACTCTTGCTTTAAAGATGAAGAAATCAAGACTCATGGAGTTAAAGTGACTTGTACATTGTCATATAACTAGTAAGCACTGGAGCCAGGACTTGAACCCTGGAGGCTGCTGATTTCAGGTCCAGAACTCTTTCTACTTCCTTATGCACCACCTTCTTGTATCTTAATGGACCTCGTACTATTGATTGTAGGAAGGAATGAATGAATCAGTATAAATCTATCCCTGGGGGATGGTGGTGGTGGGAGCGTGTGTGTGTGAGTGTGTGTGTGTGTGTCTAACAGCCCTATTTTGCCGTATTGACAGTGTATCAATAGTGTCATCTTCTTCCATGAAAAAAGTACATATTCCTACTGTATCTGCAGAATAATGCAGACATGAGCTCAGAATTTTGTGGATGTAGTTATTGTATGCCAGTTACCTATAACATTAGTGATATACTGATGTTAGTCACTGAAGGTTGCCACCTGCTTATTCATACTACTGTTATGCTTGAGTTGTCCTACAGTACGATTCTTTCCCTTATTTTCTTTATTCTAGCTTGACTATACTAAAAAAAAAACCCCACAACTCCAAATTAACGCATATCAAGTTTCCTCCAACATTATGTAATATTCTCAACCACTTCAAAGAAGATCACTACCTTCTCTGACCACTACCAGACATGTTTCTTTTGCAATTCTAGACATCTATAAAGTTTTCCACAGGCAGTCTTCTTCTGGTCTTGCTATGGCAGCCCACCATGCGGTCATATTGAGCACTGGAAGAGGCCTTAAAAGGTTATCTAGTTATGGATCTAAATTGAAAGGGACTTCAGAAAGGGACTAACCCTTCCCTTCACAGGTGAGAAAGCTGCAATGCAGAAAGGTCTAGTGACTTCCTTGAGCTGGCAGCTTATCAGAACTAATGGTAATCTCACTTGAGAGTTTATTAACTTCCCTGTCTCTGAGGTCCTTTCTAGTTCTAGATCTTTGGTTTTAATCAAGCAATGAATCCAGGATAGGTTTCTTATTTTTGTCATTTCAGAATCAATACTTAAGCATTCTTAGAACTAATTTCAGTCACAAAAGTAAAATTTTCCCCCTCATCACTTATGTTCTCAGAACACTTCAGAAATCCTGGAATGCTTTTCATATGAAATTTAAGTCCTGCTTTTGCCTGGACTTTGAGACTTTCACAATTGCCCTCTGCCTTACCTCACTGCTTTCATCTAAATCAATACTTTGCTCCTCATTTTGGCCCAGCCAAGAACACACTTGAGTAATAGAAAAGATTTCTCTTTAAGAGCTTCTTCTGTTGAAATTTTTTGGGAGGCCACTTGGAACTTTGGCAGGTCATCTGCTTTCAATAAATTTCCATTATCATATCACTGGAAAAGTGACAGTTTTCACTTTGGTGATTCCTGTGTAGGGAGTCTGGTGAGATATATGCTGAATCTGCCCTAAAGTCAGTGATTTTGGTGCGGAAGATATGAATAATAAAGGCAAGAATTTTGAACATGAGTGGAAGCTGATGACCCTGTTAGCTTCCTTGAACCTTTTGGCTCTTGCTTATGGCTTATTTGCATACCAATCAGGGAACTGAGTGTAGCTCAGTATCACTCCAGTCCTTCTCAGGTTCTTGTGGGGTTTTGTTGGACAAAGATTCCCCAAAATGGTATTGGGGATGTGGACTCACAATCATAGATTTAGCAGGGGACAGTTTTTCCAGCCCCAGGTCTTATGGTTGGTTTTGATGAGGCCCTTCAATGAGTCCTAGGGGGAAAAAAGATAAAAAGAATAGATATAATCTTAGCTTAAGGCATTGGTTCCTTATATTTGTTTGTTTGTTTTTGTATGCTCAGCTGCTACATTGGCAATAGTATTAACAAGGGAAGTGTACTAACAAACCTTAGTAACTGCTTTTTAAAGCTGTTGATTGGATGAGTTCCTGTAACTTTCATAGGACAATCCACCATTATGAAAGTTATATGAAAGAGAAAGCAAAGTTTTGAGTTCTTGGGAGATGAACACTAACTGAATCCAGGAAATATTATTCTGTTCCATTACCTGTAAGTGATACACTTTTTACGGGAGTGTAAAAGATGTAAATATCTTCCCACGCCCAGTAATGCATAATAACCTATCAACTACCAAAAAACCTATGTAGCATAGATCTTACCCACGGAGAACTGATTTGGTGGTGTTTCCAAAGAAACATCTGGGGAGTTGTTAAACCAAGAAACTTGCGCGTAGACATAAAGACTCACCTTGTTCCCTTAGCTGCCTTCTTCCATGGGAAGGCATTCCAGTTCAGAGAAATTTGTAAGTTAGAGAAGAATGTCTAGTCTGGCAGCCTCCAAAAAGTTCGAGTCTTCCATCTGAAAATTCTGCCAAGAAGAGAATTGTAAAGGGAATTTTTTTTTAAAATCAGGCCATGAAAACTCAGCCTTCTTTTATGACCATCTAATTTCCCAGGGAAAATAACCCTAGGATATATGGCAGAAGAGAATTAAACTTCGACTGGGTCAGGATTAAGCCTTCAGGGAAGAGAGGGGTTCCTTAATATAAAATCCTTCCCATCAACCTTTTTTTTTTTTTTTTCAACCTCAGGTCATAGAAATAGCCTTTCTCTCTTACTCTCAATAAAAACATAGCTGAAGGTTTGTGGCAGATATTGGGGGGATGATGTTTTATAAAACTGGAGAATGAGTGGATGTACTATTGCAGAATGGAAATCTTCAGAATTCTGTACTATTTTCCACTGGGTAAAATCCTAGAGTACAAAAACTGGTTGATCTGAAAATGTATTTCCTCTCCCCCGGAATAATGAATAGACAGTACATGTAATCACATAGACAGGAAACAATGAGAGGTTATTCCTGGGAAGTCATCTTAAAAAACCAAAACCAAAACAATTCCATTCCTTTTGGGGAGATTGGATTTCACATATTTTTGGTTTTTGTCTTGCTACTTTCAAATGATCTCTGAGATATATGAAGAAAATATCCATGACGTCTTCTTTGACTATCTCAGGAGGACACACCCATTACAATCGCTAGTATTTTGAAGCAATATTTACCCTTTTCAGAGCATACAAACCACGCTCATTAAAACTTGGCTAAAATGTTTATCATTATTTCTGTTTCAAGCTTGTACTCTTGCCTGAGAATGGCTACTCAGTGTCACTCATGAGGTGTTAGATTATCATTGTTATGTCTAGGTTAGTTGTTTTTTTTTTCTTTCCCAATACTAAATAGCATGAGATTAGCCATTGTAACTATAAATGATTTGGTTAGTGCCCAGGGCTCCACCTTATTTACAGAAATCTTAATAAATACTAAAGATTATGATGGCACTCCCTTGCATTGCAGATTCTTAATTACAGATGTTTACACATTGAATTTGATGGTGAGTTTTGTTGCTACTGACCACCAACAGTTATAAATATCTCGAAGTGCTCGAGGAGAAATTTTGCCCCATTTTTGTCATTTAAATCTATTGAATTGACTACAATAATGCTTCCTTTTTCTTTGTAAAGATAATAAGCCACAGATAGCTATATGCTTCAGTATCATTCTCTGATTTCAAAAGAAAGTTCACAGCATATTGAGGAAATTCCCCATGAAAGCACATTTTAAAAAGTCACATTGGCTATAGGTGAGCATGTGTGGATAGGTTGTATCTGGCATTGTTGGAGACAATGAACAGCCACATTTATGTAATGGGAGATCCATTATCTGGGTCAGTGGTTCTCAACCTTCCTGATTCCGTGACCCTTTAATACAGTTCCTCATGTTGTGATGACCCCCAATTATAAAATTATTTTCATTGCTACTTTGTAACTGTAATTTTGTTATTGTTATGAATCGTAATGTAAATATCTGATATGCAGGATGTATTTTCATTGTTACAAATTGAACACAAGCCACAGGGTGAGAACTGCTTATCTAGGTAAAAGTAGTTTGGCAAAATGAATTTGGAATTTAGAAGAGCTTGGGTTTAAATCCCACTTCTGATATTTACTAGTTGTTTTTATCCTAGATTTTAATCCTAGGTCCTTTGATCTCTAGAATATCATATTCCAAATCCTCTGATCCCTTAATGTAGCAAATGCTAAGTATTCTGTTATCCTGATTGTGTTTCCATATTACTTGATTTTTTTTTTCTTTCTGGCTGCTTGCAATATTTTCTTCTTGATCTGGAACTCTGAAATTTGGCTATAATATTCCTAGGAGTTTTCTTTTGGGATCTTTTTCAAGAGACAATCAGTGGATTCTTTCAATTTCTATTTTATGCTGTGGTCCTAGAATATTAGGGAAGTTTTCCTTGAGAATTTCTTGAAAGATGATGTCTAGGTTCTTTTTTTCATTATCGTTTTCAGGCAGTCCAATAATTTTAAAATTATCTCTCCTGGATCTGTTTTCCAGGACAGTGGTTTTTCCTACATTATATTTCACATTGTCTTCCCCTTTTTCTTTCTTTTGGTTTTGTTTTATAATTTCTTGATTTCTCATAAAGTCATTAGCTTCCATTTGCTCCATTCTAAGTTTGAAGGAAATATTTTCTTCAATCAACTTTTGGATTTCCTTTTCCATTTGACCAATTCTACTTTTTAAGGTATTCTTCTCCTTGTTGACTTTTTGGACTTCTTTTGCCATTTGGGTCAGTATATTATTTAAAGTGCTATTTTCTTCAGTATTTTGGGGGGTGTTCTTTAGCAAACTTTTGACTCATTTTTCATGATTTTCTTACATCATTCTCATTTCTCTTCCTATTTTTTCCCTCTGCTTCTCTTACTTGATTTTCAAAATCCTTTTTGAGCTCTTCTGTGGTCTATGACCAATTCATATTTTTCTTGGAGGCTTTTGATGCAGGAGCTTTCACTTTGTTGTCCTCTTCTGATTGTATGTTTTGATCTTCTTTGTCACCAAAGCAAGATTCTATATAGGCTGAGTTTCTTTATGCTGCTTGTACATTTTCCCAGCCAAATATTTGACTTTCTAACTCTTTGTCAAGGTTGGACTCTGCTTCCAATGGGGTTGGGAGTACTGTTCCAAGCTTCAGGGGTTTTGTGCAGCTGGTTTCAGAGATACATCTAGGGGTGTGTAAATTTTCAGTTCTTCCAAAGTGGTATGATCAAAGGAGAGGTGGTTACTCCCTTCTTGGTTTGTAATCTGATCTGTGAGTGACTCTTCTGCCTTGGAACTCTGAGGAGGATTCCTTCTCCACTGCAGTCACAAGCTCTGCCACACCAGTGCTCCTCCTTACCCCAGGACCACCACCCATGACTGTGACTCAGATCTAAGTAGGGCAAAGAAAGAGAATCCTTCCTCAATGCCATCAAAGAGATCCCTGCAATCCTCCTCTGATCAGTGGCTTGATCGTCCCCCTGTCTGTGCACTCAGAGCTCTGGAAGCAGCCACTGCTGCTGCTGCTGTCACCAGGCTGCAGCCCTGGGGCTAGGGCCAGACCATGCTCCTCTCTCACCCAGGTCCCACAGAGATTTTCCACTGGCCTTCTATTTTGTCTTTGGTGTTTGTGGGTTGAGAGATCGGCAAACTGCCACAGCTGCTAGTGATTCCGTTCCCTGGGGGCCTTCTCCTGCCTTGTCTGTGGTGGCATGGCCCACACTGGACTGTCCTCTGCTCCCAGCCCAGTGTGATAGACCCTTCCTGTCAACCTTCCTCATTGTTTTGGGCTGGATATTTGTATCATTCTGTCATTTTGTGGGTTCTGTAGCTCTAGAATTTGTTTAGAGTAATTTTTACAGGTATTTGGAGGGATTTGGGGGGAGATCTCAAGCAAGTCCCTTCTTTTACTCTGCCATCTTGGATTGAATGCTATTCTCTAAAATTCTCTGCATTAGTTAAAAAAAAAACCTAGAATGGTAATTGAATTGTTTTAAAGGGAAGGTGTTAAGGGAAAGAGCAATACTATGACATTCAGGGAACCTCAATTCTAGCTCTGGCTCCAGTATATTATTCTTATGATCATGTACCAGCAACTTCCCTTCTCTGAACCCCAGTTTCTTCATCTGTAAAATGGGAATTCAGAGCTCATTTTCCTTTTCCAGTGCAATTCTGGGTCCAGAATCATCTTCATTGTCAATATAAAATAGATGTACTGCTTGATCAGCTCTATGCAAATGTATAATAGAATATGAGCAATAGGCATTCTTCAAGCACTTGCTTTTTCCTCATTGTTAGTATGGACATAATCTCTTAAAGATTGATGGATTTCGTACAGGAGGTTCTGCATCATCCTATGTCTTGACACATTTAGTTGAAAGAAATCCCCAAACAGGGAGCACCTGGAGAACTTTACCTTCTATAGGAAATGACTTTTCCATTTGGGTTCTGAGATGGGCATGGTCCATCTACGATGGACTATCATAGTCCACACTGGACTATGATAGTCCAACAGCATGATAAATGCCTTTGGAAGGCTTACATCTCATGTTTTTTTAGCTGAGAAAACATTAAAATAAAATGTTACATAAAAAAGAAAACCTACATTTCCTTTTTCGAATGCCTCAAAAAGGTCATTTGAAACATATGCAGTGACTTGCCCAATATCACATGTCTAGGAAGTATATGAAATTGGTTTCAAACCCAGGAATTACTGACTCCAAGTCCAGAGATGTATTGACTATGATACACTGCTTATAAGAACTCCATAGTGAATATTCTGATACACACACATGTGTTTGCACACATACATATACACACAGGCACACACACACACTCCATTCCAAGATATTTGAGGGTTTTAGAAACAATTGAAAAGTAGATTTAAACATATTCCCGTAGTTCATTCCAATCATCACATTACAAAATGAATATTAGTAGACTGGAAGAATTTATTTTTCTGACAAAACATCCTCAAAGAAATTCCTTTGACTGGCTATGATTAAAAAAAATAATTACAGATCATTGAAAAGAATCTCTGGGATTATGATAGCTTTGAGGATTTGGCTAGAGTGAAGAGAATGGCATAAAGCAGCTACAGGCTGTCAAGGTCTAATGGTTCTGGTATTAATTGGCATACCTGGGATGAATCTTCTGGAATGGTGTTTGAGGGAACACTCCTTTAATAATTATTTACCTTCCAAGCAGCCTACATGCCTCATCTTGGCAGTCCACTAATAAAGAAAATGCTTAATACTTTGGGTAAAATGTTAATTTAAGTGACAAAAAAATCAAAGCAACCACTGATTTAGCATGTGAAACAGCTAGTCACTAGGTTAAAAATATGTTGAAACTTAGGGTGTTTCTTTTTAGAGACAAGTGGTACGCCATGATGATACATACTTTACACACTTAATTTCATTC
This sequence comes from Pseudochirops corinnae, assembly GCA_028646515.1. Taxonomy (NCBI): domain Eukaryota; kingdom Metazoa; phylum Chordata; class Mammalia; order Diprotodontia; family Pseudocheiridae; genus Pseudochirops; species Pseudochirops corinnae. Next base: position 76,158,139 of record CM053592.1, read on the forward strand.
TCTGTGACTGGTGCAAGTTGCTCAACTTCCCCTCATTTTTATTTATTTACATACAAAGTAGGAATAATATTATTCTGTTTAGAAGTTAGAGAGAGAGGAGAAATAGCAGATAAAATGCTTGACTTGGAGTCAAGAAAGATTGGGTTAAAAATCTCACTTCTGACATCTACTACCTTTGTTACCCTGGGCAAGTCACTTTCCATATGTTAGCTTCAGCCAGATTGCTAAGCCTACAAATTACAAGCTGAGATGCTGCAGACTGAAGAACATCAAGTACAAAATGAAATTCTTCTTTGTATTCAACAGTACTAAAATGGTGTACAGATGAACACAACGTACGCTCTGGCTGTGTCCCATGTCTGGAAGACTCTCCCTCCTCACTTTCCCTGCTGGATTTCTTGGTCTTTTTTATGTCTCAGCTCAAATCCCATCTTCTACAAAGTAGTTTGTAGAACCACAGCTTTCTGGCTTCCTCCCTCTGTCAGTGCTTCCTTTTTGAAATTAATTCCCATTCACATTGCTCATACATTTTACTTACATAGTTGTATTTGAAAATTATTTATTTTTACATGCATTTCATAACCTGTCCCTCCCATAGCACTCTTAATTGAACAACAAAAACAAGTCTTGAAAAATGAAACTCATCATAAATGTGCATAATCCAGCAAAACTAATTCCTACATGAACTCTGCCTGAAAATATACATCTTTCTGCATCTCAAGTTCCTTTTTTTTCTGGCAAGGGGTGAGTGGTTTACATGTTATCTCCTCCACTAGAATTTAAGCTCCTTGAGGGCAGGAACTGTAGATTTGATTTCTTATCCTCAAGACTAACACGGTGTCTAACATTTTGTAAGCTCTTAATAAATACTTGATTGACTGATTGGATCCATTTTCTCCAAGAACTCAGTTAATTTTTATATATTCTCTTACGTGTTTACTAATTTAATTCTTTGGCCTCTTTGTCCAGGCATTTCTCCCTGTGACACGTGCTGGCTGTGTGACCCTGGGACTGCTACAACTTCTCAGTTCTGTAGGCATTTCTCTAAAATTAGAAGTCATAGAGGAGGACCTGAACTGATATTGGAACTTCCTTATAAAAATCAAATTAAAAGTCTGAGTCTTATCTCTATTCTTCTTTGGGTGGTTAGATTCTATCCCACCTCCACCTATCCCATAAAATAGACCTAGCATGGCTTAGAGCCACAGTTCTCAACCTGTGGGTTATGTTCTATTTGTAACAATGAAAATACATCCTGCATATCACATATTTACAATTCATAACAGTAGCAAAATTACAGTTGTGAAGTAGCAACAAAAATAATTTTATGGTTGGGGGTCACCAAAACAAGAGGAACTATGTTAAAAGGTTGTAGCTTTAGGAAGGTTGAGAAACACTGGCTTAGAGGATAGAGTTCATTTCAGATTAGCTAAAATCTCGCTTCTAGTAACCCTACTTTCCTTAGCCTTAACCCCTCTTCCTAGTAGTATAGTTCTAATTTTAGTAATGTTCAAATTTTAGTCTCTACACATGAGATAGCTCCTTAAGACTTGTGTGCTTCTATAGAAAGTGTCCCTATATGTCTGGGCCAGCCGGACTCAGGAATTCCAGGGGTCCCAAAGTACCTACCGTAGCCCTGCAGTTGTGCATGGTCGCCCCAACGACCCTGCAGGTGCTCTCAGTCACCCCGACGACTCTTCAGAGTAGAACTCTGGATATGGACAGAATAGTCCAACACACCTCAGTGGAGTGACCAAACGTCTTTATTGTCTTACAAATCTCTTCTTGCTGCTGCCCCCTCAGCCTTATTCGCCTGCCCCTTTTATTCCCTTTCCGTCTGCCCTTTTGTCAGGTGTCCCAACAACAGGATCCTGATAGGTGGGGAGTGCTCCTCCATTGATGGTGCATGCTCAGTGCCCCCATGTTTGACGTACAGTCATCGAGGCAGAGTACACACCTGAATGCCTCTTACCCGCCTCAGGCTTTCCTTGTTAGCAAGGGCACACTGACTGAGGTCAGACATCTAGGTAGCTCTAAGGGGCCCTTACATCTATACTTCCAAAATCACAGGTCATTCCCTTAGAATTTTTCTTTTAAGCACTTAAAACATATATACAAATACCATTATTTTCCTGCATTGTTAGTTTGAGAACATTTTGAACTTAAGTGATCAAGCTCTTTGTTTTGTTTTGTATTCTCCTCTCCAGCACCCATTATATCAACTTGCACTTTAGAAAGGGAATATGTTATGAATGCATGAATGAAAAATCATTTATTAGTACTCACTAAGTGCCAAGTACTATACTAAGTGCCAGAGATACAAAGAGAAAAGCAAGACAATCCCTACCCTCCAAGAGCTTGCATTCTAAGAGGAAAGACAAAATACATAGGAGGTTTCAGCTACAAGTCTCATGGAAAGGTCTCAGGGCTTTAGACTGAGACCACTAGGCAGATAGTAGATACTACATCTTCTTCATTGTTACTTCTGTCAATAAAACCACATCCATAGAAGCATTTGACTGTGCCAAGAACTTTGATAAACAATTTCTTTTCTTGGTTTTCAATGTATTTGGCTTTTGAGGAGGTATGAGTTGCAGCACTAGCCAAGATAGGCATCAGGTCAAATCTCCACAAGGGTTGACCCTCTTGATGATGGCTACAGGGGTGGTGATCTGGGGGAGGGCTACAATTCTGGGATGCCTGTCAGTGGCAGTTGGTCAACAGTCAGTGCCAGTGGTACTATTGGGGATGGTTGCTTCTCCACAAGGATTGCTCCCAAGAATGATGGCTGAGGAGTATGGATAGATATGGCCAATTTGGTAGGAGGGGGCATATTTGGGGATGGGGGTAAGAATCTTTGATGTAGTGATCTGGGCTGCCTCCAGGGGTTTAAGGAGAGATAGTGGCCTTAGTTTGACCTTGTTGCTTTCTGATTCACCCTCAGAGTTCCTTGCTGCTTTCATCAGGCTGGCTTGCCTGCCTCCTCTGGGTCAGATGGTCAGCAGTTGGTTCTGGTGGAGACCTGGATGCATAGGTCCTTTCTTTCTTGAGGTTACTCCTCTGAATTATGGCTTCCAAAGTATGCTAGAAGCAGGACTAGTGCATGTAGTAAGTTGTTGATGTTCCTTGTTCCTGGGGCTGTTATTAAAGTGGAAATACAACTACACTGGGAATCAGGAGAATTGGACTCTAGGTAGTTATTTCTCAGTTCTACCATTAACTAGTTATATAACCTAGAGTAGGTCACTTATTTTCTCTGGCCTCTAATTTATTCCTCTGTAAACTATGCTAATTTCTAACATTCCTTCCAATCCTAAAATTCTATGATTCCATGTGACATCATAGAATAATTTTGATTCTACCATCCTGTTGTTCCTTTTTTATTTCTGTTGACATCTCTTTTCCTTCTTTCTCTTGGAAAAATTCTATTTTCTTCTTTTACTTTTGTCTTTTCCCCGCTTTCTATCCAAATTCCTTTTTCTTTTTATCTTCCTATCCTGAGCATTTAGCACAATAACTTGTGTATGATAAATGGTCATTGAATTGAATTGTCGTATTTTAAGTTTGCCTGGTTATGACAGGCACACCTTATATTGCCCTATCCCTTTCATGGAATCCCACATGCAAAAAAAAAATCAGATGCTAACTGCACACTTGTTCTGACTCTGCTAGATATTAGGAACAGAAAGTAGCTGGAGGAAGGAATGAATAAAAGTTCTGAAAGAAAAGGGCATATATTTTTTTCTTTCTCTTTCCCTTTACTGTAGCCTATAGCCTTTGGTATTTCTGGATTTCCTGTAAATTACTCCTCAAATCTGCTTTGCTAGTTGAGCAGGTATTCCTATAATTCTACTTTCCATATATGAACTTTAGGATTTATACTCCTTTTCTTCTCCAAACTTCAAATTCCCTTCTCCACCCCAATGAAGCAAGGTAATAGTTAAGTGACTTCAAGTTCTCACTTCTCTCTGATGATTCCTTTGTACATCATTATGTCCTTTGAAATTCCTTGTGTTGGTACTTTATTCTCTTAGGTGATCAACATACTTTCTGAGGTATCTTAGCATCTTTTATATTTTTCACTTGCTAATCTTTTCTGTTATCTCTTTCCACATTCTAGTCTTGCCCTTTCGAAGACTTCTGACACTGTTTCCCCAAGATTTCAAGTAAGAAAAACAATATAGAACTTTCTTCCTCCCTTTAAAAATTCTAAAAGAAAATCATTGTTCCAAAAATAGGACTGAGGTAAGTATGGTCATTACTAGTCTTCGCTGTCTTTTAATTCAGTTCTACTTGCCATATTGTTCCACAAGCAACAAGACATTAACTTTAATGAGGCTGCTTTTTATTTATTCTGATGTCTTGTTGTTGTGTGAGACCCTAGGTTTTTGAAGGCTGTGTCAAGTTACTCAAACACTGGAAAGTTTCTACCTAGCTTAAAAAGCTTAGAGTTTGGCCCAGCAATGGACTGTCCATCACTGCTATGGATTCCATTTTTTTTTTGAGGACCCTAGAATGTTTGGGGAGGTTCATTAACCAGGTTGGTCACAAAGGGAGGAATTTTTCTGGCCACCAGAACTCTTACATTTATAAGGTATTTTGATCTGTGTTGGTTGAGGGAATACTCACACTGGTGAAAATTATGAATCCTGAAAGTATCACTTGAATTAAAAATGGTATCACATATGCATGTGTAAAGGTTGAGAAACCATTTTGTAATGGTTGCTGTTACTTAAAAATTTGGTGCTGTAAGGACAATTGTAAAGAGACTCATTATGACTTCTTAGGCATTATACCTACAGATCCCATGTTTGCTGCCAGACGTATAACCTCCACATAAGATTTACCCAGTGTTTCTTGAGGCAGGTGGATTTCCACTAGATCATTAAAAATTTGCACTCAGATTGCTCGTCTGTTATTCCTTTCTCTTACTACATGACTGGATCACATTCTATTCTAATCATAGATTTCCTAGACTTAGATATTGTCTCTTAACTCTAATACTTATAAGACAATCATCCTTGGCAACCATACTCATTCCCACCATGCATTTCTCCTGTATCCTTTGAGTCATCCACAATTTTGATTCTTTGGGTATTATTATGTTCTTTGATTCAGTCATGTAGTATCCCTGGGAAAATATTTCTGTTAAAAAGATGGTATGTGCCCTTTGACCAAGCGGTACCACTACTAGGTCTGTATCCCAAAAAGAGATTAAAAAAAAGGAAAAGGACCTATATGTAAAAAAAATATTTATAGTAGCTCTTTTTTAGGGGCAAAGAATTAGAAATTGAGGAGATGCCCATCAATCAGGGAATGGCTGAACAAACTGTGGTACGTGTTTATGATGGAGTATTATTGTACTATAAGAAATGATGAGCAGAATGCTCTCAGAAAAACCTGGGAAGACTTTTATGAGCTGATGCAAAGTGAAATGTATTATGTACAAAGTAACGGCAATACTGTAAGAAGATCAGCTGTGAATAATTTAGCTATTCTCAGTAATACAATGATCCAAGACAACTCTAAAGGACTTGTGATGAAAAATGTTATCCATCTCCAGACAGAGAACTGATAGTCTCTGAATATAGAATGAAGCATGCTTAAAAAAAAACCTTTCTTTATTTTTCTTGAGTTTGTTTTGTCTATGTTTTCTTTCATAACATGACTATCATGGAAATGTTTTTCATGACTACACATGTATAAACAATATCAAATTGCTTGCCTTTTCAATGAGGGGGTAGGTGGGGAGGGAGGAAAGAAGAGAATTTGGAACTCAAAGTTTTAAAACAAATATTAAAAATTGTTTTTACATGTAATTGGGGAAAATAAAAAAGATGGTGTGTGTGTTCATGTGTGTATGTGTACATTTGTGTGTGTATATATGTGTGTATTTCAACTGGGATCACTGACAGTGCTGCACAGTTTGTCAGATATAATTCAGCACTATCATCCCTTTAATTTTGGATCTGCTGATTGTCTGCACTGCTCATTCTGTATGCGATCATATTGACAGCAGACATTCTTCATTGAGTATTTTTAGGGAGAATTATTAGGCCAATTAACTTAGAGCAGAAGCAGATATGGTGTAATAGATAAAGAACAAGTCTTGAATCTAGGAACGCCTTGTGTTCAAGTACTTTCTCCAACTTATACTGGCTACTAGATCCTGACCCAGTCACTTTATTGTTCCTTTTCAGTCTTCTTTGCTGGGTCTTCATCCAGGTTATGTCCATTAACAGTGGCTCAGAGTTGGTCTCATTTCTCTTTTTGCCTTATTCTATATCACTTGTTGATCTCATCTGCTCACCTGGGTTTGCTTGCCGCCCTCTATGCAGATAATTCCCAGACATAAACCTAGTCCTGGCCTCTGTTAAGCTATAGTCATGCATCTCTAATTGCTACTTGGAAATTTATGATTGGATGTCCTAAAGGCACCTCAATTTTAACCTGCTAAAACAAGATTCTCTCTTTCCCCTCAAACACTGTTTAGAACTTCTCTAGTTCTGTAGAAAGTGTGACACTCCCTCCAGTCACTGAGGTGTAAACTTGAGGGCAGAGACTCTCATTTGCTTGCATGTATAGTCCCAGCACTTAGCACAATGTCTGATATATATTGAGTGCTTAAAGAATCTATCTGTCTCTCTTTCTATATATATTGTCTGTCTGTCTATCTATCTATCTATCTATCTATCTATCTATCTATCTATCTAACATCTATCTATCTATCTACCTACCTATCATACATTCATTCAAAATCAATTTCCAGGCATATTACAAAAATTTTGTAATTTCTCATTTGTTCCTTCATTTGTCAGAAAGTCACTTTCGTATATAGAGTTCTTATATTTTATAATCTTAGCTAAAACATATTTTTCAATAAGCCTTGTTGCATGTTCACGAAATTTAATATGAAAGGCATACAGACTGTCCCTTTTGACAGATAGAGCTTCTCACCAAGAACTCTAATCCATCCTTATGAAGCCTTCTCCCAGAAATATTCTCTCTGAGCAGAGGAAGACTATTATGACTTCAAAGGATTCACACAAAGAGTCTATCCATTCTCAGACACACAAATGGAAGTCTGGATTCATCAGTTCATCGTTTCCATCTAAAATCTGAAAGATGACATAGAATATATTTGGACTAATTTGCATGAAGTGTGGTTTGTGGGTTAAACAGGAAGAATTATGGAGGAGTCATTGAATTTGAGATTTGAGAGGGACTTTTAGAGATTATCAAGTCCAGGGATTCTTAAACTGGGATCTGTGAACTTAAAAAAAAATATTTTGATAACTCTATTTCAATACAATTGTTTTCATTTGTACTCCTCTATATTTTCTTTTAAACATTTAAAGACTCTCTTTTTTTTTTTTCCTGAGAAAAGGCTTATAGGATTCACTAGACAGCCATGACCATGACTCAAAAAATGTTAAAGGTTCCATGATTTAGTCCAACTTGTTTTACAGATGAGGAGTCTTTAAGTTTTAGAAAAATAATGTAGCTTTTCCAGTTTCTTCTCCTCTCCATTTCCTGAATTCCTTGTCTTTCTTCTAGTCTCAGCTAAAATCCTACCTTCTACAGGAAATCTTTCCTGATTCCCCTTAATGTTGCTCTCTCTTGATCATCTCCTATTTATCCTGTATTTATCTTGTTTAAACACAGTTGGTTGCATGTTGTCTCACCCATTGAATGGTGTACTTCTTGAGGGCAGGGACTGTTTTTTATTTTTTTGCCATTTTTGGTATCGCTAATGCTTAGCACAGTGCCTGTACACAGCATACACACATATATACAAACACACATATATAGATACACAGTATATGTTTGTGTGTGTGTGTGTGTGTGTGTGTGTGTGTGTGTGTGTATATATATTATATATATATATTAT
>CM053592.1:76166529-76188794 GCA_028646515.1 Pseudochirops corinnae
TCTGCTGATCTGTTTTTCTGATTGTTTGTAACTTCTGTTTGTATTCTCTGAAGTTCAGGGTGCTGACTTTTCCCCCTGAACTAGGTAAATGATATGTTTGATTAAAGTAAGATTGTTAACCCATTCTGAGTTGCTTTCCTTTAGAAAAGCAGATCTAAGAACCTGTGCTAGTAGCTGCCCTAGGCATGCTAGGGTGCTTGTTGTTACATTCCTCTACCTCTCTTACTTGATTTCTAAAATCCTTTTAGAGTTCTTTGAGTAATTCTTTTTTTAAGAGATTGGGGAGATCAAACAAATTCACATTTTTCTTTGAGGCTTTGAATGTAACTGTTTTGATTTTGTTGTCTTCTTCTGAGTTTATGTTGATCTTCCCTGTCATCATATTAACTTTTTATGCTTAGATTATTTTTTTTGTTTGCTCATTTTCCAGTCTTTTTAAATTTTCAATCTTTTAACTTTATGTTAAAGTTGTGTTCTGCTACCAGGGTGGAGAGGGCACTGGCCCAGCTTCAGTATTTTTGTGCTTCTGGTTCTGGGTATCTAGAAGCTAGTTATGGGTGTCTACAAGTTTTCAGTTCTTCTAAGGTGATATGATCTAAGGAGAGGTGTGCTCATTGCTCTCCTGGTCTGTGCGGTGGTCGGTGAGCAACCTTTAGCATTCTTTTCCACACTAGAATTGTGATATGTAGCTGAATGTTATAGTATGCTAGAGCCCTTCCTTACCATGGGACTGTTACTGAAGCCATGTTTGGGAAATGCAACAGAATCCTACTTCTGATACTAGCAAGGAGTCACCTGTAATCTCCTTTTGACTTGTTTTCTGACCCCCTATAATGTTAATGGGATATAAGATGTTCACTGCCTATTTATAGGCCTCATGTGGAGCCCATTAGGGGAAGCTTGCTTGTAGGAAGGCTTTTGCACCTTTTGTTAATTTCTTTTCTTGTTTTGCTTTTTGGAGGGGGGAAGGTAGGGCAGTTGGGGTTAAGTGACTTGCCCAAGGCCACACGGCTAGTTTTTTTTTTGTGTTAAGTGTCTGAGGCCAGATTTGAATTCAGGTCCTCCTGACTCCAGGGCCAGTGCTCTATTCACTGCACCACCTGTCTGCCCTACCTTTTGGTAATTTCTCATTAGGCACCAAGTCAGAATGGTTGTGATGCTTTCTGGCTCTCAGAAGTTATATATACTCTAAGTTGGTATTTTGCTTTGGGGGCTCACTTATGAGAAGAATCTTGTCATTTTCTGGTCGAGATTCTGAAGGGCCATGTGTTTAGAGTCCCCTAATTGCTCAGATATAAAGACTCTCTCAATCCAGGGATGTACATAAAGTGTACAGCAATATTGCTTTGGTTCAGGCAGTCAGAGCCCTGTCTGTTGGTCTTTATTTCTCTGTTTGTATTTTCTCTGAAGTTCAGAGTGCTGACTTTTCCTCTGAACTAGTGAATGTAATTTAAAAAGATTTTTGACCCCTTAAAAAGCTATCTTTCCTAGTAGAGCAAATCTAAGAACCTGTGCTAGCAGTCATCCTTACTATTTGTGGACTGAGAGCTCAGGGAGCTGCTGCCACCAATTCAGTTACCCCCAAGGCCCATTGCTATCTTGCTTGGGCAGCCTGTGCTGGACTGTGCTCTACTCTCATCCCATTGAGATTGATATTTCCTGTAAACCTTCTAAGTTGTCTTGGGTTGGAAAATTGTTTCACCCCATTGTTTTGTTGGTTCTTCTGCTCCAGAATTCATTTTGAAGCATTGTTTTAAAGTGGTTTGGAGGGGAATTTGAGAGAGCTTAGGTGGATCCCTGCCTTTACTCCACTATCTTTGTTCTGCTTCCTCCCTATCACTGTTGATTATTGCCCTTGACTCTAGTTCTGTTATCCTTTAATGTTGTTTTCAATTATGCTATTGTAGTCTTTGTGTATAATGCTATCTTGGTTCTACTTTCTTCTCTCTATATCAGTTGATACAAGTCTTCCCTTGTTTCAAATGAGCCCTTAAAAAAATATTTTATTTTAACCTCTATGTTTCAGATAGAAATCAACTCCTTTAGAATCAATACTCTTTGATCCTAAAATAACTCTCTGAGAGGGTCCACCGAATTACTGCTTATAAAACAAAGTAAAACAAAACAAAACAAAGAACCCCCAAACCAAAAAGCTGATAAAGAAAATTAAATTGAGGACAGGAGGGATAAAATGCTTTCTAAGAGAGAAGTAGGTAAATTCATTGAGATCTAGAAGTTAGAGGGAGCTTCATTTCACTGCTAATCTGATTAAAAATAGCCATCGTCTTCTGTACAGCTGAAAAGGATTTGTCTGGTCATAGTTTTAACCTCAGTAACAATAGTCTTCGTGACATATCAAAACAGAAGTAAAGGATGGGCTATTTTTCAGATTAATTGACTGTATTACTTTCCAGACAAAGAGAACAAGTGAGCAAGAGAAAAAGAGATATTTTGCTTCTCAGGCTTCTTGAGGATGGACTCCTGGAGGAAAGCAAAACAAAGGAAAGGAATAGAGACAAAAAGATGGTTTTTTAGCTTTCCAAATGCAGAAAGGATAGGGTTTAAGAAACAAAATTTAAAATGAGGTGTTTGTTTTACACCTCAGATCTGTGACCCCCAAGTTGACTTTAGGACAGGAAGATTAAACCATAGAATTTGATAAGTAATTTGTTAACAACCCAATTAGTTATAGAGTTAACCGAATGCATTACTTTTAAGACTGGGTTTTAATCTCAGCTCTTTCATGAATTTACTTATGGAAAATTTGCAAAATGGATTCTTTTTCTGGAGCAGGAAGAAATCTTGGAGTGGCTATATTCCATTGTTTGATTTTTTAAAAAATTAATTTTTTTTGTTCCATTTTAAGTTTTGGACAGTTTCCTTCCCTCCCCACGACATTAAAGGAGATCACTTAATATACACACACAGAAACTCATTTTGGTTTTTTTTTTTTGCTTTTTGGAGGGCAGTTGGGATTAAGTGACTTGCCTATGGTCACATGGCTAGTTTTTTTGTGTTAAGTGTCTGAGGCTAGATTTGAACTCAGGTCCTCCTGACTCCAGGGCTGGTGCTCTATTCACTGTGCCACCTAGCTGCCTTTAAACTCATTTTTTAAAAAAGAAATTGAACAGGTCATAAATAAACTTCTTAAGAAAAAAGCATTAGGATCAGGTGGTTACACACACACACACACACACACACACACACACGCACGCACACACCCTGCAATACTATGCATACTTCTATTTTGTCTGTTTTTTTCTCTGGAAGTGGATAGGCATCTTCCTTCATAGGTCCTGTGTAGCTGATTTGAGTATTTACAATAATCAGAATAACTTGGCCATTCACAGTTGTACTTTGAACAATATTGCTGTTACTGTATACTGTGCTCTCTTGGTTCTGCTCATTTCACTCTTCATGCAAATCTTCCCATGCTTTTCTAAAATCAGCCCACTCATCATTTATCACAGCACAGTAGTATTTTAATATGTTTAGCCACTCCTCAATTGATGGGCATCTCCTTTTTTTCCAGTTCTTTGCCATTGCAAAAAGAAATGGTATAAATATTTTAGAAGGCATATGTTCTTTTTCTTTTTCCTTGATCACCTTGGGAAACAGACCTAATAGTTGTATTATTGGGTATATACAGTTTTCTAACTTTTTGGCATAATTCCAGATTGCTCTACCAAATGATCAGTTCACAATTCTACCACCAATGTATTAGCATCCCAATTTTTCTACATTCCCTCCAACTTTTTAAATTTTCTCTTGTCATTTTAGCCAATTTAACAGGTGTGAGATGATATCTCAAAGTTGTTTTAATTTTTATTTCTCTAACCCACAGTGATTTAGAGTCTTTTTCCCTTTCACATTATTACATATAGCTTTGATTTTCTTATCCATAAACTGCTTTTTCATATCCTTTGACCACTTGTCAGTTGGAGAATGATTCATATTCTTAGAAATTTGACAAAGTTCTCTATATATTTGAGATATATCTGAGAAACTGTCTATTACCTCTCCCCCCCAGTTTTCTGCTTTCCTTTTAATCTTGGCTACATTGGTTTCATTTATACAATCCCTTTTAAATTTACTATAATCAAAATTTTCCATTTTACATCTCGCAATAGTCTCTATCTCTTGTTTACTCATAAATTCTTCTCCTATCCATAAGTCTAGTAGGTAACATATTTCATGTTCTTCGAATTTACTTATGATATCTCCCTTTACATCTAGATCACGAATCTATTTTAAACCTTATTTCAGTAAACGGTGTGAGATATTGGTACTACACCCAATTTTTGCCAGACTCCTTTCTAGTTTCCCCCTCCATTTTTTTAAACCAAATAATGAATTCTTATCCCAAAAGTTTTACTCTTTATATCTGTCAGCACAAGGTTACTGTAATCATTTACTGCTGTGTATTGTATATCTACTCTGTTTCACTGATCTACCTGTTTCTTAGCTAATGTGATATAGTTTTGATAATCACTCTTAGATTTAAATCCATTACTGCTAAGCCTCCTTCCTTTACATTTTTCATTAATTTCTTTGATATTTTTGACCTTTTGTTCTTCCAAATGAATTTTGTTGTTATGTTTTCTAGCTCAGTGAAATAATTTTTTTTGGTAATTAATTGGAATGGCATTAAATAAGTAGATTAGTTTTGGTAAAAATGTTACTTTTATTATATTGGCTCTACACATCCATGCAGGATAAATATTTCTCCAGTTTATAAATGTGACTTTTTAATATGAAAAGTGTTTTATAATCATGCTCATGTAATTCCTTGGTTTTTCCTGGGAGATATACTCCCAGGTATTTTATGCTGTCTATGATTATTTTAAATGGGATATCTCTTACTAAATGATCTTGCAGGGTTTTGTTGGGCACATATAGAAATGCTGGTGATTTAGTTGGATTTATTTTATATCCTGCTACTTTGCTGAAACTATTAATTGTTTCAACTAGCTTTTTAATTGAATCTCTAGGATTTTCCAAGTATATCATCATATCATCTGCAAGGTGAAATTATTTTATTATTCTGATTCCTTCAATTTCTTTTTCTTCTCTCATTACTATTGCTAGCTTTTCTAATACAATATTGAATAATATTGGTTATAATGGGCATCTTTTGTTTCCATTCCTGGGAAGGCTTCTAGCTTGTCTCCATTATAAATAATGCCTGCTGAAAATTTTAAGTAGATACTTCTTATCATTTTAAGGAAAAATCCATTTGTATCTATGTTTTTGAATTTGTAATATTTCAAGTTTTAAAGCTTTTAATACGAATGAGGGTATTTTGTCAAAAGCTTTTTCTGCATCTGCTAATATAATCATATTTTTGTTACTTTTGTTACTGATATAATCAATTATGTTAATAGTTTTCCTTATGTTAACCTCTCCCTGCTCTCCAGGCATAAATCCTGTTTGGTCACAGTCTTTGTCATATATTGTTATAGTCACCTTGTTAGTATTTATTTGGGATTTTTGCATCCAGATTCATTAATGAAATTGGTCAATAATTTTCTTTCTCTGTTTTTGCTTTTCCTTTTTTTGGTATCATCATCATATTTGTTTCATGAAAGAAGTTTGGTAGGACTTCTTTGCCTACTATTTCAAATAAATCATTTAATATTGGAATTAGTTAATCTTTAAATGTTTGGTAGAATTCACTTGTAAATCCATCTGGTCCTGATGCTTTTTCCTTTGGAAATGAATTTATGGCCTGTTCAATTTTTTAAAAAATAGGTTTATTTAGATATTCTATTTCCTCTTCTGTTAATCTAACCATTGTCTGATTTTAAAGAACTCTGTTAAATAGAAAAAGTAAAATTTTACAAGTGAATGGAGAAGGAAATATAGAAGTGAAAATAATTTGGAATTGGTTAAGTATAATATCTAGAATTTTCCGCTGACAATCATTTCATAATTTTCATTGTCTTTCTGGGAAGGGCACTTTGGTTACCACTTTGAGAACTGGACTTCTCTTGGTTCCCTGTGGCTCTCTGTCCTATTCTTTTCCTCATATAATTCTGAAAATGCTCACTAAAATAATGACATTTAGAATTTTACCTTGTTCCAGGAAACTTTTACCTGAATAATACTGGGTCATTGGGTCAAGTAGAGTTGTACAAATTTTACTTTTGGGATCATCAAATACCCAATCATTTTCATTTATGACTTTTTCCCACCCTTGATTAGTTGATATGTTTCTGTGATGTGTGGTGGGGGTACATTCCACCTTATGTTGATTAACATGACTATTTAATCCAGCCCTTCCTTGAGTTGCAGTTTAGAGCAAGCAGGGCTTTTAGATTTGGCAGCAATTAAAAGAAACACAAATAACTTTGGAATATGTCTCAGAGGCAGCAGTATACCAGCTGAGAAAATGTGATAGATATAGCCAACTTTGAGAAAGGTGGATATATAGCATTTGAATTTACGAAACAGAAAACTAATGGAATGTTTATTTACGTTAGAAATGGTTACTTTACTTTTCAAAAACATTCCCCACTGGGTTCCTTTAAATAGAAACCCCACCTAGTGTACTAAAAATTTTTTTTCACATTTACTTTTTATAAACATTTAACTTAATGCTCAAATTTTCATGAATGAATTGTTTGCATAAAAGTGATAAAACCAAAAGCAAATTGGCTGCATAAAAGTATCAATTGTCTACTATGTGAAACCTTTCCTGACAATTCATCCAGGAAATTTGAAATGTTATATGACTTGCAGATATAATACTTAAAGTATGATTCTTCTGAGATCATGGTATTTTTTATATGGTGCGCTACCATAAATCATAACTTCAGGAAGCAAGAGTTTGAGCAAGATGGACTTTGGTGGCAAGGAGAAATTTGACATCATCAAAAGCATGGTTTAGTTACTTACGTGATATCTGGACCAATCATCTCTTCCTTCCATTCAAGTACCTTTGCCCCACATTATATGCTGGGAGTGGAATGTATCCCAAGGTAGTTATTGACAGCAAGAAAAAGAATTAAAATGTAAAAATAGTCATAGAATAATTATTTGTGATAACAAAAATTTGGAAGCAAGACATATGTCTATTGAATGGAGAATGGTTGAACAAATATTGATATATGAATATACTAGAATATTACTTTGCTATATGGAATAGCAAATATGAAGAATTTGTAGAAACATGAGAAAACTTTTATGAAGTAAGTGATGCAGAATAAAGAAAAAGAAGAACCCAATGAAATAATAACCACAGTGACTACAGTCATATAAATAGTCAATATGGCCAAGCAATAAAACTCTGGTCAAACAGAAAGGTCAGTGTTAGTACCTAGCTCTTAAAGTTAAATCACTCCTTTCTTTTAATAATGTATACAACTTTTTAGAAAGTGTATATTTTTTGGAGGAGTGTTGTTTGGCTATTTGTTGAAAATGTTTCTTGTGTCAAAAGATCAGAGATGATACTTTTACCAAACAGAGATGAGTAAAAAGATATCTTTGACAACTGACACATATATCCATTTTCTCCTTTCTTTAAAATATTTTTTAAGAATGATCTATAAAAACACCTTGAAGCTACCCTTGATGAAAACATGAGCAAGGAGTTAATGTAGATAATTTTCTACAATGGACCATAATTTTTGTTTAAAAATTTATTCTCCATCCCCTCTTACCTCCTCCTCCACTGAGAAGTCAAGAAAAACAAAAACAAAACCCAATGACAAATGTATATATTTATGCAAAACAAATTTCCCCATTAGCCCTTACAATGGAGCGTATCTTCATTCATATACTGACTGAGAGATACAGAGAATATAAAATTCCTTTGAGTCTGTCATTTGTTGATTTAAAAAAAAATAGATTCAGTAGGACTAAATGCATCGTTATTGTCTTTCCTCAAAAATTTTATCTTATACTCATGTTAAAGTTGTACAATTGCCTGTGATTAATGTTAACATAAATGTTTTTATTTTCTTTTTAATGATCTTTTGCTTATCTACATCAATTGAATTTTTTTGAATCTTTATTAATTAATTAATTTTTAGTTTTCAACATTCATTTCCACAAGATTTTGAGTTCTAAATTTTCTTGTGATCTCTCCTCTCCCTCCACCCCAAGGTGGCATGCATTCTTATTATCCCTTCCCCCAATCTGTTCTCCCTTCTATCATGCCCCACCTTCATCCTCTTCCCCCTTACTTTCTTGTAGGGCAAGATAGATTTCTAAACCCCATTTCCTATGTATCTTATTTCCAAGTTACATGTAAAAACAATTTTTACCATTTATTTTTCAGACTTTGCATTCCAAATTCTCTCCCTTCTTCCCTCCCCACCCACCCTCATTGAAAAGGGAAGCAATTCAATATAGGTTGTACCTGTGTAGTTATGCAAAACACTTCCATTATAGTCGTGTTGTGAAAGACTAACTATATTTCCCTCCATCCTATCCTGCCCCCCATTTATTCTGTTTTCTCCTTTGACCCTGTCCCTTTTCAAAAGTGTTTACTTCTGATTACTCCTTCTCCCAATCTGCCCTGCCTTCTATCATCCTCCACAACATCCCCTTCCCCCTTACTTTCCTGTAGGGTAAGATATCCAATTGAGTGTGTATGTTATTCCCTCCTTAAGCCAAATCTGATGAGAGTAAGATTCATTCATTTCCTCTCACCTCCCCCTGCTTCCCTTCCATTGTGAAACCTTTTTCTTGCCTCTTTTATGTGAGATAATTTGCCCCATTCTATCTCTCCCTTTCTATTTCTCCCAATATATTCCTCTTTCATTCCTTCATTTTATTTTTTATATATCACCCCTTAATATTCAACTCACCCTGTGCTTGCTGTCTATCTATCCACATATATATGCACCTACACATACATATATACACACATATACACACATACAATTATACACATGTACATACACACACATATATAAATCTGAGAAAGGTCCCATGAATTACAAATATCATCTTTCTATGTAGCAATGTAAACAGTTCAACTTTAATAAGTCCCTTATGTTTTCTCTTTCCTGTTTACCTTTTCATTCTTCTCTGGTCTTTTCATGAAGAATGTTTAAAAAATCCTCTATTTCATTGACTATCCATTTTCTTCCCTGAAGTATTATCCTCAGTTTTGCTGGGTAGGTGATTCTTGGTTTTAATCTTAGCTCTTCTGACCTCTGGAATATCATATTCCAAGCCCTTAAATCAATTTAATGTAGAAACTGCCAGATCTTGTATTATCCTGATTGTATTTCCACAATACTCAAATTGTTTCTTTCTAGCTGCTTGCAATATTTTCTCTTTGACCTGAGAACTCTAGAATTTGGCTATAATATTCCTAGGAGTTTTCCTTTTGAGATATCTCTTAAGAGGCAATTGGAGGATTCTCGCAATTTCTGTTTTACTCTCTGGTTCTAGAATATCAGGGCAGTTTTCCTTGATAATTTCTTGAAAGATGATGTCTAGTCTCTTTTGTTTTTGGCTTTCAGGTAGTTCAATAATTTTTAAATTATCTCACCTGAATGTTTTCCAGGTCTGTGGTTTTTCCAATGAGATATTTCACACTGTCTTCTATTTATTTTTCATTCTTTTGGTTTTGTTTTGTAGTTTCTTGTTTTCTCATAAAGTCATTAGCATCCATTTGTTCCATTCTAAGTTTGAAGGAATTATTTTCTTCAGTAAGCTTTTGGACCTCCTTTCCCATTTGTCCAATTCTGCTTTTTAAGGCATTCTTCTCCTCATTGGCTTTTTAGACCTTTTTTGCCATTTGGGTTAGTCTGTTTTTTAAGGTGTTATTTTCTTCAATATTTTTTTGGGTCTTCTTTATCAGTGTCTTGATTTGTTTTTGTTTTTTTTTTTTTGGTGATTTTCTTCATCATTCTCATTTCTCTTCCCAATTTTTCCTCTACTTTTCTTACTTGATTTTCAAAATCCTTTTTGAGCTCTTCCACGGCCTGAGACCAATTCATATTTTTTCCTGAATGCTTTTGATGCAGAAGTTTTGACTTTGTTGTCTAGTGGTTATGTGTTTTGACCTTCTTTGTTACCAAAGTAAGATTCTGTAGTCTGTTTTTTTTTTTTAATACTGTTTACTCATCTTCCCGGCCAAATACTTGACTTTCTAACTCTATGAAGGTAGGACTCTACTTCCAGAGGGAATGGGGGTTGGGATGGGTGTATTCTTCCAGGCTTCAGGGGTTTTGTATCAACTGCTCAATCTCCCACCATCTGTGGACCCAGAGTTCTAGGAGCAGCAGTTGCTGCTGCTGCTGCCACCACTGCCACCTCTGCCACCCTGGGGCTGGGACTGGACCTCAGCTAAACCATGCTCCTCTTTCACCCAGGTCCCACAGGGTTATCCCACTGACCTTCTTTGATTGTCTTTGCCGTTTGTGGGTTGAGAAGCCTGGAAACCACCACATCTGCATGTGATTTACTCCTATGAGTCCTGCTCCAGGTCTGTTGGTGCTGGCACAGCCCATACTGGACTGTGTTTTGCTCCCAGCCCAGTGTGATAAACCCTTTCTATCGGCCCTCCAGGCTGTCTTGGCTTGGAGATGTGTTTCACTATGTCATTTTGTGGGTTCTGTAGCTCTAGAATTTGTTTAGAGTAATTTTTTACAGGTATTTGGAGGGGTTTGAGGTAGAGGTCAAGCAAGTCCTGGCTCTTACTCTGTCATCTTGGCTCCACCCCATTAATTGAATTTTTTTTTTAAAAAGCATAAAGCATGCTCACTGAAGGCCAGTGCTATGTAGGATGTGCTATACACATAGAAGAAGGATTTTCTATTGATACAAAAGTTCTCCAAATACTCCTATGTGCTAATTATACTATGTTAACTGCATTAAACCCAAAGATATTACAAAACCCCTTAAAAATAGTATGTGGAAAGCATTTGGCTTAAACATAACTGCTTGAAAAACAAAATGGATGAAAAGAACTTGTTAACAAATTTGCAACATGCAGTTTGAGTTACAGTAGTTTATCAGTTTTTGTATCTTTTGAATAGGTGCTATAGATGGAGAGTAAGCTAATCCCAGAATTCATTAGGAGGAGATGATTGGTCTGGATCAGATTTGGAAAATTGCGTTATGCTTTTAGTGACCTTCATTAGGTTGCTTCTTGTTACAAAAGGCTATTTCTCTCTCTCTCTCTCTTTTTAAACTCTAATATCTTCCTGTAATATCAGATGTTAATGAATCTTGGAACATCATTGCCTCAGAAGAACCAAAATTCCAGGTGATGCAAAAGGCAATGGAAAGACATTTGGTGGTTTTAAGTAGGTTGAGGCATATTGCTGGCGATATGTTTGTGTAAGTGTTAAAAGTGATATAAAGACATCATGAATGACATTTATGACTAAACAAATGAGGTGGGCAAAGTAATCAGTCAACAAGCATTTATTAAGTACCTAGTATATATAACAAATACATGGCATATGAAGTCAAAGAATTAAACAGGTATTGAATAGTTCGTGGATACTCATGAATTATTGAAAAAAAAAAAGTCCTCCAGTGCGTTTAAAGGGCTTATAGACAAAAATAGACAAGAATTACACAATGAAAAAACTGAACACCTTAAAATTTGCACTGATAGATACAGTATCCACACTAATTTTCAAGGTATATATGATAAATTACAAATTATCCATTTCAGATTCTTTGCAACAAAATTTGGATTTTAGGTTATTTCAACTGGCATTTTACATCTCCTGCATTTATATGTGCTCAGGCAGGGCAGGCAAATAAATTTAACACAGTTCCAAGGTGGCAAAAGAACAGGGCAGGGAACACAGGAGGAAAATATATTGCCCAAAATATGCATTCCAAAGACAACATTACTGCCTTTTGGGGTCAACTACTGTTTGGGGATAACTGGCTACCCTCCACTGGGTACCAGTCAAACTAAATATTTGACTTTTGGACGAATCGATTATAAAGATCATCTGTTTTGGTGTTTTTCCATAGATAAGTTAGAGGCTAATATTCAGTGACAAAAAAGTTCCTTGAAACAAGAAGCTGGATATGAAACTTTTCCTCATCCCTCAAGAGATTACCTTCCAATAGGGAGACAAAATAGTACAATGGAAAGAGCACTGACTCTGGGTCAGAGGACTTGGATTCAAATCCCACCTTTGTTGTGACCTGAGACAAGATATGTAACTTCTCAGCTCTGCATTTTTTTTCCTGTTAGAATAAAAGCTCCCTAAGGGAAGAAGCACCTTTAATTTTGTCCCCAGCGCTTTATAGTTCCCTATGCCAATAAAATCACATATAATCCCTATTCCTATCCATAGCATCTAGAACAATGCCTCGAACATAGGAAGTGTTTAATAAATGCTTGCTTGCTACAGTGCCATTTGCATGTATGTCTTCAGTAAATGCTACTGATGACTCCACTAAACTCATTTTTCAATTTAGTGATGTGGCCTGGACATGTCCTTGGGTTCCTAAAGGAATAAAAGCCCTAATGTGTCCTACCACATTGTCAACGCTTTGAATATAATAAGCCCAGCCATGAACATCATCTATTGTACAAGGACCACTCTGTCCTTCTAAGTGCACACAATGTTAAAACAAGAACATTGGCCAATGATATGTGAAGGCACATTGTGATCATTGTTGGTTGAGAGTGTAGTCACAATGATGAAATCACAAGAAGTGATGCAGAATTAGTAATGATGAAGAGGAGGATGAAGATAAAGATAATGATGATGTCCAATCTTCCAAGAATCTATGCATGAATATGAACAGCACGTAATTTCAGTGGTCTTTCTATGGTTTCCTCAAAAGTCTACAGAGGTTTTTTTTGGTCTGAGTTTTAAAATGATTTCTATGGATGCTAACTGTGACAAAAATATTTTATTCTCTGTGTTTTTATCTTTCTACTTAAAATTTTTGTTTTATTTTTTGATGCTGTTTGTTTTCATATCACATTCTTCTTCAAAAGTATCCCATTTCCCTTACCCCAGCGAACTATCTCTTATAACAAAATTTAAAAAGAGGAATGAAAAAGCAGTTTGGCAAAACTCACCAACACAGTATATGTAATATTCCACATCCATATTCTTCTATCTCTGCAATGGAGGGAGAGAAGAGCATTTTTCAATTCTTGCCCAGGGACGAGATTGGCCATTATAATTGTGCAGGGATCAGTTATATATATTCATTATGCCATTTTGGGATTTAGATGAATTAGAGGTTGGACAACTGGCTTTTGTGTAGGGAGTAAAAATAGGTGCATTCAAATTGCTTGCATGATTGTGGAGCATTTTTTAGGTGAACCCGAATCAATTTCACAATTGTTTGTTCCTGGACCAGATGGCACCAAATACAATCTCAAATCAAATTTTAAGATAAATTCTTTTGGAGAGAGACCCTGGGACACCATCTGGGGAATAGAAGAGGAGGAGAAAGAGATCCTGGAAAGCTGTGAGGTGTTTATTTGGAGGCTATCTCTGTTGAGGGATGGAGAAGAGTCAGGGCCAACTCAGAGGTGAATCAAAGCAGAGGTTTGCTGGTAAATATTTAACAACAGGTTCTCCCCCCAAAAGTCATGTAGACATGGTATATTTTAAAGTTTAATCTACATTATTAACATTTTCTTCATCACTTTCTTTTGTCAAGATAATCAACAAAACAATAACTCAAGTACTGATTTATAGCATTCCATGATGCACTTAATACTGAAATTTTGACAGTGAAAATTTAATAATCAGCTCTCATGAGATGATTTGAACTGGCTACAGCACAGTTGAAAAAGCTTGAAAAAACTTCCCTGAAGTAGTTTTTATTCTAACAAGGGAGAACATTTGGATATACACACACATATATAGTTAGAGAGAAAGCATATATCTCATTGTTCTTATTTGACTTTCTTGCCCTAGAAGGTCCTACCACCTCAAAGCCTCTTCCTCTGATTAGCCAATACTTCCTGGAACTTCCATTTTATGGAGTCACTTAGGCCAGATTCATTCATTTCTCTTTTCTTTTCTGAGCAACAGTTTTGAATCTCTGGACTACTTTCTCCATCATTCCTCATCTCTCCTGCCTTTCAGCTTTATTTTATGTGTTGTCTTCTCCCAGTTAAAGTGCAAGCTCCTTGAGGGCAGGAACTTCTTTAGCATAATAAACGCTACTTACTTGACTCAACTTCTATACAATGATAAACTAAAATTATTCTCTTTTTAGTATTCTTTAAATTTGCCATAGGGCAAAATCCCAGTTATTTTACTCTAAACTTTAGCTTTAATTTTTTTTAAGAATCTGTGATGGATTCTTCACTAATGTAGATTGTAACTCCTCCATGACTTGGGTAGATGGTCTTTTTTTTTTTTTTTGTCAAAATACATTTTTTAATTTAAAAAAATTTAAGTTCCAAATTCTCTCCTTCAGTCCTCTCCTCTACCCATTGAGAAAGTAAGTAATACCATATTGGGAGTTATTATAAGTCCCAAATTCATCAGCCTTCTAACAACTCAGTGATGAACCTCTTAGAACTTAACCAGGTTTGTCCTTAAATGATAGACACAGTCTGTTAGACCCTTTCTAGCATTTTATGAACTT
This sequence comes from Pseudochirops corinnae, assembly GCA_028646515.1. Lineage (NCBI taxonomy): Eukaryota > Metazoa > Chordata > Mammalia > Diprotodontia > Pseudocheiridae > Pseudochirops > Pseudochirops corinnae. The sequence continues at coordinate 76,181,083 of CM053592.1, forward strand.
CTCAAGCATGAGCTCCAACAGCATAGCCTTTGGGGTTTGAGGTGACCTCCACCCCAAATTGAGACATCAGAATAGAAACTTTATTAGATACACCTATATCTAATAACACATGAAAGTGCATAGAAATGGGTTGTACAGATCTAGGTTTCATTGCTGCCAACAGGGTAATATGGTGCTGCTGAGACAAAAGAAGTAGAGTGGTAAACACTGATGTGCACAGCCAAGTTTTAGAACATTTCTGTGTCCTGAAACCTTCAAAGATACTGAACATTTTTGCTGTCAGCTAGTTTGGAACTTTTTGTCCTTTTCAACTGACATGGAAATAAACAGAGGCTTATGGCCTAGAAGACATTAGTGTCAATTTAATGAAAATCAGGCAACGGGCCTAAAGAAAAATCAGGAGATAGGCCAAAAGAAACAGCAAGGTCTCCGTTCTTTTTTTCAACTCTGTTTCATTAACATGTAGTTGTAAATTTGTATTCTGTAAGTAGATGCTCATATTTTGAAACATCTGGTGGTATGGGCAAGAGTAGAAGGAGGGTATAGGTGGCCAGGACAAGGTCAAGACCTATTGTTTGAGCCAGAGAACTGTCATGGAGCTAGCAACTGCTATAAATGATAGCCACATGTTGTGATGGAAAGAATGCAAGGCTAAGAGTTGGGAAACCTAGGTTCTAGTCTTTGCTTTGGGGCTAACTAATTGTTGCTAGGCCTCTCAGTATAATCTGCTGGACAATGATTAGTTTGGACTGGACATTCTCTAAGACCCTTTCTTTTTTTTTTTTTTAAATTTATTTACTCATTTACTTTTAATTTACAAGATTCAGTTCCACAATCGCTTGAGTTTCTCTTCCCCCCCCCCCCCCCCATAGTGGCGTGCAATCATGTATAGGATCTGCAAATACTTTCACATTGTACAATAGTTTGGTCATATAGAAGGGCTGTAACCAATGAGTGATCACTGGGAAAAGAAAAAAAAAAAGCAAAACCAGACATAAAAGAGAACGATAACGAGTTTTGCTTCAGTCTCCATTTAAACTATAGTCTCTAAGACCCTTTCTAGCTTAGAACTTCTCTGTCTTTGACTCTGAGATTGTTTTGAGTTCTAAGTTCTATTCTGAACACATCGTCTCTTTGGTCTATGACTCTTCTGTTAGGACTGCTTTAAGGAAGTTTCCAGGTCTTCTAATGTTTCATGAGGCTTTACAATAAATCTCTTTCAGTCCTTGTGGGATTTACCTTTCATACTCTGACTTGTTTTTTTTTTTAATTGCTGAAGGTGTGGATGAGCAGGGAAATGGAAAATTTGGTAAATCATGTTTTCTATCTTCCACTTAAAAGCACTCACTATCTTTAGTTGATTAAAAAAAATCATTATCCTTATCAATAAATGGAGTGGGCAAGTAGGCAAGAAGAAGCTTCAGTTCAAATGAGGTTGGATAAGAAGACATCTAAGGTGACTTCTTGTTTAAGTAAATAATCATACGATCCTAGAATGTTTGGAGAATGGAGTATTCTGGCTAATTGAGTATTCTGGTTGACTAAGAGAGAACAGATATATCATATGGAGATAATAAATTTTTGAAGGTTTAGGAGACAATAGAATATGCATGCCAGGAAAACCACACTTAACATAATTTTATATTTCTTTGATGATTCAGAAGGTACAGAAGGATCTTTTGGTATTCTAGGATTGTCTTTATGGAAATCAGTCTTTGTACTGTGCCATAAGTATATAAGATATACAGAAGATTGAGTTGAACTATATAAAAACCATCACATGCCATGGCCATTGTTAAAAAACAACAACAACAACAAAGCCCCAAACCCTGTGATTTCACTTCTTTGCATATTTTTGATGTCATTATCTGAAAAGTAGAGTGTGGAAAAAATTCCAGTTATTTGGACTTTTTGGTTGCTTTGATTTTGGAAAAAGAAGAGCTATGTTCATACCGTCATGGAGAGGGAAAGAATCCCAACAGTGGTTTGCAAAAGACACGATAGTAACAATAACCCTTCCAACCATGAAATCTTTGGAGAGTAGCTAGGATCGAATGGGTCTCACTTCCTGTTAGTCACCCATCTTCTTTCTAAAGAAGAAAAAGGAAAACAGTTGAAATTCCTCTTTTTTTTTTTTTCCCTTGAAATGGACAGAATATGGGAAGTCCAGGCTAGGGATTATTCTTTAGAAGAATTATTTATAGAGTTTAGACCTATGACTTTCCTCATGCAAATTAGCATGTCCATAACTGAGAAACTTACTTGTAAAATGAAGTTGCTACTTCTCCTATGTTCTCCATCTGCCTGCCTGCAGAAAAAAAAAAAAGAAAACTAGAAAAAAAGAAAAAAGAAAAAGAAGTTATGCTTTGGGAAAGGATGTATACTGACATAAATTCAGTACCCTTCTTTCATGATTTGCTTTCAGAAGAGAACAGCACCAGCGCGAAAAAGTGAAATATAATATAGTGATAGAACATTTGGTCTCAGAATTTTCCTGGAAAATGACCATGTACCAAGATTGATTGTAGATGTAAATGGTGTGAAGCTTTTTTTGTCCTGGGAGACAAACATTTTCTGCACAATTGGTCTTCTCAGATTGTGCCTTTCATTCCTTTACATCTTTACTGTCAATAAACCTTGCTTTTGGTTGTTGAGAATCCCATTTGGAGTCCCAGGAATAAGCATTCAGGAAATATTGTTGATGTTGGTTTTTGAGCTCAGCTATAGATTGTTATGGGGATAGGAGGGGGTCATATAGTGAATCTTCATTCTTCCCAACAAACATTTGATTAAAATGAAGTCTGTTACTGTTTCAGACAAGAAATTCATAACAGAAACAATGACATAGAAAGTTGTGGACCATTCTGTGGATTCTAGGACTCCGGCCATGCATATGTATCCTGCTGATGAAATGGCCAGGGTGGAATACTTGTGGGCTACTTGAGGCAGAGAAGAGAAATAAGGACAAGTTCAGGGTGAGCCAAACCTGGGACCATGGATGACCTGGAATCATTTTCATTATGTCTATTAACCAAATCTTAAAAAAAAAAACAAAAAAACCTTTTGAGACATTCATTGTTCTTATGTAATAAATGAATGATATTGACAATCTGACTACTGTTGAGTAATCTCTCATTTTTCATTTGAGGAGGACTTGGCTATCTATCTTATCTCTAACTTTCAACTAAGCTGAAACATTAGTCTTTTATATCCACCTCTTCCTGCTTCCCCCTTCCCCCAATGTAAGTACTGAATTCTCTCCATCAGCTGTGTTTTCTATATCTGCTTTGTTCAAATTACCATATGCATAAAAGTCAGCTGCCAGACTGCTGCCTCACCCTGGGTCCTGGGAACGTACCACCCTCATTTTGATCTTTCTACATTAGCTGTTTAGACCATTTCCTTTCAAACTTGAGTTTCATGTGGCTCTTGTGAGCCTGGCTGACTGGCTGATCTCCCTTTTTTCCTTCCTTTCCCCTTCCCCCATCCTTCATTGAGCACATCCCCATCCCCCGCCCATCTTTCTCCCTGGCATTGAGGCTTGGAGGATTGTTTGTGTGCTTATCATAACTGAAGTTTATTTGTTGCCCCTACTGGCCCTATGGGAAAATCCAAGGCAAGGCTCCCTTTAAACATTTATGAACAGGGTTCATGGAGCTTGAGTCCCTTTGGAGAGTTCAGTCTTGACCTCATCATATGTCTTTTAAGCAAAACATGATTTTGGTATCTAAGAAATTGAGCACAGTGTCTCTCTCTCTCTCTCTTTTTTTTTTTTAGATCTCAGGGGTATGAATTATAATAATCATATAGAACAAAGAGATTGAAAAGAGTATTTACCCTCTCTAGTTGGGGTGCAGACGAGGAACCGGGAGGGAGAAAAGAATTACTTTTAGTAGAATTTAGAAAATTTCTACTATGTGCCAGGCATTGTGCTAAGCACAAACACTAGAAAAATAAAAATGTGTTTTCCATCCTCACATTCTAATGGGGGAGATAATATAACAATTTTTGTACATGTTGACTATATACAGTGCAAAAGAGAAATATTATTTTAGAAAGAAGGTACTAGCAATGGGGATGATGGACCAGGAAAGGCTTCCAGTGGAAGGTTACCTGATTTTAGAAGTAAGAACTCTTTTTTTCCTCCACATATAAGCCCAGTCAGATGCTATAAATATAATCTTCCTTAAAGTCACCATTATTAAAATCAATATCATATTACTTTTTCCCCATTCCTCATTAAGAAAAGAGAAGGAGGAATAGAGAAAATGGAAAAGATGGGAAAGTGGGAAGATCAAAAAACCTCACACGTCATCATGAGATGTTTGAGGGCTCCTTCACTCAAACATTGCCCTCCTCAGTCCAAATCACCCATATATATTCTTGTTATGGAAATTTTCAGATTGGTTACTTGGGGGAAACAAGGGCAAAATTTACCAGTTTCACCACCCATTTTCAGTGTTGTTCCTAAGTTGATTTGCATGCCAGAAAGAGGCATTACGGGGATTAAAAAGAATATTCTCACTCTTCCAAATTTCTAGATTTGCTGAATAAAGACTCCAGAATAATTTGAAGGATGTCTGTGCTAGGAACTTGGGATGTGATAGGTGTTGAAAGGGGTATCTACCATTTTTCTTTAAATATAACATGTACACACACATATATTTATGCAAATATTTATCTTTCCTTCCCATTGCTCCCCCTTTCTATTGCACAATAAAAAATAAAACCTTTGTAATAATATTCATAGTTGAGCAAAAATAGTTTTTATATTGACCATGTTCAAATGTATTATATCTTATTCTGTATTTTGTCTTTTGCCTCTCTAGCAGAAATCTGGTAGTGCATTTCATCTTGATGACTTCTGATATGTGGACTTGCATTAATAATAGTTCTAAAGTCTTTCAAAATTTCTTTTCTCAATAATATTGTTATCACTGTATACATTCTTCTCCTAGATCTGTTCATTTCACTCTTTGTCCATGGAGATTTTCCCAGTTCCTTCTAAAACTTTCCATTTAATCATATCTTATGTTATAATAATATTCCATTACTTTGGAATGGAATACCTATTTTGTTTAACCATTTTGAGAATGGCTATATAAGGGCATCCAGTTGGTTTCCAGTTTTTGGTGACTATGAAAAGAGGTACTATAAATATGTCTCTCTCTCTCTAGCTCTTTTTTCTCTTCTTGGCTATACCAAGATGGCTATACCAATTCTTAGCTCCACCAACAATGCATGTGGGCCAGTTTTCACACAGTCCTACCAACATTTGTCATTTTCCTCTTTTATCTTCTTTGCCAATTTGATCGTACCCATCCCTTTTTAAACTGACATAATTATTCCAGTTTCTGTACAAATTTGAGGGAGGCAGATTGAAAAGGAAGATTTTAATCTGGTGAATTTGACCACCTTTGGACCTCCCCCCATTGACTAAAATTTCGCAGCAGTTAAAGGCACTATATTCCTTTTATGGTGAAAAAGAAAGCATTTTGTAAGATGGTATTACTGTAATAGGGGGCTTCCTGGTGTGGTGGAAAGTACTGAATGATCGGAAACATTGGTCCTAATCTTAGCTCTATGACTAAATATTAGTGTGATGGAGAATGAATACAAAACCATGGCAGAGTAGTATCTGGAATACTAAAGCTCAAAGGTGACCAAGAAAGCTCAAAGTAACAGAAACAGTTGGTTTTTTTTTAAGTTATGTTGGGAGGGGGGGAAGTATAAAAAAGGTGATTATAGTCTCAAGCTGTATGAAACAATTATCTTAGAAGATGGAGAGAAGGTAAAACTACTCAATACTTATTTTGACTTTTTTCTTCCTCTGTCAAGAATGATTTTAAGTTGGAAAGCATGGAATGGAAATGTCTAATTGGGAGTTAAAACACAAGATAAATAGAGAGATGGTAAGAGAATATCTGGATGCTTTTGAAGAGTTTAAATCATCTTGATGAAGTGTGTATTGAAATGATTGTTGAATGTGATTATTAAGCCACTGTCATTGATTTTTGAAAGATCTTGGAGAACTTTTCAAAAGGCAAGCGCCACAGGACTAGAGAAGAGCAAATGTCCCATTTTTTTTTTCAAATGGAAGAAAATGGAGTCTTCAAGTTTTAAGACAGTGAGCTTGACTTTAATTCTTGGAAAACTCTAGAAAGTAATTAAGAGGATGGTAAGGGAACACCTAGAAAAAGAAATAGTGCTTATAAAGAGCCAGCATGAATTTTTCACAAATGGATCATACCAATTCCTGTTTAAAGGAGCTACTAGACTAGCATATTCGGGAAATATACTGAACTTATTTTGACTCAATTTTCAGCAGAGCACTAGATAAAGTCTCTCATTCTATTTTTATGGAAAAGATAGAGAGAAGTAGACTATGTAAAAGTACTATGAAGGAGATTTAGAGCTGGTTGAATGGATAGATGCAAAGAGTAGTCATTCATGATTCAATGTCATCATGGAAGAATGTCTTTAATCAGGCTAAGTTTGTCAGAGAACATAGGATATGGAATTTGTAATGCCATGCATGAGCAGCTTCCCAAAAGAATGCTACTGTGAACAGCTTTTAAGGTTCTGATTACACAGTATAGTGAACACTCAATTTATTCAAGAACAAATCAAAGGAAACCGTTTACAACAAATCAACATACAATATACACAACATTACATCTTATCACAGAAAATCACAAGATAGTGCTCACAACAGCTTATCATTAGAATGGCCACATAGTTTTCACCAAAGTGGTCACAGTATTTAGTACAAAGAACAAAAGAACAATCATCTGGTATCCCTAAGGAGGTTTGCCTCCTTACTTAGTCATTCAATCATCTCACAATACAAGTCAGTCTTCCACTCATGGGGCAACTAGATTAACTTAATCAGTCACTTATTTAGCAATTGGTTACTAAGTATTACTAATCATTAAATACAAATCATTAGAATATCCACAAATCCCCCACCCCTTAGGTCTCTAGTAAACTTCAATTTCATCACAGCATTCAATAGCCAAGTAGTGGCCTTTTCTTCATCCTGATTCAGGGTGGTCTCTCAGATTCCCTGGATCCCCTTCCATGGTCCCAGCTCTTACCTGAATCTACCAAAGAGTAACTTGGATTCTGAGGTGGACAGCTCCCAGGTCCTTGTCCAGTCTTCTGGGCAGTTCCTGCTATACACTGAAGTTCACAGGGTCCAGTACATCTCAAAATCTTCACAACTTGAGTTCTTGGGAGCTCAAGGATCAACCAAGCCACAAACAAAGAAAGTGTTAGCATCCAGGTCATGTCTGTAATTAATTTAAATTTGAAGACCCTTTTTGTTATGTCAAGTAAGCAGGTACTTAGCCCTTAGTCAAGCCTTTGTGAAAGAGGCAGAGGTTGTGAACTCTGTCTCCTGTTGCTGACATAACAGGAAGGGTTTGGCTGAAACAGGAAGCCAATGCTGGGTGTGTGTATATAAGAAAAGCCCCAGAGAAACAGAATCAGAATTTTTCTCCTGGTGGGCTCCTGGTGGAGGAATAGTGGAGACTGAAGCTGGAGGTGGGGGGGGGGGGAGAGAGAGAGAGAGAGAGAGAGAGAGAGAGAGAGAGAGAGAGAGAAAGGGAGAGAGAAAGAGAGTTCCCCTTGACAGCATCTGGAAGCTGGGCTGCTACTGGACTGAGAACTGAGTTGGAGTTTTCTTGAGACCAGAATCTGGTGAAGGCTGA
>CM053592.1:76188894-76211440 GCA_028646515.1 Pseudochirops corinnae
GAATTCTTCTGGGTCCTAGGGCCAGCCAAACTGTTGGAGGACTGAAGAAACATGACCAGGATGCTAATACTTTGTTTGTGGCTTGGTTGATCTTTGAGTTCCCAGGAACAGAAATTGTGAAGTTTTTCAGATGTGCTGGACCCTGTGAACTTCAGTATGTAGTGAGAACTGCCTGGGGGACTGGACAAGGACCTGGGAGCTGTCTGCCTCTGAATCCAGGTTACTGTTTGGTGGATTCAGGTAGGAGCTGGAACCATGGAAGGGGATCCAGGGAATCTGAGAGACCACCCTGAGTCAAGATGAAGAAAAGGTCCCTACTTGGCTATTGAATGCTGTGATGAAATTGAAGTTTACTAGAGACCTAAGGGGTGGGGGGTTTGTGTAATTTTCTAACGATTGTATTTTGTGATTAACGATACTTAGTGACTGATTGCTAGATGAGTGGCTTATTAAGTTAACCTATGATTGCCCCATGAGTGGAAGACTGACTATTGTATTTTGAGATGACTGAATGACTGAGTAAGGAGGCAAACCTCCTTAGGGATACCAGATGATTGTTTTTTTGTTCTTTGTTCTAAATACTGTGACCACTTTGGTGAAAACTATGTGGCCATTTTAATGATAAGCTGTTATGAATACTGTATGGTGATTTCCTGTGATAAGATGTAATGTTGTGAATATTATATTGTGATTTGTTGTAAATGTTTGCCTTGATTTGTCCTTGAATAAATGGAGTGTTCACTATACTGTGTAATCAGAACCTTAAAAGCTGTTGACAGTAGCATTCTTTTGGGAAGCTGCTTGTGCATGGCATTACAGAATTAGAAGGGACCTTCGAGGTCATCTAATCTAGTGCCCTCTTTTTACAAGTGAGAAAGTCGAAGCCCAGGGAGGTTAAGTGACTTGTTGTGCAGTAAGCATCTGAGATAGCATTAGGACACAGGTCATCTGATTCCAAATCTAGCACTTAATGATCTTTAAGGTTCCATTCCTTAGGATCTGTTTGGTGGATTCAGGTAGGAGCTGGAACCATGGAAGGGGATCCAGGAAATCTGAGAGACCACCCTGAGTCAAGATGAAGAAAAGGCCCCTACTTGGCTACTGAACGCTATGATGAAATTGTGACCTTAGGATTCCATGTAAATATGAACTATTATAATTCCAATTTAGATTCCCACATGATAGCACAATATAAGTTAATGACAAATGTCACAGAGTGGAGTCTATGTGTCACATAAATTAGGAAACAGGTGAGCACCATACTCCAATGATATGGAATGTATTAGAGCCATTTGAATGTAAACCAAGAACAGTTTTTAAAAATAATTTTAAACATCAGACAGAGAGCAGGGTGCAGATCAGTCAGTATCTAAAATGATTCACACTGGAAACGATTCAGTAAAGAGTGACAAAACCTATTTGTGTACCATAGTCTAGGGCTAAGTAGATGGTTATCATCCCCTTGCTTTATAAAAGTGCATCATTCTTGAGAAACACAGGTTACAGAGTGTTGGAGCTGCAATGAATGTCAGGAGTTATCTAGCTCAATCCTCTCATGACATAGTTGGGGAAATTTAGATGTGTTGGCCATGCTTATAGAATTTCAGTCCAACAAGAGCAAGAGGCAACATGATTACAACGGGAAATGCTAGATTTAGAGACAGAGAACATGTGTTTTGATCTCCGCTCTCCTTTCTTCATCCATTCATTCACAAACCATTTATTAAACATATACTATGTCATAGGTATTATCTTAGGCATTGGGTATTCAAAGAATGAAACAGTCCTATGGCACAGTGGATAGAGTGCCAGGCCTGGAGTCAGAAAGACTCATCTTGCTGAGTTCAAATCTGGTTTCAGACACTTAGTGTCTGTGTGACCCTGGGCAAGTCACTTAACTCATTTGCTTCAGTTTCCTCATCTATAAAATGAACTGGAGAGGGAAATGAAAAAGCTGCTCCAGTATCTCGGCCAAGAAAACTGTTAAATGGGATCACAAAGAATCAGACTGACTGAAAATGACTGACTAACAACAAATGTGGGAAGCAAAGTCAAAAGAGCATTGGCATCAGAAATCAGAGGACCCTGATTCCATTCTCACTTTTGATGCTTACTGCCCATATGACAATTCACTTCACTGGGTCTAAGTTTTCTGATTCTGGCACTATCTCCACACCTGGATTGCCTGTCAGTGTTGATTGACTCTTGGCTAACAGCTTAGTCCCAAATGCTAAAGGTTTCTGTTCATAGTGAAATCAATATGTAGAACCAAAGTTTGTTTCAATTCTGGTTCTTTTTTTTTTTTAACCATTCCAATAGAGCCTGAGGTTCCCTTGGGGAAAAAAAAAAGCTTCTATTTAGGCTAATGACATATGTGCTGTTTTTGGCTTAGTGGTAATAGATGCTGGCATTTATAGGGAACTCTTCTCGTTCAGACAGTTTCTTAGCTTGTTTTTAAGTTTATCAGACAAAACTGGAAGAGTCTCCAAAGCAGCTGCTTTGGGTGGAAAAGCGAGGGTGCGGTCAAGCAAAAGCCAGTGAATCCTCATATATGGAATACAGAATCAGGGAAAAAGTTTTCAATTTCATCTGGAAATTTTGGACAGAACTTGGATAAGCAATGAGTAAACATACCCAAACAGAACTTTAGCATCAGCTTCCCATGTCTTTAGGTCTTCATTCTATAACTTTTTTTCTGGGAACCTTTATGTATCACATTTTCTGTGTATCACAATGTGTCACATTGTAACACAATTTGTTGATGATCCAAAAGAAAACAGAAGCAGGGATGAGATATATTTCTATTTTTTTTCTGGTACAATGATAATCATGGTAACGGTTATGGCAATAGAGAAGAAACATGGTATAGCAGAGGGTTTGTTTTGTAGCTAGGAGGGTTTGAATTAAAGTGCTGTCTCTGACTTGTATTGGCTACATGAATGTATTCAAGTCAGTGTAAGGTTACAAACCTTATTGTACACTATAGTTTAGGGGCTAAGTTGATTGTTAGCATCAGAGGTCACTGGTCCTCCATGTAGCAGGCAGCTCTGCAAAGTTACACAACAGTGGCAAATCTACCTTGGGGAAGGTAGATTTGCCACAAAAATGAAATCACAGGTTTAGCCTAAGGAAAAAAAAAACCCAGCTTAAAAAATCTTACATTTAGGTTGCCCTCCAAAAACATATATATATATATATATATTCTAGCTCTTAGGGTCATAGAAATTTGGAGCTTCATGGAACATGAAGGTCAGCTAATGCAACAGTTCTCAAAGAATGGCTCTTGGACCCTTGATGATCTCTGAGACCCTTCCAAAATGTCTATGAGGCCAAAACTATTTTCATAATAATACTAAGACATTATTTGCCTATAAAATACTCTCTCCTCTTCCAACTATAAATCTATGTGAGGCCACATTTTCTTCTTATAACTCAATCAAAGTAACATATCACAATAGATTAAATACAGAAGCAGATATGAGAATCTAGCTGTCTTCTATTAAGCCAAATACCAAAGAGATTTGAAAAAATATGTAAAACAACACTACTCTTTCCCACTATTTTTTTTTTGTTTTGGAAAAAATATTATTTTTCATAAAATATATATATATGTATTTTTGGTTTTTGCTTTTTGGAGGGCAATTGGGGTTAAGTGACTTGCCCAAAGTCACACAGCTATTAAGTGTGTCAAGTGTCTGAGGCTAGATTTGAACTCAGGTCCTCCTGAATCCAGGGCCGGTGCTCTATTCACTGCGCCACCCTAGCTGCCCCTGAGCTAGAATATGTTGAGGTTACATAGTATTGACATATTTAATCTTCAGACAGGCCTTAAATAATAAGCAGAATTCCTCTGATTGGATTTTAGGAACTCAAAGGCACAATAGCCATTTTATCCCAAAGTTTCTGTCACTCACTCCCAGTTCACCAACCAGGTCTTCTTTATTGGTCAATAAACAAACTTAATATGAGATAATTCAGTCTGAGGCTACAGTAAGAGACGTGTAAGGTTCAGGACTGGTTATGTGGATACTCCCACCATCCTTTGCCCTGGTTACCCCACGTTTGGAGTATTGTGTTCAGTTTTGGGTACCACATTTTAGGAAGGCAACCAGTATAGTGAAGGTCCTTAAACTTATTACTAGAATCCCAGCAGAACATTTCTGTTCATTGCATCCTCAGTGAGATGAAATTGTCAGCAAGTCTGGTGAAGAACAGATGAGATATTGGGGCAGCTAGGTGGTGTAGTGAATGGAGCACTGGCCTTGGAGTTAAGAGGACCTGAGTTCAAATCTGGCTTCAGATACTTGACACACTTACTAGCTGTGTGACCTTGGGCGAGTCATTTAACCCCAATTGCCCTGCCTTCCTTCCTCAAAAAAATACTCTAAGAATAGATGAGGTGGTGTTATAAGATGTGGGAGGGGAATCCTACATATCATCCTTGCAGTAGTGGTAGAATCATCCAGCATGCCGAGTTTTATAGCTCCTGCCTATTCATTTACCTCCCACACTTCACATTGCCCAGACCCCCTACAAACCCTAGACAGATACCACGTGGGACACCATACCACAAAACCCGTCTAGAAACCACACATAGTCTTTATATAAACCCTAGCACCACACACAGCTTGGGGCCCATGCCCGGACCTACACATGCAGGGCACACGTCCCAGTCAGTGCATTCACATTGGCTCTACATGTGCTGGTCCCCGACCTGACCCTCTCCCCAGTGTTTCTGCACTACCTGGTCATTGGTACCAGTATGAGGGTGGGAGGCAAGGATTACAATTCGGGTGGTTTGTCCTCTCCCCCCCAGACAATGTCTTTTTATAGAAGGAAGAGGAGAAAACATGACAACTCTGACTGTTTATATTTTTATTCCTTTTCTCCTTCATTGTCTTTCACCTCTGTGACTGCCTTTAATAAAGTCACATTTGTTTGCATTTTGTACTTAGGTTGGAATTTCACAAGCTCATTCTTTTCTTAGTAAACCACTTTCATTTGCTAAGGGAGGGAATTAATCATAATAAATCATATTGCCTTTAAAAAAGTTTTATAGATGACTTTTGTCTTTACATCATTGCCCTTTCTCAATATACCACCCACCTTCCAGTAAATGTCCTCTTGTAATAAATAAAAACATTTAAATAAATAAAAGCATTTAAATAAATCCCTTCTCTTCCAATTAAATACAAACATTTAAATTAAAATGGTATCTTAAGGTATATGAAACATTTTGTACTCAGAGATCCCATCACTCCAAGGAGAGGAGAGAGGTAGATTCCCTCATCTCTTCTCTGAGGTCAAGATAGGACATTAAAATCATGCAAGTTAATTTTCACTTTAGTATCCTTTTTATTTACATTATTATTTTTTTGTTTGTTTTTTTTTTGGAGGGTAATTGGAGTTAAGCAACTTGCCCAAGGTCACATGGTTAGTTTTGTGTTAAGTGTCTGAGGCTGGATTTGAACTTAGGTCTTCCTGACTCTAGGGCCAGTGCTCTATTCACTGAGCCACCTAGCTGCCCCTTTATTTACATTATTGATGTTATTACTTATATTAATCTTGTGTTTCTGATTTCTTTCTTCTGCATTGGATTGTACAAAGTCTCTCATTTTTCTCTGTGTGCCTCATATTCATTACTTCTATTTAGCACAAAAATATTCCATTGTGATATTAAAAAAAATGGCCTCCAATTCTCCTTGTAATAATAATGACATAGTGGTGGAAAAGGGTGCCAAGGGTAATATAAATTACATGGTTTTTAGGTCATTAGTAATTTGACTCATAATGCTCTAAATACAAGATATTTGTTCAATAAGAATCGCACAAATTGTGAAATTTTTGCTATTAAAAAGACCAAAAGAAGGGAACTGTAGCTAAAAGGAATGATAGCTTTATAGATGTAAAGATATGAGCAGATGGAGTGAATTTTATCATATAAACATAGTCAACAAGAAACATTGTTTCATGGAATATTTGGTCATCAAATCTGGCAGCATTCATAAGTATTTGCAAAAAAACACCATGAAAATAAGTGTACTTATGCATTACCATTGTTTGCTGGGATGAAGAGGTAGAGAAATTTGATAAGACCCTCTGAATACACTCTGATATCTGCTGACTTCAATGCAGGGGTGGGAAAAAATGAAGATAGGATATATATGTATACATATATCTCCCATCTGCATACACATACACATACTTATTTCAAAAAGAAGGAATAAGAAGAGTCAAAAACTTGTAGCTTTTGAACACTTTGAGAAAAGAATTGTAAGGCTCTAGACATCATAGATAGGAATATCATAAATATTGAAATAGATTCTGTTTTAATAAGCAGGAACAGATTTGTTATTAGTGTTGTTATCCCTGAATCAGCTACCTATGTACAGTCAAACCATTGGCTTCTCATGGTTAAGATCCGAATTAGTAATAATAATAATAACAATAATGAAAATTAGAAGATTATATAGGGCACAGTGAAAAAAACCTAATCCTAAACTGTTAAAAAAAAATAATGGACAGTCAAAAATGGGAACTGGAAAACAGAACTGGTATCATAATAATCTTATCTAGAAGCTTAAAAAATGTAAATTAATTGGCACAGGTAAACAAAGAAAAAGTACTAAATGCTTTTCTCAAATGGAGAGGGATGACTGAGTTAGAATATAAACTTTTTTGTGCAACCTTAAGAATTAAGGAGGCAGTTAGTAGCAGAGTAGGGCACCTAGGTGGAACAGTAGATAGAGCACTGGGCTTGGAATAAGGAAGACTCATGTTCATGAGCTCCAATCCAACCTGCTATTTCTCATGCAAAGAATCCTGTCTTCCTTCTTTGTGCCTTTACACAGTGTTCCTGAAAGTCTAGAATGAATTCCCTCTGCCTCAACCTTGTTGAATCCACAGCTTCCTTCAAAATTCATTGCAAGTGCCACCCCCTACAGGAAGTTTATCTTGATCTTTCTAGTGACTTGTGTATATTATTCCAAAAATTACATTGTGTTTGCATTATTTCTGTCTTGTATTTATTTCTCTGTGTGTATGTTGTTTCTTCCATTTCCCCATCCAGTATATGTCCCAGACTTTTTTGTCCCAGTTTGATCTTAGGGCTGAGCCCAAGAGAGTCACTTTGTCCTTTGGCTCATTGCCCTGACCTGAAGTTGTTTTAGGAAAATCTTCTAGTGTATTTATGGCGTAGTTCATATCTAAGTTTTCCAAAATGTGGGGAAAAGTGCTCTCCAATTCCTGTACAATTACTCAAGGTATTAAATGCATGTTGCTTACAGGAAAGCCTCCATCCCACAGAAAATACATGAGATTCAAAGGTCTCATACAAACCTATATACAACACAGGAAACAGAGAAAAACCTCTAGGGACTCTAAGTTCCCTACCAAAGGCAATTGAATTTGGAGTTTCCAATAGGGCAATTGAATTTGGAGTTTCCAACAGGGCAGTACCCAGGCATTCCATGAAATCCTTCTTTTCCATGGAGTCATACCTGTTTCCTTCGAGATTTGTAGTGTCATTGAAATTCAGACTGCTAGATTGGGGGTTACTGAATAAGCAGTCTTCTTCCCACTGGATTTGCCTGTCTGAATAAAATAACTCACTGTCCAAGTAAGACTATGTTCAGGAAATATGCATTTCATCATTTTTCTCCAAGGGACATGCTACATCAGGAAATCTCCTTTCTCTTTCTATGGTTTAATCCCATAAATATTTGAACTTGGAGTTACCTATGAGAAAGCTCCTAAAAATGGTACTGCTTAGGAAATCTCCCTTCTGTGCATATGAAGGTCAATACCGGAATCATAATGCATCACTTTAAATCCCTTCTCCTCCAGTTAGGAGTTGGGATTAATAAACATTGTCCTCTCACATACCACTCTTCTAGTTCATGTGAAAACATGTCTATTACAGCTATGAACTTCTGCTTGTAAGTCATTATCAACTGCTCTAGGAGTTGGAAACTGTATTGGTATAGATTTCTTCTTCAGAATGCAGTCTGCTTTGTTGCATATGATATATCTTTGAAAAGTCCTAGAGTGAAAGAGAGTCAACTTGCCTATTAGATCGATTTTACAGACCTCAGGGAGTATGTGGTAGCAGGGAGAAAGCAGTTACTGTGATAAGAGCCCACCCTCCCAATCCTCTGTCATCTTGTCTTCAGACAGTAGCTCAAGTCTCTGAAACTCAAACAGTAATGCACCAAGAGGCTTGTCCATGGGTAGGCATCTCTTAGATGCCTCTAAAGAAAAGTCTGTGCTTGTAATCGTAAGTAATGCCAAATCAATTAGGTAACTCATAAAACTGATTGGGGACTGCCCTGATTGCTATTTTACATATTTGGAACATTTTGTAAAATTTAAATGCTATATAAAGGTCAACTATCATTATTATATTTACTAATTATGTTCTTTGAATGTGGACTCAAGGCATATTCCAATAAATATTATTATTTTTTTGTCCAGGTGGTTTCTTTTGAGAGGTAATTAAATTCTGTCCCCCTCCCCCTCAGTTTTGCCTAGGATGTGAAACAATTTCCATCTGATCTTTTGAGAAATCAATATTTTAGACTATATTCTGTCTGCTTTATCTTTGTTTTCCAGGCCCCCTCCCCCTTTCCTCAGTTATTTTATGTAAAATGCTAAACAGGTCTGTCCTTATCAAAGCTAAAACACTCTGCAGGAAGAACAAATATAAAATTTGTGAACTGTGCTAGCTTTGTGCTAGCTATTCTATTCCCTAAGGTTATGCTTATTGACAAAGTCTTCCAGTTTGCCCTCAGCAATTTTTTTTGTTAGTTTGCACTTCAGGGTTAGAGTTGAATTGTCTCATTCTAGGGAATCATGGAGTCCTGGACTTGGAGTCAGGAAGACTTGTTTTTGAATCTCACCTCTGATACCAGTTATATGATCATGGGCAAGTCAATTAACCTCTCTAATACTATTGATTATGGATGGGCCTGAGGTCTGTTTTAAATCATTAGTACTAGTGATACTGTGTAGTAGTTTGATTGCTACCTGTCCTGATGTCTTCCTCTGCTAGGACCCTCTCACATGGATCCAAATTTTCTCTCCCCTGAAGGATCTGATGAATGTCTGGGTCTCACCTGCAGTACTGTCAATCCCATCCCATCAACCACAGCTGTAATTTGAACTTTTCAAAGATCTCAAATACATTATCTCATTTCCTCCTCAAAACTACACTGAAAAGCAGAGATCTTCTGGTAAACGTTTAACAGCTGTCTCTTTGGGGAAAAAAACATGTGCACACATATGTATATATATATATATATGTATATGTATATGTATATGTATATCTATATGCAAGATACAATTTAAAGTTTAATTTGCATAATTAACATTTTCTTGATCACTTTCTTAAGTCTAGACAATCAACAAAACAGTAAATCAAGCCCTGATTTTGTAGTCTTTGCTGATTTTTCTGTGTAAATGATCATACAGAAAATTTAACAATCATCTCTCACAACTGGTTTAAGCTAGTTCTCGCATATCTTTGATTGCATGTATTATTTCTTCCCTATTTGTAGGTAATGAAACTGATATTTAGAAAAATGAAGTGACTTGTCCATAATTGTACAGCTATTAAGTATCTGAGCTGGGAGTCTAATCCAGGTCTTTCTTGATTCCATATTTAGCAATCTTTCCATAATAGCATGCTGGTTGTCATTATAACTTAGATCTCATAAAGGAACTTAAATTTAGAGGTAGGGGGACCCTGGAGACCATCAAGTCTGACCCTCTCATTTAACAAATGAAGAAAATGAGACTTGGGGAGGTTATGTGGTTTGTTCAGGGTCACATAGCAAGTGAGTGAAGGATTTGAATTCAGGTCTTGTTGATTCCAGTCCCCGTATTCCATCTGTTGTACCTTTTAACTGAATAATGACTTGTAATGTCCACTAAATATATCCATGACGTAGTGTGCAGTGGGATTTAATAGTTTGAAAACCCACGTAGTCACTGTTGGTGCAGCTATAAATAAGTTCAGCCATTCTGAAAATCAGTTTGGAACTATGTTGCCAAAACTACTAAACTGTGCCTGGTAGGCCTGTTAACTCCAAAGATATCAATGATGGAGGAAAAGGATAAATATGTAGAAAAATATTTATAACAGCTCTTTTTGTGGTGGCAAATAAAACTGAGTGGATACTCATCAGTTGGGGAATGGCTGAACAAATTATGTTGGAATATGTATGGAATACTATAATGGCATTAAAATAACGAAAGGGATGATTTAAGTGAAACCTGGGAAGACTTGTATGAATTAATGAATAGTGAAGTAAACAGAATCAGGAGAAAAGTTTACACAATAGCAACATGGTAAAGATAAACATCTTTGAAAGACGTGAGAATTCCTGCACAGTGCTTTTAACGGCCTCAGGCTTCTTTCTGAATCACAGACCTCTGTTTCTAATGTTAATATTCTTTCAGTGAATCTGTATGACTGTGAGTCATGGAATATCACAATTTTAGGGCATTTTAGGAATATTAAAGTTTTGGGTCACACAAAGGGTGACGGAGAAGTAAATTGTGCGTGTGAGGAGGCTGCAATGTGCTCCCAATGAAGAATCTTACCAGAGCAGTTGCATGAAGGATGTCATCGGAGAGATACATGACCAGAAAAAAGATGGACTAGTCGCACATGGAGACAAGGGATAACTGATGTATGACAGAATGCATGAATAAAATTTTATTTTCATCAAGTTCTTGCTATGTGCCAAGCACTGTGCTGAATTCTGGGGCTACAAAAGGAAAAAAATGGACAAAGTCCAAATCCTCAAGGTGTTCTCACTGTAATTGGAGAAGATGACACATGTAAATGAGTTCTGTAATGATGATGGAAAGTTCTACATGTCAGTAGCTAGGATAATGGCAAAGTCTGGGAGTTCTTAAGGTACACCAAGCAGTCAGATGACAATGCCCAAGCTTCTGCAGGGTATAGCAACAGGACAAATGGAATCTCACTGAAGGCTTGTAGTTAGTGATTCTTAGGAGGCTTTGATAGTTTATTTAAGTTGTGTGAATGTCAAGGGAGCTCATCCCACTGGTCAGGATAGATGGTTCACAAGCTCCAATGGTTGGGATCTACCCAATGGCCAGAAATCTAGAAGAAAGTTTCAATTCATTGGCTAGACCTCTTGTGGAGAATTTACAGCAGAACATGAACATTAAGTATAATGCAGGATGGAAAGGTGCAACTGGGTTGCAGTATGGATCATTGTGGGAGGGCTCACAGTGGTGAGGTCACAATTCCATTAGCGGTCCATTTCTCAGCAAGCATTCATTAAGCATCTGTTGTTATTGTCCAGTCCTTTCAGTCAGGTCCTACTCTTCATGAGTCTACTTGGGATTTTCTTGACAAAGATGCTGGAGTAGTTTGACATTTACTTCTCCAGCTAATTTTACGGCAGAGGAAACTGAGGCAAACAGGGTTAAGTAACTTGATCAGGGTTGCACAGCTAGTAAGTGTGTGAGGTGCAATTTGAATTCAGAAAGATGAATCTTCTTGACTCCAGGTCTGGCATGCTATCCAGGTGCCACCTAGCTGTCCTTCATTAAACATCTACTTTGTGCTTAATTACCTTTGCACAGGACATTGTATTAACACCATGGAAGTATAAAAAAGAAATCCTGGGAGTATTCATTAAGGACAGTATGGTGTAATAGAAAGAGTTCTGCATTTGAGATCAGCTAATTTCTAGCTATATAACAAGTACCCTCCACCCCAACCCCCAGTTCCCCAGGACTCAATTTCCTCACTTGTATAATGAAAGGATTAAACTTGATGACCCCTAAGCTCTCTTTCAGCCCTGACACTTTATGATTCTCTAAGGCAGCCGTTCTCAACCTGTGTGTTATGTTCAATTTGTAACCATGAAAATACATCCTGCATATCAGATAGATTCATAACAGTAGCAAAATTACAGTTATGAAGTAGCAACAAAAATAATTTTATGGTTGTGGGTCACCACAACATGAGGAACTGTATTAAAGGGTTGCGGCATTAGGAAGATTGAGAACCACTGCCTAAGCTATGTGTTGATTGAGCCTATGTGCAAAGAATGGTACTAGGAGATCTGGGAGAGATAAAATGGTGCAAGATCTCCTAGTCCTGAGGTTGGAGATTTAAGATATCTGTACATCAAAAGATGTGCCAATAATGCCAAGCAGGAGACTAGAAGTGAGTAGCATAGTAAGTTCTGTAGGAGTTCATTGAAAGATTATATTCTTAGATTCTCTAAGGACCCAAAATAGATAGGAGTCAACTGGATGGAGAAGAATGAATGGCTTTGATGACTTATGAGGTCTATCCAAATACTAAATCTATGGTTCTATGATATTGACAATTACCGAACCATAGAATATTAGAGCTGGAAGAGAATTTAGTGAGCATCTAGTCTAACTGTATTATTTTATAGATGAGGAAGCAGAAGGAGATGGGAAATGATTTGCCCAAGATTCCAAAGGGTAATAAAAAACAGAACTGGGATTCAAGCCCAGGAGGACCTCTGATTCCAAATTCATTATACAGGTACAAAATTGCATAGTACAAACTGAATATAGGAAATTTGGAAGATACAGAGTCAAAGAATGAGGTGGGTAGATGAAGGAAGGTTTAAATGTACAGAATTAGAAGGATTAGTCCTAATTCTTAATCTGTAGTCATACACTTTCCCAAGTTCTATTTTCATTGTGAGAAACTTTGGTATATGAAGAAGGCGGAGAGGATCTGCAGAGGCTGTGGAAATAATAAGGGTGTGGAAGAAAGCTAGAAATGCCCCGGGGTAAACCATCATAAGAAGGCAGCAGGAAGCAGCTGCTGAGGTCTCTTTCAGATGAAGCCAGGAGTAGAGAAGAAATTTGGCTCTGGAGAGTTCTTTTGTTTGACTCTTTGAATTGTGAAGGGAATTCTCTTTTTGTTTTGGACTTTATAGGGTAGACATTCTTCTGTAAATGACACAGAACTGCCATGTTCTGTTTAACCATGGGCTAATTTGAAAAGTTAAAATAAGGAGTCACCATGATGGCGAGGAAGTACTCCCCTCACTCCAAAATGAAATTGACACATTGGGTCAAAGGCTTGGTGGACCCACTCCAGTGATGGCTCTGTTGGTTGATAATTCTTTCTAGTATTGCCAGTGTTGCCAGGGTTGGGCCAAAGGCGACTCTTATTTTGATTTTACTCTGTGATGTCCTCTACTAAGTTAATAATTTCCTAAGTGATTTTGATTTGCTTGTTTTGTGGAGTCCCCAATGGATTTGGGTGGGGGTATTGAACCCTGGTGTTCTATTGGGAGGTGAGTGTTAGAACTTTGTTTGCAAGTCCCCAAGTACGACCTGTGTCCATTTGTACACAGACTATCCCTATTTACCATATATTGGATGAAATGTATTGATTGAAAATTCTAAGATATCAAACAACCAAGCAACTAGGAAGCATTTAATAAGCACTTACTATGTGTCAGGCATTGTGCTAGGCTTTGATGGTACAAGTGCTAAAGAATGAAACAGTTCCTACTTGTCAGGAGATTACATTCTAAAGCGTAATATATTTTTCCTTTATTTTATGACAAGACTACTCTAATTCAGTATTTAGATCATGCTCTAGTGTTTCCTGGCTATTTCCAGGAAACTGATGTGTGTGCCTTGTAGCAAGAACATACGGCTGCCCAGAAGAGATTCTATCAGTTCCAAGGAGTCAAACTAAGTTTAATTATACCACTAGCTATGGAGCAGTATAATATGATGATACTGATAATTGTGTTCTCCCTGGATGACCATCTTCAAAATTTCCCAAAGGTCACCAAGAACCTCCTAATCCCCTAATCACAAGATCGCAGAATGGGAGGAGAAGTCAGAGGCCATCTAGTTAGACCCAAATCTAAACAAAAACCCTCTGTCTGAATCATCCATGACAGATGGCCATCTAGACTTCATTTGAATATCTCAGAGAGAGGAAAACTAGTACTTACCAAAGCTACCCATTCCACCTTAGGACACCTCCAAGTGCTAGAAAGTTTTCTTTTTACCAAACCTAACCTATCTTTCTTCAATTTCCACCCATTGCCCCCAGTTCTACCCTCTTAAGCCACGTATAACAAATCTAATCCCTCTTCTGCTGACTATCTTCATGGTCTTCATAATGTTTGAAGACACCTAGGACAAGATGACCTCTTACATCCCTTCCAGCTCTAAATATATGGTCTTATGATGCTATTTTCTTATCTCCACCCTCTTCCCAATTTCCCCAAATCTTCACTTATCTAGGCTAAACAGCTGCAGTTCTTTTAAATGATATTCAGGTGTGTTTTCATCATGGCATGATTGTGGCCATGGTATGGCTTCTGTTCTTGCTCACCATGCTAGCTGCCTTCTCTATGGATTTGTTCTAGCTTATTATTGAAATGCGACTCTCTAATTCAACACAGAATGGAAAATGTGGTCTGCCCAGCACAGAAGACAGCAAGATGATGCCTCTTATATTCTAGAAACTAGAATGTCCTTGTTGTTGTTTGTTCTTTGTTGTCAAAGAGGATCATGGCATCAGGGAGGTGACACCATGACATGAAAGTGAATTGAATTTAAGTGAAGAAGGGCTGTGCAAAGTCACCAGCCTCACTTTTTCTTCTGGAGCCATCTGTGTCCAGTGGCAAGATATAGATCAGGACAACTGGAGATGGCCAGGATTCAGTGGGAGACCTTGGCCTTTTTAAGCTAAGGTCTTTCCCAGGTCTCAGTTTGACTGAAGTAACCCCCATTCAGTGATTAAGACTAGATAAGAAATGAAGCAGAGAATGGTTTCTTTATCTAGTGGGGGGAGGGGAAGAAAAATAAAAATCAATCTGGGAGGGGAAGATATGCAGGGTTTTGCTATTTACATTAATTCTGAGTAAATTAAGGCCTAAACAATGACCAAGTAGGTCTTGGCTATTAATGAAAGCCAGAGTGATAATCACTAAATGGATGTTGCCTATAACTGGCCAGTTGGGTCATCTTTCTTTCTTTCTTTCTTTCTTTCTTTCTTTCTTTCTTTCTTTCTTTCTTTCTTTCTTTCTTTCTTTCTTTCTTTCTTTCTTTCTTTCTTTCTTTCTTCCTTCCTTCCTTCCTTCCTTCCTTCCTTCCTTCCTTTCTTTCTTTCTTTCTTTTTCTTTCTTTCTTTTTTTCTTTCTCAAATATTGGTTAGCCCTGCTTCCCCCATCCTGTAAAGGTGATTTTTGGACCTTTGGTGCAGGGCTTTACATATATCTTTTTTAAAACATCTGGTCCATTTAATTAGGTTTACTATACTATTTTGTATGCCTGTTTTTACATGTTGAGTAAAATTTTTTTATTGTTGGTTGAAATATTAGCAATACCAATTTAAAGTGACCTTGTATGGGTGGGAGGAAAGAAAATAACCCTGCAAGCCTCATTCCCCAGCTAGAAAAATTTTTTTATTTATTTTTTAGCTTTTAACATTCATTTCCAATGAGATTTTGAGTTATAAATTTTCTCCCCATCTGTCGCTCCATCCCAAGATAGCAAACATACTGAATACCCCTTCCCCCAATCTATTCTCTCTTATGTCCTCCCCCATTTTCCCCCAAGATGGATTTCTATACGCTACTGCCTGCATATCTTATTTCCTGGTTGCATGTAAAAACCATTTTTTTTAACATTTGTTTTTAAACTTTTATTTTCAGATTCTTTCCCTTCTTCCCTCCTTACTCACCCCCATGGGGAAGACAAACAATTCAATACAGGTTGTACATGTGTAGTTACGTAAAACATTTCCATAGTAGTTATATTGTGAAAGAATAACTATATTTCTATCTCACCCATGTGTTCTCTATTTTCTCCTTTGACCCAGTCCCTTTTCAAAAGTGTTTACTTCCAACTACCCTCTCCCCCAATCCACCCTCCCTTCTATCATTCCCCCTCTTATTCCCTTCCCCCCTACTTTCCTGCAGGGTAAAATACCCAATTGAGTGTGTAATGAGCATAAGGTTGACTCTCTGGCTTTTTTTTTTAAAGTAGATTTAGAACTGGAAGGGGCCGTGGAGACAAACTCATCCACCTTCCTGATATTCTGGATGAGGAAATTGGGGTGAAAGAAATCGAGGTCCCATAAGCTGAGTTAGTAACAGAGCCAGGATTTAAACCCTGCTCAACTGAGCACCAAATATGGTGCTCTCTCCATTATATCAAATGCTCTGGGATCTCCATCAGAGGGAGTTTGAAGTTCATGGAAAGAGGCCTGCATTCCAGGGTGACTGCCCACCTTTGAGAGCTCCCATGAGCATGTCCGAAGGGGCTAACACGGAGGGAGTGTGAAAAGACCATGACAAATGAAGTTCAGGTGGACTGGCGGTCAGCAAGTCCAGATTCCATTTTTTGGGCAAAGGAATACTGGAAAAAAAAAATAAATTCCAAACTTCAGGAGGCCATTTCAGTGAGGTTTTAAGCTCAGTTTCCAAGATCAAAGCACTTGGAAAGCCACTGGTGCTTATTGTGTATCCAAGCTCCTGCCTTCCTTAGTTCTGTTCCCTATCTTTGAAAATCTTTCTGAATGCAATTTGCATTTCTTTTACTCCAGTTGTCAAGCTGCTTTACTGTAGGGAACTGTCTAGTCTGCAAAAATGTTCATCAAAGAAAAGGTTGGATGATTTTTAAGAAGGAAGGGGAAAGATGAGAAGGCTAATTCCATACCTGATACTATGTAAGAGGAATTGAAATGGGCACAAATGAATGAGTTTGTAAGCCTGGTCAGCAGACACACACACAAACACACACACACATACACACACACATGCACACAAATGCACAAAAAACCACTGGAAACTTCTGTGTGTGGAGTGGCTTTGATTTGCTGCATGGATCTCAGCCCATGCCTGTTTCTAGTTAGCCTTCACAGAAGTACAAGAAAGGCAGAAATCAAGAACTTTCAGAGAACCTTTTAGTTGAAAGGAATGTTGCTTGAAGCACAAACTCCTGGTAAACATTGGAATGATGTGCAGTTATATTCAGTGAGTAGGGGGAGAACTCCCTCCCTCCCCAGTGTGGGTAGTAGGCATGCTAGATTCTATAGTGAGAACAAAAAAGAGGGAGCATGTCCTATTGGGTGGCTTTCACATCTGGCTACAGATATACCCAGAGCAGCCTTGAATCAAGGGGAAAAAAAAATTGAAAAAGAAAGAATCAAAGGAAAAAAAAAAAGAGACAAAGAAATGATCAAGAAAAGATCAGATCTTTTTTCTGTGTAATCCACAGCCTCATTTATGTACATGGAGGTTCTTGGCCCTGATTAGCCTCTCTCTGTCTCTTTGTATGTGCCTCAAATGCACTGTTTCCTCAATGCTGATGTGTGTGAGGCAATCCCAAACTTGCCTCAAGGATTAGCTCAGGGGCCACCCTCACTGGAAGACTGTCCTGATCCCTTACTTGGTTAATCCTCTCTCTGGTGAAATCAGCTCTTATATACTTTGTATTTCCAGATCTGTATACTTCTATAAAGAATGCACATAGAATATATCCTCAGCATTTATCCTACCTAGTTTCTGGTATATAATAAGTTTTTAATAAAGTGGAGGGGGAACACCTACTCTATGCCAGGCATTATGCTAAGCCCTTTACAGATCTCTCATTTGATCCTGGCAACGGCCCCTGTGAGGTAGATGCTAGTTGAAATGAAGGCTTGTTGAAGTGAATGTGGAGTAAATATGCTCGTGATTCTACTGTCAAATAATTAAAGATGGAGGCTATGTATTTCCCTTCTCCATTTTCATTGCAATCACAGTTTCTCCTGATACTCCCTGGGTTGGGCCCCTCGGCAGATTTATAGCAACCTCTAGTCACCAGACTTTTGGTTTTCAGATCTTGGAAATATGAAATGAAAGAAGAGTGCTCTCTCTTTTACCATCTATCTCTGGAAATGGATTTGTAAAATGTTCAGAACCATTCTGTTTTTTGTCTCATTATCATTCCTTTAATCTTCTCCCTTTTGGGGGAGAGGGGCAGTATTAAAACCATCTGTGCTGCCTTGAAGTGAGTTTATTTTACTAAATTAAACTTTCTCAGATTGCACCTTCTTCTTTACACTACATGGTGTAACATTTGAATTTGGCTTTTGTACACCTGTGTTTATAACCCCTTTCCTTACTTTAGTCTAGTGGTGAAAGATTTGAGCCAATTCAATCCTAATGGGTGGGCTTCAAAGTTTTGTCTTTTAAATATTATTTTAAAATAAACATCTGCCTCAATGAATAAATGCATGTTAGCCTTATAGCTAGCTAAAGAAGAATTTATTGTTTGGATTTGATTCTAGAGGACCTCCCCTACTCCCTAACCCCCCCACCCCCACTCCATGTGAGCCTTCTGTTTGTTTGAGTAATTAGCCTGGACTGGCAGAAAGAAGAAAGACAGAGTAAGGGTCTGAAGTATGATTAGCAAAGAGGGATGGGACAAGAAAAGAAATGCTAAGAAGTATCTGGAAGTTGGATTTTTCCCTAAAACCTTGCAGATAACAGCTGGGATCAGCTTCTATCTGCATCAGAGCTTTGGTTTTGGGAGGAAGCATGAACTCGAGATTATAGGCATATGAGCAGGCTAGTTGCAATGGGAAGGAAAGTAGAAAAATCTTATATTTTCAGTTGTATCTGATTTTTGTGACCCCATTTGGGATTTTCTTGGTAAAGATACTGGTTAGCCATTTCCTTTTCTAGCTCATTTTACAGATGAGGAAATTAAGGCAAACAGGGTTAAATGACTTACCCAGGGTTATACAACTAGTGTCTGAGGTCAGATTTGAACTCAATAGGATGAGTCTTCTTGATGACTCCAGCCAGGCACTCTATCCACTGCACCACCTAGCTGTACATATGGCCAGATATGACAATTGTCACAGCATTTAGTTATGAGAGGTATCCACAAGAACAAAAGAAAAATGAGTATTTTGCTTCTTGCTAATATGGCGGCCAAGAAGTATTTTGTAGTGACCTGCATAGTCTATGTTATTCTTATATTTCTGTCAGTGCCAAGCCATAACTAATATGTACAAAATATGTATTGGTCTCCCCACTAGAAGAAAAAGGTGAAAGGGCTAGAGTAATGAGCATCTCTTTACTCTCTGGTATATCAGGGAGAAGGAAATGTTCCTACAAAGAATGGAAGAAAGGCTTCAAAAGGAAAATAAAAAGGAAGAACCAGAACAGGCAAAGTCAAATCATAACTTGGGTGAGAAGGTTGAAAGGGACAGAAATGTGACATCGAGCAAGAAGGGGGAATGGGGAAAGGTCAGTAGACCTTTGGAGAGATGATTCCTTGTAGGATTCTAACTGGACCTGCTGAGCAGGAAGTAGGTTCTTATACTCCAAGATTAACTGGGTGTGGAAGCAATGGGGATGGGGTGGGGTGGGTGTCTACAGATAACACCAGGGAAGAGGCAGTCTTAGTCAGATAAGAGAAGACATAAAACATGTTTTTGTTACTCCCTGCTGCTGGTGACCCTGGTGGTTTAATCTGACACGAGCAGTAGAAAGTAATGCTATATTCCTGGGCTCTATACTCAGGGGACAGCAGAGAGCCACCCAAACTTGTCATATATTGTGAGGACAAATGATATCACCAGAGGGATAGAGGTACTATTTCATCATACTCCAATCAAACTGGCCTCTTTGTTGCTCCTTACATGTGGTCTGCATTCTGTCTGGAATACATTCTCTTCTCTCTCATATTTGCTTTTAGCACTCCTAATTGTCTTCAAAGTTCATCTCAAATACAAGCTTTTCCTGTATGAGTTGATTTTGTGCATATTTCAGGTGAATACTTATTTCTATTAGGAAAAGGCAGGGATAGCTAATATCTTGTATTTGAGTTTGCCAGAGCACTTTAAAATACTATTTCATTTTATCCTCATAATAACCGTGGGAGATAAGTACATTTGTAAAATAATAAAAGATTATTTTTTTAATATCTACTTATTTTAATCAATAAAAATCTATTATTTTACAGATGCAGAAACTGAGGCAGAGGTGAATTGCCTCAGATTACATAGCTAGTAAGTGTCTGAGGTCAGATTAGGGTATCCCTAAGTGTCTGAGATGATCCTGACTCCAGACCCGGTGCTCTATGAATTGTGCCATCTAGTTGCACCTAGGGACTAGTTTATTTTTGTCTATATCCAAGGTATCTTGCTGAAATTAGGTGCTTAATAAATGTTTATTGGTTGATTAATATCCATAACATTACTTTTTTTTTTGTTATTGTGGTTCAGTTATTTTGCTCACATCTGACTCTTCATGACCCCATTTGGGGTTTTCTTTGCAAAGTTACTAAGATGGTTTGCCATTTCCTTCTCCAGCTCATTTTATAGATGAGGAAACTCAGGCAAACAGGGTTTAGTGACTTGACCAAGATCACACAGCCAGTAAGTGTTTGAGGTGAGATTTCAACTCAGAGAGATGAGCTTTCCCAACTTCAGTCCTGGCACTCTTTCCACTGTGCTATCTAGCTGCCATGTGTTTTTTCCCTTTGGATCTAAACTATATTCAGAAGAATAACCTAGACTCCTTCCAAAACATCTTATTTTTAATGGCCTATCTATTGCTTTACAAGGAATCTTGGTTATTTTTCTTCTGAATATAGTTTAGGTCCAAAGAAAAAGCAAGGCTATAAATTGAATAGTTTAATATACCTAGAATTTCTTTTTTTAATTTAAAAATTTTGCCCGATTACATATAAAAACAATTTTAGCATTCATTTAAAAAATTTTTTAAATGCCAAATTCTCTCCCTCCCTTCCTCTCTTTCCTCTTCCTTAAGACAGCAAGTGATTTAAGTTAGACATATGTAATCGTGCAAAAAAAAAAAAAAACCCACTATGCAAAAAAGAAAATAGGCCAACAAAAAATAAAACAGGAAAAAATAAAGTGAAAAATAGTATGCTTTGATCTGCATTCAGACTCCATCAATTTTTTTCTCTGGATGTAAATAGCATTTTTCATCGTAAGTCCTTTGGAATTGTCTTGGATCATTGTATTGCTGAGAAAAGCTAAGTCACTCACAGTTGATCATTATACAACATTGTTGTTTCTGTGCACAGAGTTCTCCTTGTTTTGTTCACTTGGCTTTGCATCAGTTCATATAAGTCTTCACAGATTTTGTGAAATCATCCTGCTCATCATTTCTAACAGCACAGCAGAACTTATTCAGCCATTCTCTAGCTGATGGGCATCCCCTTGATTCCCAATTCTTTGCTTTCATGTAAAAGAATAGCTATAAATATTTTAGCATAAAAAGTCTTGCCACCTTTAAAAAAAATCTCTTTGGGATCCAGACCTAGTGGTGATATTACTGGGTTAAAGGGTATGCATGGTTTTATAGCCCTTTGGGCATAGCTCCAAACTGTTTTCCATGGTGGTTGGATCAGTTCACAACTCCACCAACAGTGCATAAGTATCCCAGTTGTCCTCTAACATTTGTTGCTTTCCTTTTCTGTCAGATTAGCCAATCTGAATACACCTAGAGTTTAAATTGATGGTAAGAATCAGGAATTAGGCACATTTGATCATCCCTCTAGGTCCTCATTTCCTCATCTATGCAATGAGGATGCTAGACTAGATCATCTCCAAATTCCTTACAATACAACTCTTTCCAACATTCTATGGCTGTTTCTCAGTTCTTCCAACCTTGTGTATAGCAAATACTTTTGTCCATTGGGGTGAAACAAACAAGCAAAAATTCTAGACTTGATAATTCAGTTAGGAACAATTTAAAGTAGATTAAAATCCATTATTTATTGGTTGCTGAAATTCAGTTTCCCTGTTAGAACATTTGATAACTCAGTGGGCTAGAATAGGCGCCAGCATCTCTGGGGTGTGGCTTACTTTGTTCTAGCAAACAGAATGAATTTGGGAAATGAAAGACTTAATAATTACTGTTTGAGAAAGTTCCAGTTTTCTTGGGAGGGATATAAAAATACTAATTGAATATAAGTTCTGAATGCCAAAAGGAGAAGAAAAAAAAATGTGAAAGAGAAAAATACATGCTATTTTTTTTATCTGGTTGTAGTACCTCTCATGAGATGAGTAATAAATGAATGTCTGATTCAGTGGGCTGCAAGGAACCTCAAGAGGCTATCTAAGCTATGCTTCTTCCTTCTTAGACAGGACTCCACCTAAGTATTTTTATATAGATAATCATTTGAGTCATTCTTAAAGACTTCTAAGGAAAGAGAATATCAAATCTTGCTTGATAACAAATTTAGTCTTTTTTTCACTTGAGCCTTTAAAAAAAAATTGGTAGCTTTTCAATTTCATGAACAAGGATACATTCAAATATATGGGTGAGAACAAAAGAAAAAATACAAATAAGCTCAAAATGTGTTTTATTACAAGTAATATACATGGACATTCTATTTACCAATTGTTAAAAATCAATCAATAAGCATTTATTAAATTCCTATTGTGTGCCAGATGCTATGAAAATAAAGTTACACATATGAACAAAACAGCAAAAGAGTTACCTTAGGACTAGAAATTTTG
>CM053592.1:76211940-76228226 GCA_028646515.1 Pseudochirops corinnae
CCCTACAGGAAAGTAGGAGGGAAGGGGATAAGAGGGGGGATGATAGAAGGGAGGGCAGAGTGGGGAGAGGGTAATTAGAAGCACACACTTTTGCAAAGGGACAGGGTCAAAGTAGAAAATAGAATAAGTGGGGGGGGTGGGATAGGATAGAGAGAAATATAGTCAGTCTTTCACAATATTTCCATTATGGAAATGTTTTGTGTAACTACATATGTACAATCTATTTTTAATTGCTTATCTTCTCAGTAAGGGTGGGTGACAAGGGAAGAAAGGAAAGAATCTGGAATTCAAAGTTTTAAAGTCAAATGTTTAAAAACATTATTTTTTTTTTACATGCAACAGGGAAACAAGATATACAGGCACTGGGGTATGGAGATCCATCTTGCCCTACCAGGAAGTTGGAGTGGGGATGGGTAAGGATAGAGGAGAGAGCAGATTGGGGGAGGGACTATTCAATGGGATCACTGTTTTGGGGTGGGGGTAGGGTAAAGACAGGGAGAAAATTTGTAACTCAAAATCTCGTGGAAATGAATGTTGTCAACTAAAAATAAACATTTTTTTAAAAGAACTTTGGAATTGATTGTGTGACATGGGAGACACTGGCACAGGACCACCCAGCATGGCATGCCCACATCAGAGAAGGTGCTGTGCTCTATGAGCAAAACAGAATTGAAGTAGCTAAAAAAAAAACAACTCAAGATGAGCAAATTTAGAGAATACACCCCAAATGTTCACATGGACTATTTGTGCCCAACCCGTGGTAGAACATTCTAATTTTGTATTGCTCTGATCAGCCGCAGTCAGACACATTGCAACTGGACTCTAACAGTGATGTTATTTTGCTCCTCTTCAAGAACAAAGGACAACCAACAACCAATTTTATTGTATGCATTTTAAAACATTATTCTGAGAAAAGGTTTAAAGATTTCACCAGACTTCCAAAGGGGTATATGACAAAAGCAGGTTATCCCTGTTTTTGTGTGTTCTGCCTGACTGAAAGCTGAACGATTACTGGTGCAGATGTTTTGTTGATCCAGCATCACCTTCAGCATGAAGACTTTCTTGATTCTCACAACTACTAATCCCCTCCTTCCTTCCCCTATATTTACATTGTATTTATTCTGTATATGTTTATATGTGTACATGTCAACTGCTCCAATAGAATACAAGTTCCTTGATGACAGTGGTTATTTTTTTTTGTCTCTGCACTTAGCAAAGCATCTACCATATAGGAAAAACTTAATAAATGCTTGTTGGGTGATTGACCAGTTAGTCAGGTCCAGCTTGGGCTAGAGAAGTCAACAAATAGTTGTTGGTGGTGGTAGTAGTGTTGTGCTAACTAGATGCCAAGCATTGGGCTAAACTCTGAGGATAAAAACACCAGCAATTTTTTTTGAAAAAGGCAATCTCTGCCATCGAGTAACTTTAATAGAGAAAGAGAACCCATAAAAGAAAGCTGAAGAGAAAGGAGAACACAGGAGGAGGGAATGTGCAGAGGAATGAAAGAGTGAACATGGCTGATCTGTTCCTCAAAGCAGAGGTTCCAGGAAGAACTGATCAATAAGAGAAAGGGGCCATAGCGGCAGAGTGACCTTCCAGGGTGAGAATGTTGCTATGGGGTTATGGTGGAAAGATTCCTGGAGACTTAAAATGGACCCCAGAGAGGAAATGGGGACTAGAGATCTCTTTCCATTCTGAGAATCCGTGATTCTGTGATGCAAACTCTACCAATATCTCCAGGAAGATGGATCGTTAAAACTAGACTTTTGTGTGAAAAACAACTTTGCTCCAGACATCTATCCTATGACATCAATCAAAGGGCCACACTTGAGGACCTAAAGGGCCACATGTGTCCTCGAGGCCGCAGGTTATTATAAATGTTAGCCATTATTATAAGTGGTGTAGATTGGAAAGATTGCCCTTCCTCTTCCAAGGGGCACATTGTTCTGCTCTCCAACTTATTGAAATGACATGCTGGGGCCCTGGCTATGACCAGGAAGGAGGTCATGCAGCCCTGAAGGATATGTATAGTTACCCATAAAAAGTCCTTTAGGCCTTGATAAAAATCAAAGCAAACATGTCTCTGGATTCCAATTAAATTATTCATGTGCTTTATTAAAGAGACTTCCTAGTTATAGAATAACTTGATATAAAATCAATTCCAAAATCATTTTCAAAATAGAAAGGAGAAAATGATCAGTATGAGATAAGACAAAGATATTGAGTTTATCCTTCATGGAAACACCATCACTGACTTCTGAAAAAGAGCCTGGATTTGTTCATCAGTTCTTTCTATAACTTGGGTCATTTGAAATAATATGTTGCTTTATATTGGGAAATATACCACGCTCTGATAGCCAGCCCTTCCTCAGCATTTACTGAGGTTTTGTGGGAAAAAGAATTTGGCAAGATCCCAGTCCAGAGGGCCTGAGAATGGTATGCCAGAAAGACTCAGGAGGCACAAAAAACACTATAAAATATCAAAGTCTTCCTCCTCCAAAGGCCCAGTTCAGAGATTTTCTCTTTCACAGGCACAGCTCAGAGAGTATATTCTATTTCAAAATAGTCATGATATAGCAGAAAAAAGGTTGGAATTGTAGTCAGGTGGGCCTGGGTTCAAATCCAGCCTCTAACATTTATGATCTATGTGTTCCTAAGTCATTTCATTTCTCTAAGCCTTAGATTCTTCATCTGTGAAAGTGGTTGTTGAAATGATAAAATAATGTACCTCATGTGGCATAGGTTCTGAAACTACTCTCCCAACCCCCCATCTCAATGCCAGTCAGGTCTCTAGAAAGTGGCCAGAGCAAAAAAAAGATCCTTGATACAGTTATAAAAGAAATAACTAAAGAAAATTGTCCTGAAGCATTAGAACAGGGGGGAAGTAGAAACAGAAGAAAAAAATCCATCGATCACCACCTAAAAGAGATCCTATGAGGAAAATTCATAGAAAGATCAGAGTCAAATTTCAAAACCCCCTGCTCGAGGATAAAATATTAAAAGTAACAAGAACAAAATAATTTAAATATGATGGTGCCACAATTAGAATCACACAAGACCTAGCAGCAGAGACATTGAAGGACCACAGGTCTTGGAACATTATACATTGAAGAGCAAAAGAACTGGGGCTGCAACTGAAAATGTCATACCCAGCA
Source organism: Pseudochirops corinnae (assembly GCA_028646515.1). Classification (NCBI taxonomy): domain Eukaryota; kingdom Metazoa; phylum Chordata; class Mammalia; order Diprotodontia; family Pseudocheiridae; genus Pseudochirops; species Pseudochirops corinnae. Next base: position 76,215,096 of record CM053592.1, read on the forward strand.
AAGTTAAGCATAATCCTGAATGGAAAAAAATGGACATTTGAGCAACTGTCAGACTTTCAAGACTTTGTTAAAAAAAAAAAAAAACTGAACTCAATAGAAGATTTGACATACAAAAGCCAAGAGAAATATTATGTACATACCAAAGACTGATTATAAGGGATTCAATAAGGAATAAGGACAGGACATTCACTTTTTATATATGTAAAATGTAAAACATGTCTAAGATTCTTATCAATAATTGGGTAACTCATAAGAAAGATTGGAGCAAACCTGAGTATGATATGAATTTTAAAAGTAAAACCATTTAGGAAAAGCTAAAAAGGATAATTATTTTATACAAATAAGGTGCAAGAGGAAGAATCGATACAGGGGAATTAGATCAGGAGGAGATCAGGTAGTTCTAGTAGCCTACTGTGATTGGGAATTGGTTTAAGAGCGAACTCTCTCTCTGTTTCTGTCTCTGTCTCTGTCTCTGTCTATCTCTCTCTCTTTCACTCTCTCATATATGTGTGTGTGTGTGTGTGTGTGTGTGTGTGTGTGTGTAAGTTTTCTAAATTTAGAAGAAATAAAATGGTAGGGGGATAGGGAAGGGGGAAAAGACAAGGGAGGGATCTTTAGAGGGGAGGGTGAGGGAATAGGTAAAAGGGTGTACAGAAGGATCTTAGATTTATGGGAATGGGAGGATAAGGTAGGGATTCTCAGAGGGAGGGAGGCAAGTCATAGGAGGGCAAGGTAGAAGGAGAGGATACAGGAGGGTTAGGAAATAAGAAATATGCACAAATATAAAAACAAAGATCAGGAGCAAAATTTGTTTGGGAAAGTATATGTCTGTATATGATGTATGTGTACATATATATCTATAACTATAGAGAAACATATCCAAACTTAATTGTAGCCTTCTGGGGTGGGAGGAGAGAAGCAGAAGAACAAAGGGAAAAAATGCACAGCAGAGAACAAAAGAAAACTTACAAAGAAGCAAAGAAAAGATGGACAGTTCCCAACACAACATGTATTACTTATTATATAGGCTTTCTTGAAATGAAAACTTATTGTTACATATTTTGAATCCTCTCTTATGTTCTGCCAGGCACATGACATGCTTTTTTTTCTTTCTCACTTTATATTTAAGTTCCAATATTTAAGTTTATTATATGCTTTTGTTTTTTTTTATTCTGTAAAAAATATAGAGAATAATTAATAAAATTAAATGTGCTATAAGGAAAAAAAAACAAGAAAGTGATGAGTCAATATTCTAGGGGTAGCTCAGAAGAGTTGAGGGTGGCTTTTTCTCATGCTATAGCACACAAGACCCTAGCAACTTACTGTTGCCTCTATTATCAACTGATAGCCATTAGCCCACCAGACTTAATTAGCTTTTATTTTGGAGTATTTACTATTATGGTATAGTAAGACCAGCTGTTACAAATCATTTCCCCAAAAAAGCCTGTGACATACTCTCACCAATATATAAAGACAAAGGGAAAGTAGGCTTCATTTTAAATAGCAAAGGAAGAAAGGAGCAACTCACAGCTAAGGAGTGTTGGACCGTCATGGAGTACTCATGATCCTCCCCTTAAGCATAATATAGCTTTCTGCTGGTCTCCTTATAGAAGTCCTGAATATGCCTTTCCTCATTGTGTCTGGTTTGTCCTTGACCTCCTATGAATGCTCCCACCAGTCACTTATGTTCCAGGGACACACTAGGACACCATGAAAAGTCCAAATCCTCTTACTCAATGGAGGTCACAAGGTTCTCCCCTGATCAAAAAATGCGGAGAGGGGCAGAGGCTCTACTCCTCCCCCACCAAATGATTTCCTCTAAGGGGCTTAGATGAATCTGTTCTCTCCCTCTATAGTACTAGTCACTTAAATACCTAAATGTGAACTAGCTTGTCAGTTTTATACAAGCCCCTCAAGGCATGAATAAGTTTCTTCACACAATACAAAATATAGTATCATTCCATTTTCATCTGATGGTTTTCTCTCCTTCCAAATTGATCTAGGATTTTTCACACTTATCTAATGCCCTTGATTGATTAATTGCTTAAGTAGAAGAATTCTACTTAAGGTGGTAACTTTAATTTTTTAAATTTTATTTAGCTTTTTCCAATTAATAAAAACTAACCCTCTTTTTCTTCTACCTCCCCACATTGAAAAAAAAGAAAAACAAAATCCTTATAACATATATGCCTAGTCAAACAAAATAATTTTCCACAGTGGCACATCCAAAAATATGTCACAGTATATACCACAAATCTATGATCTATCTGTCAGGAGGTCATAGCATTTTTCATCATGAGTCCTCTAGAATCATGGTTTTGATGTTTATCTTTATAATGTTGTTGTTACTGTATAAATTGTGCTCTTGGTTCTGCTCATTTCACTCTCATCAGTTCAGACAAATCTTCCTAGATTTTGCTAAAACTGTCCCCTTCATAATTTTTTTTATAGAACAACAGTATTCCATTATATTCATATTCTCTAACTTGTTCAGTCATTCCCTAATTGATGAGTAGACTCTTCAACATCTATCATTTTTCTCCTCCTCTTCTCCCTTCTTCCCTTTTTCCTCCTCCTCTTCCTTCTCTTTCTCCTTATCCTCACTCTCACTCTCCCTCTCTTTCTCCCTCTCCTTATCCTCCTTCTTGTTGTCAGTTTTGCCAGTCTGATGGGTGTGAGGTGGAACCATAGAGTAACATTTCTAATTATTAATTATTTGGAGCATTTTTTTCATATTGCTATTGATAAATTGTACTTCTTCCTCTGAAAACTGCCAAGTCCTATCTTTTGACCATTTATCAATTAGGGAATAGCTTTTATTCCTATTCATTTGAATCAGTTTCTTACATGTCTTGGAAAGGAGAACTTTATCAGATAAAGTTGCTGTAAAGATTTTTGCTCAATTAAGGTAGTTATATTAGGGTGAGGGTGATTGATTGATTGACCTAATCCACACTCAAAAACCTCAAGGGATTATATAAAAGTTAGTTATTCTTATTATCATTATTCTTTTTCTTTTTATTCTTACTATTATCCTCCTGAGTTATTCCGAAACAAATTCTCTATTGTCTCCCATGATCTTACCTGATCCACTACAACAGTTTTTTGCTCTTTCCTTTCTTCCTTTTCACCAAACTCCTATTTTATGACCAAACAGTAAAAGGCTAGTCCTGCCAAAAAACAAATAACCTCTTTAGTCTTTATCCATATCAATTTAACCCCATCCTAGCAAATCCTATCAATTATTTGTGATTTATGTCTGTGTTTATATGATATCAAGGTCTGGATTCATCCTCCAGCAGCTCCATCTTTTCTCTCTGTTTCTACTTCTCCAAAATGGACTAAAGCCACAGCCTTTATAATTTTATTCCATGATGACTGGTTAGATTTAATCATATACACAAGCTGCTGCAGTAACCTTAGCTAAACAAAGCCATGTGGGAAACCGCTGCCATGGTCTGAGTAACAAAAGCTTTTTTATTTTTCTCTTTTTTTTTCAGTACTTTCTGGAGCCTGTGAATGAGCACAACAGAATTCATAGTTAAGACTTCACAATGATTCCTTTTTAAATACCAGTATTTGCCTTATATTATTAAGCCTTCTAGCACAAACAGATCCCCACTTACCAATACATATATTCACATGTATGATGTGCAACTATAATGTTACCAATTTTTAAAAAAAAAATATAGAATTTATGAAACTCCCAAAAATGTTGGGGATCTAAACTCCTTCTAAATTGCCTTCCTCTGCCTTCAGAATCAAGAGCACATTCTTCTGAATGTCTTTAGAGGTGACATATCTTTGTTCTTTCAATTCAGTTCAATTCTTCATTTCTGTTCTTTTGCACAAGCAATCTCTCATATCTGGAAATACACTCCCTCCTCACCCCAGTCTTGGAGAATCCTAAGATTCTTTCAACATGCAGCTCAGAGGTAACTTTGTACATGAGACCTTTTCTGATCTCAGCAATTAATGGCACCATCTCCCACTTTAATTAGCTTTGTATTACTTTATATACATAGAATTGAGTCCATGTTGTATTCCCCCCAGTAATATAAAAGTATAAGCTTCCTGAAGGCACAGATTGGATTGCTTTGTATTATATTCCAGTTTTTTATGCATAGTAGTTACTTAATAAATCTTTGTCTAATGAGCATTTTTTAAAGTGTCTGCTATATAAAAGACACAGAGCTAGGCATAAAATATGATGCCTATCCTCAAGAAAGTTACGTTTTACTCTTTGACAGTGGATTCAGCATTTAGCAGTTATCAAAAGTCTGAGAAACAAGGGGAATAAGCAAGTTAGGTCAGACAGTTTTGGGTAATGAATGAAGTATAACTGAAAAGTCCTAAGACTGATCTCCTGAGAAGCTCCTTAAGTGATTCTGAAGGCCATTATCAAGGAGACTTTCTAAAAATGTGTTCTACAAGGGTAACATTCAATTCATCTCAATAAACTTATTAAAAACCTGTTGTAAAAAAGCACTAGGTATATATCATGCAGATAAATAGCTCATGTTCCCAGAGGACTATTCTGAAAAGCTTACTCTTGTCTATGTGTACAGATTCCAATATTTCAAAAAACTGGCATCATGGCTTTAAATCATATTTCATAGAATCTACTACATTGAGGCAGCTAGGTGATGCAGTGTATAAAGTGCTGGACCTGGATAAAGACACAAGTTCAAATCCACCTCAGACACTTACTAGCTATATGACCTTGGATAAGTCACTTAACTTCTGTCTACCTCAGTTTTCTTATCTGTAATATGGGAACAATAATAACACCTACCTCCCAGGACTGTTTTAAGAATCAAATGATACAACACTTCTCTGTAAACCTTAGAGTGCTATATAAATGCTAGTTATTATTAATATTAGCAGAGAGGAGAGAATCTGGTTATTTTCCTGCTTAAGTGTATGAAGAAATGTTAGTTTATACAGTACTTGGAATGGAAAGAGACATAAAGCCTACAACATCTGTATTTATCCAGAGCTATATCTAGGAATTTTTGCACTTGGGCTAAGTACCCACCAAAGAGAATAAATTTTGCTCTCTTTTGGGGAGGCAGAGGTGGATGGGACGGGAAGGAAGTAGGCATGACAGGAAAGAGATCTGTCCAGTTCACTATTTTTAAAAAATTGTTCTAAATACAGGCTCAGCTTATGTCTACACAACTAAGGACCAGAAAGTATTGCAAGTCTTCTAAATCCATCAGCCTAGAGTTAAGCTCTGGCTACCCCAACTCAGTTACAGCTCTGTTCATATAGTAGACAGAATTCCACTCTTTATGAACTCTTTTCAAAAGACTTTCTCACAACCAAACAGTCTAGGAGTCAAGGTCTTTATTATGCTCTAGTAGCTCAGTGGATGGGCATCTAGGTAGTGCAACGGATAGAGCCTGGGTCTAGAGTCAAGAGACCTAAATTCAAATCCAGCCTCAGAGACTTGCTCCCCATGTGACCTGACCCTGGGCAAGTCACTTCACCCTGTTTGCCTCGGTTTCCTTATCTGTGAAAAGAGCTAAAGAAGGAAATGGCAAACCACTCCAGTATCTCTAGCAAGAAAACCCCAAATGGGGTCATGAAGAGTTGGGCACGTAAGTGACTTGCCCAGAGTCACGTCAGCTAGGCAGTGTCTGAGGCTGGGTTTGAACCGAGAAACATCAGTCTTTCTGGCTCTAAGTCCAGTGCTCTATCCACTGTGCCAACCAGAGTTCTACTGTTATCCTATTTCACTGAGTGAGGTAGGGTAACAGCCTCTAAATCCAGGAAGTAAATGGATGTTGTTTTCTGTTATTATTTTGATCAGGGTTATTAGATGTTTTAGTAAGTACTTAAGCCCACTTTGGTTGTGAAATGTCAACTGTTAACTGAAAAACAACTCAATAACAGCTTCTTAGTGGATAGAGTGCTGGACCTGGAGTCAGGAAGAGCCAAGTTCAAATCCAAGCCCAGACACTTACTCAGAAGCTTCTTTTTCTATGTTGTTTTGCCCTGTTAGATTGCAAGCTCTTTATGGAAAGGGATTGTTTTTTTCTTATTTGCATCTCTAGCACTTAGTACAATGCCTGGCACATAATAAGCCCTTAATAAATGTTTCTTGAATCGAATTGGATTACTAGTTATAATGATCCTGGGCAGGCCATTTGACTTCTCTGTGCCTCAGTTTCTCATCTGTAAAAAGAGGATAAAATAAAATAATATTTGTAAAGTATTTTGAAAATCTTAAAGTGCTAGATAAATGCTAACTATTTTTATTATCATACATCCAAAATACACATACTAGGGGCGGCTAGGTGGTGCAGTAAACAGAGCACCTGCCCTGGAGTGGGGAGGACCTGAGTTCAAATTGGACCTCAGACACTTAACACACATGTGTTTAACACACATAACACACACACACACAAAACTGGCCGTGTGACCTTGGGCAAGTCACTTAACCCCAATTACCCTCCAAAAAAAAAAAAGCACACAAAATATATATACTATCCAAAGATGAAAAATTAATTATGCCCACCAGCATTTAAACCCATGGTTTCATCATCACAGTTCTTAAGCCTCTTTCTCTAAGTCTAACTGCCTGTGGGTTGCTAAAGGCAAATATGGAATTTACAGAAAGTTTAGGGGCTAGAAACATTGGTTGAAACAGGTTTTTACTCTACTGTTCAGAAGTGATTCATCCAGATAAGTTCCCTCCACACCCACTTGTTCTTTCCCCTCTCCTTCAAGATTAAAATTCTGTAGATCCTGGTATCAGTACAAATTGTCAATCAGGGTTAGCCACTAAGTTTGGGGGGAAAAAACAGAAAAAGACCACACCCATTCCTTGGGGAATGTAGCAGAGTATCTTCCCACTCATCCTTTCCCAGTTCCCAGATCTTTTTGCTGATGATTTCATTCTCTTTAACCATTTCCTCTTCCCAAGAGTTCTGTTGTGTCCAACTCTCTGTGACCCTACTTGGGGCTTTCTTGGCAAAGATACTGGAGTGTTTTGCCATTTCCTTTTCCAACTCATTTTACAGAAGAGGAACTGAGGCAAACAGGGTTAAGTGACTTGCCCAGAGTCACGTCAGCTAGGAAGTGTCTGAGGCTGGGTTTGAACCCAGAAACATGAGTCTTCTTGGCTCTAAGTCCAGTGCTCTATCCACTGTGCCAACCAGAGTTCTACTCATCCTATTTCACTGAGTGAGGTAGGGTAACAGCCTCTAAATCCAGGAAGTAAATGGATGCTGTTTTCTGTTATTATTTTGATCAGGGTTATTAGATGTTTTAGTAAGTACTTAAGCCCACTTTGGTTGTGAAACGTCAAGCACAAATCTAGCTGAATAATGGACTCCGGTGAAAGATATGAAAGGGAAATTTAACTCCATGCTCCTTCAACGATGCATTGAATTTTAACTATATTCCCATTGGTCGTGATGTGTTTAACATTTAAGTCAAGAAGGTTAATATAAGAAAGAGATTGACAAGATAGAAAAGAAGGGGAAGTTTTTAATTTTAAAAATTTATGGCATTTCAGTTTAACCCTTGAAATATACATTTCCTTGGGAAATTTTTTGTTTGTTTTGTGTTTTATTGGTGTTTGAGGAGTCATGTATGAATATTTGTCACATATTAATTTATTTTCTATCATGACCTGTCCCCCTTTTTAGAACTCTCCAAATTCCATGTCATAGTCTCCCTCTGCAGTTACTCTCATTCATTTTTCTATTTTTAAACACAATTTTGGTATTTTTTTGTTTCTATATCAACCAAATTTTCTCCATATTCCTCCCTTCTCCCTCTCAGAGAGTCATCTTAGATTAAAAAATTATTTTTTTTAAAGAGGGGGGAAAAATCAACAAAGCCAGTCGTTACAATGAAAAAACCTGAAGATACATGCAATGTTTGATATCCATAAGCCTCCCACTTCTCATTGACTTTCAAAGTTTTCTTTTCCTTTTTGGCTCTTAAAGGTTGATAATTTGAAATCAGGGCAGACTAAAAATAAGATGCTTCAGCTCAACCCCAAACAGTAGTTTTGATTCTTTGAAATCAAGAGTAAGTCTAAAAAGTTTCTCTCCAAAAGCAGCAAGAGAAAATAGCATTTGGCTGGACCCAAATATTTTAAATCATGGCACCTCCAGATTCTTTCTAACATCTTTTTTTTCCAATACACTATGGAAATCCTGTACACAGGAAAGGGTTAAACATTGTACTTGGACAAAAGTTTTAAAAGTGACAAGTATGGAAAAAGACATGTCCAGGAAATGAGACTTGTGAAACCTCTACGAGAGACATTCCCTAAATCTCAAAACTGCTCCTAGAATAATGTTGCCTATCTTTATTTTCCATGATTCTGGATCTGTTTTTACACCAACAAAACACAAGCAAACACTGGGCTCGTTGCTCATCCTGATTTCACATCCTAGGAAGCAAAGTTAGGGCAGAGCTTTCTTTAACTTCAAAGGGTATGCCAAAGGGTGCAGAAAAAAAAAAAGAGAAATGGGTCCTTAGAGCCAAATGTTGCCTTCTGGTGTTCCCTTCAACTCCCAGAGGGACTAAAGAGGGCAGACTTTGGCCCTTTGTGTCTCTAGGTAACATTTCCCACAACCCCTGATACATAAATATTGACATTTGGGATAAATAAGAAAAGACCTTCATGAAAAGCCCAGTTGTTTTCTCAATGTGCTCTAATGACATTTTTAGACTGCTTCAAAAGACATCTATGTTGCCGAAATTTTGTTTCTTTTTTATTTTTTATTTTTGAGTGAAGAGTGAGGCAGGGGAATCTAGTCCTGTAATTTCAACCCTGTAGGGACCTCCCCAAACTGTTACATATAAGGAACTCAGCTTCAACTTATCGTGTTGGAGTTTTGACTCAGGCACAGAAAAGTTTATCAACTTATCCCTGATTACTAGCAAGTAGGATTTGAATCCAAGGCTTTCTGATTCCAAAGCAGACCCCTATCTATTGTACCACACTGCCAATCTGAGGATACAGGAATAGTTTTTGTATCAACTAACACATCTTTTGTCATATTGTATACACATACATGCATGTGCTTCTGTGTACAGGTTTTATTCCCCAGTATAATGAAAAGCTTCTTTAGGAAAAGAATTGTATTTTTTTTTTCTCTTCCCATCCTTTTGCAGGACCTAGGCTGGTGCTTTGCGCATAGCAGGAGCTTAATAAATGTTTGCCGAATTGATTCACTGTATTGATTTGAATTGAATCTTGGCATTTCGCCCACTATATCTGAAGACCTTGGGAGTAATCAAGAAACAAAATGCTGATACAGTAAAACTTTCTTTTCTTGTCCACTAAGAATAGCGTTATCCACCTGGATAGAGCAGTTTGATAGATATCTCTGTCTCTCTATAGATACGCACGCACACCACCCGCAAATAAATTAACATCCTTTCCAAAGCAACTTTTCTCAAAAGAACCAAGTTTTCATTCACTATAAATGATCTCATCACAAGCTTTCTGGTCAATAAAATATTTTCTTTTTTCTTATAAATATATGTGTCCTATAACGCCCCCCAGCCCCACTCCCGAATCTACTCTGGAAGCACAAAAAACAGTGGACATAAGTGATCAGCGAGGATTTCTCACTCCCCGCTCAGCACCAGAAATTTTTGTTCTCATTGTGGAACTACAGTGCCCCCTGGTGGCCATTATCGTTATTATTACCACTTAACTACCAAATTGAAACAAAATTGAAAGGGTATTCTGATATCAAGATATTATTGGCGGAAACAACCTGAGACAATATATAATTCACATCTTTCATCTAGCAGATAAAGAAACAGAGGCCAAGGAGGTTAAGGGACTCTAATGGAGCCTAAAACCTGGGTGTCCTGGTTTCCAGGCTCTAACATACTACAGCTTTCTTCTTTCATATAGTACCCACAACAGACATTTATTCATGCAAAACACTGTGATAGGCGCTCTAGGAGATTATAAATTTAGATAAGGTGCAATCCCTGTCCTCACGGAATTTACAGCCTCGGGGTGGGGTGGGTAAGCACTGTGTAGTGGAAGGGACATAGGCTTCTTATGTAAGGAGGAGAGTCTGGGTTCAAAGACTGTCTCTGACGCTAACCTGTGTGATCACGGTCAAGTCACAAGCTCTCTGAGTCTCAGTTTGCTCGTCAGTAAAATGGGATGATAATAACTGTAGTGCTTAGTCATTGTGAAGATCGAATAAGATAAATATGTATATAAAGGACTTGGCAAACTTTAACCAATTATCTAAATGCCTGTTTACCCTTAGAGAGATAACAGTAATAGTAACAACAGCTAGTATCTACGTAGTGCTTTAAGGTTTGCAAGGCACTTTGGGAAATATTTTCTCATTTTATCCTCACAACAACCACCCTTGGAGACAAGGGCTGATAATCCCCATTTTACAAATGAACAGACTGAGGCAGGCAGCAGTTAATGACTTCCCTGGGTCTCACAATGTCAAAAGGCACTAAAATATTGCTGCAAATATACAGTGTTAGATGATGCAGTCTAGTAACAAAACAAAGTGCTAAATGAGATCTGAGAGGGAGGGGGAAGGGGATCTCAGCTTCTTCCTCCAATGAATTTCTTCTGGTTAGAGAAGAACTTCGCAAATATTACATGAGCATTTTTCCCAGTTGCCTATGGAGGAAGTGACTTTTCCAGGAGTGAATAAGGAGCAGACGCCATGGTTGGTTCCTGAGCCTGACTTCAGCTTTCCCCTTGCTCCTGTAATCACAGCTGGATTGATCAATCAATTAGCATTGCCTTGCACAACGCACCACACCGAGAGAATACACACCTATACAAGCCCTGGTGCCCAGCATTCAAGCTGGAAAGACAAGGTATATACACATAAAAGAGCTAACAACAGAAGTCAACACAGGACAACTGTATAGACATTCAGTTCTACAGGAAGTCCAAGGACTTCATTATGTGCTAGGGGGATCAGAGAAGGCTTCATAGAGGAGGTGGGAATGAAGTGGAGGCAAGAAAACCAGAAAAGATTCAAGCAATCAAAAGACAATAAAGAAGGCAGTATACAAGGAAAGTGGCATGGGCAAAAATGTGTAGTGTATTTGGGAAAGAGTGGGTAGACCAGCTAAGAGGGTTTCTGTGGGAGAGTAACAGGATGTAAGACTGGAAAAGCAGTTTGAGACCAGAATATAGAGGGCTTTGAAAAAAGCTGCGCCGCCCCCCCTCCATTTTTTTAAGCCCAGCATTTTGTTAATGCCAGCCTAAAGAGTTTGGACTCTATTCTGTAGGAACTGGGGAGCTATAGAAGGTTTTCCAGGAGGGATAGGGGCCTCATCAAAATTTTAGGAAGAGTAATCTAGCAATTAATAGGTTGGAACAAGGAAGAAATGAGAAAGAGGAGACAGAGACAGAGAAAGACAGAGGAGAGAGACAGAGACAGACACAGACACAGACACAGACAGAATCAGACAGAGAGGCAGAGAGACAGACACAGAAAGAGACAGAGACAGAGAGAAAGAGAGAGAGACAGAGACAGACAGACAGAGACAGAGACAGAGAAGCAGTAAGGCTATAGAAACAGACTGAATGTAAAGTAAGAGCCTTGGAAAGGAAGGGATAGGTAGATGGGGCAGAGGAAATTGACAGACCTTGGTAACCAACTTTATTTGGGGAAGGGAGACAGAGAAAGAGAAGAGTCAAAGACAGTTGAAATTCTAAGCTCAGGGGAAATAATGGCTCTGCTAACAGAAATATGGAGATGAGAATGGAGAGCTGGTTTGGGCAATGGGCATATAATGGAGTGGATCAACCTGGGCTCTGTGGAGTTAATAACATGAGATATATTGTAATGTCTCTCAAGTACTTCCCATAGGAGATCTTCCAAGTGGTTTGACATTGAGAAAATAGTCCCAGTTTGGATAAAGATTAACATAATCATGCATCTGGGTAATTTGTAGAAAAATTACTCTCTTTTCTGCAATTCAATTAAGCAAATATTCATATGCCTCTACCATGTGCAAGGTCCCACATTAGGGGGAGTAATGTAGCTCATGCTTACTCCTGTCCCTCCAATCTAGGCAGTACAGAATGACTATATCTGGCATCTCATGGGGCCTGCTTAAAGGCCTTGAACTTGGGAACTCTCTGGTTTTCCTAACTGCCATCACATAGCCATTGAAGTAACTTTGGTTAGAGAATTTTCTCTCTTGTCTTCCATCTATGGTATACATCCTTTTGTAAACCCTTTAGGTGTTTTACAATTCTGCTGTCCACTATCCACTGCACCACCTGAGTGCCACATATCCCTAAGACATAGGTCAGACTCAAAAATCTTCTGTAGTTCCCTATTGCCTCTAGGGAAGAAACAAATACAAACTCCTCAGCCTGGCATTTAATCTTTATATAATTATATAAATAATATATAATCTGATTCCTGCCTACTTTTCCAAACCTTGCACATGGCTCCCTTTCACTCACTTTACATTCCAGCCAAATTGTCCTACAAAATGTTCCCTGCATTCTATCTTCTGTCCCCATGTTTTTGCATGGGTCATCAGTCCCCCATTCACAACATGGACTTCCTCCTCACCTCTACCTTCTTAGAATCCTTGGTTTCCTCCGAAGTTCGATTCAGGCTGGAACTCCTATGGGAAGCTTGTCCTAGTCTCTTCATTGTTAGTGACCCCCTTCCTCAATTCTCTTACAGTTACTTATCTATTTACATGGCATATTCCCCCCAGAGAACATGATGCCTCTTCTATGTACCCATCATGTGCTATTGCTATTTGAATATGGTTATGGGTTCAAGTCCTACGCTGCTGTTATCTATTGACTGTGTGCCCCTGGAAAATTCTCTAAGACTATAAATTTCAAAGGAGATGTCTCACTATGACTTGCCTACACCGATGAAATCACAAGGTCCTGACCAAAAGAAAACAAAAGGCCAGTACTGGTCATATACCCAGAGAATATCAGTTCTTTGAAGGCAGAGACATGTATCTTGTCTACTTCCAAATTCAGCACTCTGTTCACACGAGGTGTTTAATAATGGTTTGGTGAAAGCAGAATTGAACTGAGTAGTAGCCAGTAACAGGAGAACAAAATAGCAGAAAAATGTAGGACATTAAATGGCCATTCTGCTAGTCCTTATTTGTAGC
>CM053592.1:76228726-76287448 GCA_028646515.1 Pseudochirops corinnae
ATTATTATTATTAACTACATGCAACTGGGAATTAAGATATACAGGCACTAAGATAGGGAGATCCATCTTGCCCTACCAGAAAGTCAGAGGAGTGATGGGGGAGGACATAGGAGAGAGCAGATTGGGGGAGGGATTATACAGTAGGATAGGGCTGTTTTGGGGTGGTGAGTGGGGAAAAGATGGGGAGAAAATTTGTAACTCAAAATCTCATGGAAATGAATGATGTAAACAAGAAAATAAATAAGTTAATTTTTTAAAAAAAGAATTTATACAATGGAAGAGAGAATAGGAGGGAGCAAAAGATAAGGATTGACTGTTTGGTTGCCAGTGGAGGTAAAACGTAATGTGACTGATAATGTCTTGCAAGAAAAAAAATTTTTTTTTAAATTTCTGTCCCAATGAGGTTCAACAATTAATCTCCTAGCTTTCTCTTTTTTTTTTTTTGGAGGGGGGAAGTCAGGGTAATTGGGGTTAAGTGACTTGCCCAAGGTCACACAGCTAATAAGTGCATCAAGTGTCAGAGGTCAGATTTGAACTGAGATCCTTCTGACTCCACGGCCAGTGCTCTACTCACTGCGTCACCTAGCTGCCCCTAGCTTTCTCTACTAATAATGATAGGATACTGAAACCTGTTTAAATGATTCTGTTAATGTATACTATGATTCTTTTTATATTTAGTATACTTTTTTTCTGTAAGAATAAATCACCTATCCTATACCTAATTCATATTGTACATATGCTCTATTACTCTTCCTCCCTTCTTTATCCCTTCTTGGGGTAATCCCAGATGAAGGCTAAAACTAAAATTGTCCCCAAATTAGTTAAAGTGGGAGTCTGATGATCCACTGAAAGTGAAAATTGGGAAACCTGCTTCTCCTACCACGAAGTCAGGTTTCCCCAGAGATGAACCTAGACAAACTGCAATGACTAAGTAAAAACCAGGGACTAGTGCATGTCTCCACCTTGGAGATTCAATCACCCAGGAGCCTCCAGTCTCTGGTAAAGGAAAGGAAAAAGGGAAAAACTATAGGAGTTCACAGGAAGGAGAGATGAATATAAAATTGTCAGAGACTGCTTGATAGAGGAACTAGAGATTGAAAGATAGGTGGGATTTGAAAAAGTAGAGATGAGAAGGGAGAATTCTAAGCTCTTCATGAGAAAATTCCCAGAGACGGGAACATTCACGATATGAGTTCAGAGGTTGATAAGAAGCCCTGCCTTCTTGGAGACTGGTGAGAGACAAAGCTAGAAAAGGTGTTGGGGACAGAATGCATAGGGTCTTTAGAGAGGCTACAATGATGATAGAGTAGAAAGAATCTCTTTTCTTTTTCTTAGGAGGAGGCTAGATGTTTCAGTGAATAAAGTGCTGGGCCTAGACACAGGAAGACTCCAGATCAAATACAGCCTCAGGAACTACTAACTGTGTGACCCTGAGCAAGTCACTTAGCCCCTCTTTAATACACTGGAGAAGGAAATGGCAAACCACTCCAGCATCTTCGTCAAGAAAACCCCACGGATACCATTGGCATGACACAACTGAACAACAACAAGAAGAAAGAATTTCTGCTGTGACTCTGGGCAATTTCCCCATGTGTAAAACCAGAATGATCATAATGTCACTAGCTACCACTCAGATGAAAGAAAGATATTTTTTAAAACTCAAAACATTTCAAAACTAGAAGTGCGTATTATAATGATTCACAAACACCCTGTTAAAAGAACAATATTAACATCCAGGAATTAGGTACAAGTATACAAACTCCAACTGTAGCTGCCTCTGTACCATGGAGAAGTTCACATGGAGAAGTTTAGTTTATGGGTTTTTTTCAGATTGGTTGGTTGGTTGTTGTCCTTTGCTCTTGAAGAGGACCAAAATGACATCACCATGCTTGAGTCAAACTACGGTGTGTCCAACTGTGGCCGATCAGCACAATACAAGCTCAGAATGTTCTACCACAGGTCGGAGTGGACTCTCTAAATGTGCACACCTCATGTTTCTTTCAAGCTGCTTCAATTCTGCTTTGCCCAGAGCGCATCCCCTTATCTGATGAGAGCATGCTATGCTAAGTGGTCCTGTGCCAGTGTCTCCCATGTCACACAATCAATTTTAAAGTTCCTAAGAGAGAACTTGATAATGTCCACGTGAACACTTGCCCTGTGTGAAATTCTCCATAAAATAGTCTTCTTGCTAAGCATATGTTTTGCATTTGAATGATGTGGCCTACCCATCAGAGTTGCACTCTCTGAAGCAGAGTTTGAATGGTTGGCAGTTTAGTTCAAGAAAGGACCTCATTGTCTGGTACCTTATCCTGCCAGATGATCTTCAGAATCTTCCTAAGACAATTCAAATGGAAGGGATTCAGTTTCCTGGCATGGCACTAGTATACTCTCCTGGTTTCACAGGCACACAACAATGAGGTAAGTGCAACTGCTCTGTAGACCTTCAGTTTGGTCTTCTCTCCCACATTTTCCTTCAAAGCCTTCCAAACACTGAGCTGGCTCTGGCAATGCATGCATCAACCTCATTATCAGTGTGTACATCCCTGGAAAGCATACTACCAAGGTAGGTGAACTTATCCACAACATTCAACGCTTCTCCATTTGCTATAACAGATGATTCCACATATGGATGGTGTGGTGGTGGCTGATGGAGCACTTGTGTTTTTTTGGTGTTAATTATTAGACCAAAATTAATACAAGTAGCAGAAATCAATCCATACTTTGCTGCATCTCAGCTTCAGAGGCTGCATTGAGTACACAATCATCTGCAAACAGAAAATCATGCACCAATACTTCCTCCACTTTAGTCTGTTCAAGTTGAAGAATCTGCCATCAGTGCATTAGCTGACCTCAATGCCAGGTTCTTCCTCATTGAAGGCATTTGACAACATGGCTGAAAACCTCATGCTAAAAAGCATGGGAATAAGCACACAGCCTTGTTTTACTCCACTGGTGACTGAGAAAGCATGAGAGCACTGTCCATTATCCAGAACCTGGGCAAGCATGCCAACATGAAATTGAGGTACAATGCTGATGAACTTCTCAGGGCAATCTAATTTTGAACTAATTCTCCATAAGCTCTCACAACTGACAACCTTGGTGTAATGGTAATAGGAATCTGAAGATCTTCTCTGCCCCCTAATAGGCCAAATGTAATAACATGGAGTCGGGGAAGTATTTGCTTAATGGGTGGAGCAAAAAATAAGTCAGAGCAGTTACTGTGGTGGGAGAGAGAGGGTAGGAGACTGCTAGGCTTGTGAGTGTTTGTGGAAAAGTTTTGGGATGGTGTGGTTCCTTGGTATGTTATGGTGTATTAACTTCTTTGTTGCTGTAATGGATTCAGTTTTCTCACCTTGGGATGTGGCTTTCTGGTGTCTGAATAAATGCTTTGCTTCTGCCTTCTATATGGAGAGTCTGTTATATTTTGCTATTTGGAATTATACCGGCATATTCATAGTTGTCGTTGGTTCTGTGAATATTGCCTTGGTGATACACTTGGTCAGATGTATAGATGTTGTATATAGACCTCTGTTCTGCTCCTGGCATTTCTCCTGGAATTGTTGGGCATTAAACTCCATATCAAGTGTTCCTTGTCCCTTTCTGAAACCATACTCACTCCCTGGCATATGACCATCTTCCAGGTGAGGGATAAGTCTATTAAGGAGGACTCTGGCAAGAATCTTGCCAGCAATGACTAAGAGGGAGATGTCCCTGTGATTGCCACAGGACAATCTATTTCCTTTACCTTTATAGAGACAGACACTGGAGACATCTTTGAACTTTTGGGGGATAACCTCCTCTTTCCACATAACCCAGAAGATTTCAGTCAGCTTTTATATGAGCACTTGACCCCCTACCTTATAAATCTCAGCTGGAATAGGATAAGCACCAAGCACTTTGCTACATAAGAGGAAACTAATGGCATTCAAAACTTCATCTTCAGCTAGGAAGAACTTCAACCTGAGGTAAACGGTCAGTGGCTTCAGCTTTGATTAATGATGGTCTGTTGAGAACACTATGGAAGTATTCAGCCCATCTCTCTAGGCTCATGTCCTTATCACTAATCAATGTGACTCCATCAGCCTTGAGTAGTTGAGATGCACCATAGGTCTTTGGCCCATACATACTCTTCAGGGCATCATAAAAACTACTTTGGATTGTTCCTGTCAGCATAAAACTAATTTCATCTCTCTTCTTACTGAGCTAAGAGTCCTGCATCTCTAAGCTTTGCTTGTACTTTACTTTTGATAGAATTAAATGCTGCCTTCTTAGAGATGGATGAACTATCCTGTTGGTAAACCCTGTAGCATTCTTGCTTTTTTCTTTAGCAGCTTCTGAATTTCCCCATCATTTTCATCAAACCAATCTTAATGTTTGAGAGTATATAGACCTGTACACCAAATCTCTGAAAGCTGCCCACTCCTTTTCTGCTCCACTGTTGCCAACTGTGTGTTGGTTCAACTTTCTCTCTAACTGCACAAAAAACTATTCTGGCTCAAAGCTCTAATCTGCTGACATTCATTCATCTAGTAGTCATTTTGTCTAGGGGCCTCCACTTTGGTTGAATGTGAACATTTAGCTTAGAGAGGATAAGTCTATAATCAGTCCAGCACTCTGCACCACACATTCCTTGTCACTCTCACATCCTATCTGTCTCTTCTCCTTTCAATCACATAGTCTATTAAATGCCAATGTTTGCTGCGAAGGGTGCATTCATAAAGTTTTATTGCATTTAGGTAAATGGAAAACAGTGTTGGTGATAAGAAGGTCATGAGATGCACAAGTCTTCACTAGTGAGTGACCATTGCTGTTGCTGTTTCCAACTCCATTCCTCCCTAGGACTCTCTACCAAGTCTGGTATTCTGAACCTACTCTAGCATTAAAGTCACCCAGAATTATAAGCTTGTCTTCTTTTGGCAAATTGATGATAAGGGTCTACAGGTCTTCATAAATTTTTTCTTTAACCTCATCAGAGTTTATCATGGCGGGATCATAGGCACTAATAATGTTGGCATGATGTTTTCCTGCAACTGTCAATAGCATTGTCACGAGCCTGTAATTCACTTTTTTTGGTAGGCATAGAAGCTTGTTGACTAGATTAATTTTGATTGCAAAACCTACACCAGCTTCATGGCACTCCCCTTCACTGTGGCCACTCCAGAAAAAGGTGTATCCAGTTCCAATTTCAGTAAGCTGGCCTTCAACTGCCAGCCTTGCTTCATTCATGGCTGCTATTTGGATGCGATACCTGCTTAGTTCTCTTGCAACGAGAGCTCTTTGTCTTTCAGATCTACTGGATTTTGTGTTGTCTATAAGTGTGCACACATTCCATGTATCAACAGTGAGGGGAATTGTCTTTGCAGACATTTTTGTACATTTTTTTGTGTTTTGACACCAGGGTAAGATCTCTGCCTGCCATGGTAATCAGGCCAAGATTGGGTAAGCGGATCATTTTTAGGGCACTTTTTCTAGCCCCTTCTTCACACCAGGAGGTGAGCAATGTGGTCCTTAAAAGGCTGCTCAGACACCCAGGGGACTACAGAATTCCATTGCGGATTCCAGTGAGAAGATAACAATATGGCCTGGGCCTCCTCAGTGCAGGGTTGTGATTATGACTCCCAATTTGTCCACACTTGCTGCCTTGTCACTTGCCTGTCTCCACAGGACTTTGAGATAGGTAAAAATGGGTTAAATGGTATGGGTAATGTCTTTTGATTCATTGTGTAAATTGGATTTAAGTGAGGCAGAGTTGCACAAACTTGTCAGTCTCACTCTCTCCTCCAGGGTCATCACAGTCCAGGGGTGACTGGTGATGGTTCAAGATGCAGTTGAATGACCTTGGTATTTTCTATATCTAGCCAAGCTCTAAGCACACCACAGCACCTGCTTCAGCTGCCTTCAAGGCCATTGGAACAAATTGTACTCGTCTGTTGTAAGGTAATTAATTTGATTTTGAAGGCCCTTTTTTGTATTGGCAAATAAGCAGCTTGTATTTTTTTATTGTATTTATTATTTTTATTGTATTTTATTGTATCGGCAAATAGCATCTTGTTTCAAGGTAAGAAAAGGTAGTAGGTACTTAGCACTTAGTAACTGATCAAGCCACTGTTGGGGAAATAGAAGGTATGAACTCCTATCTCCTGTTACTGATGTAACAAGAAGGGGTTGGCTGAAACAGGAAGTAGCTAATGCTGTGTGTACATAAGGAAAAGCCCCAGGGAGGGACAGTCAGAATTTCTTGGGACCAGCATCTTGTGGCAGAGCAGCTACAGAAGAGAACTGAGAGTTGAGGACTGAGTCAGATCTTGGAGCAAGCCTAGGAGCCCAGGAGCCCAGGAGTCCAAGAGCCCCTCCCCACCTCCAGGCTGGACAAGGTGATTCTGATTTTTTGAACAAGCTACAGAAAACTGAGGAAGCATGACCAGGATGCTAAGACTTTGTCTGTTATAGCTTGGTTGAGGCTTGAATTCCCCGGAACAGAAATTGTGAAGGATTTGAGATGGACTGGACCCTGTGAACTTCAGTGTGGAGGAGGACCTATATGGAAAGCTGGACAAGGACCTGGGAGCTGTCTGCCTTTGAGCCCAGGTCACAGTTTGGTGAATCCAGATAGGATCTGGGACCATGGAAGGGGATCCAGGGAATCTGAGAAGCACCCTGAGTCAAGCTGAAAGAAGACTTTACTTGGATACTGTGTACTGACTGAGGAATTGTACATTTACTAGTGACCTAGGGGTGGAGGGTCTGTGTATTTTCTAATGATTGTACTTAGTGATTAATGATACTTTGCTGAATAAGTGACTTATTGAGTTAACTTAGTGTGCCCCATGAGTGGAAGACTTTGACTGTTGAGGTGACTGAATGACTGAGTAAGAAGGCAAACCTCCTTAGGAATACCAGATGATTGTTCTTTGTTCAAAACTTTGTGGCCACTATGGTGGAAACTATGTGGCCATTTTAATGATAAGCTGTTGTGAATACTATATTGTGATTTTATGTGATAAGCTGTAATACTGTGAATGTTGTACCTTGATTTTCTGTGGATGTTTTGCTTTGATTTGTTATGGAATAAATGGAGTGTTCACTACACTGTGTAATCAGAACCTTAAAAGCTGTTCACAATAGCATTCTTCTGGAAAGCTGCCCATGCATGGCATTACATCTGTCCATTCCATCAGTCTTCATATGCTTGGGATAGACATCCCAACTCACTGACAAGTTTGAGAATCCTCAGTTACCCTCAACCTGGTTTATCCCTTCTGCCAAAATGATTTACCAAGGTGTGACTCCTGTATATGCTACAGTTTCTTGGAGTAAATTAGAAGAATTTATATCATCATAGATTTAGAACTAGAAAGAATTTCAGAGGTCTTACAGTCCCTCATTTTCCTGCAGAGAACACTGAGATTTTAAAAAAGATTAAGTGACTTCCACAGAGTTAGTATGCAATCAGGTCTTTTGATTCTAAACCCACTACATCATTCCCATTATAATTGCTTATAGGTAGAATTATGGGGGTGGGGAGAGGAGAGAATCCATGCAAACTGACCAAAGAGACACCACCTTTATATGTCATCTAGAAAAAAAATCTTAATCATTATGATTTGTTCTAATTGAGCTGAACAGCTTTTTCCCCCCCAGGTCTTACAAATTTCAGAAAATCTGAATAGAAAACTATGTTGCCTTTTTTTTCCTTTCGAATCAGAATTCTTTAATACCACTTGCAAAATGCAGGAATAGATAGCTAATGCAGTATATAGTAATAGGTCATTCTTTAGCATTCCTAGAGATTGACTCTAACAGGAAAGCAAAGTAGGTCAGCATGCTTCATTCTAGTTAAACATATATCTTTGCATAAAATTTTATAGGTCTTCACCTACAAAAATTCCTAGAACTCTACCTCTTGTCACTTCTTCCAGGAAGTCTACCCTGAGCAGTGAGGTTCTCCCTGAAGTTAACGGGAATGGACAATTCCCTGTTGTTGTACATGTTGTCATCCATTTTCTCTTCTCAAAGAAGTGGGGCACTTATTTCAGGATACCATGTCCTGTTGTATTAGTCTGAAAGAAGGCTTGTGACAGGTGAGCAAAAAACTCAAATGGAAAAGAACTGAACCTTGGTCAGCATCTTCCCTTTCCCTGATCCAAAGGATGGGTTTCTAGCTACAGAATGACCAGACTCAGCTTATCATTTTGACTATCTTAACAACAACTGGAGATGACCATACTGTTCTTTCTACCCTAGTTATTACAATTAATCGGAAAGATGGCTGAAATAATTGGGTCAGCTGTTGCAACAATTCAGTTAAAGGACCACCTGAAAAAAATGTGGCCATATTTAGAAAATTATAATGGGCCAATTCTCTCAATTGCTTAGCTTTATGCCAGGAATTCTATCACAGTAACTTACCACTATATAGAAGTGCTACTGCTCCACTTTCTCATCCCTACAAACTCATAAGAAGTTTTCCTCAAGAGATTTGACTAGTCATCTCTAGGCATCAATGATTAGAGAGTTAAGGGAAGAAAGTCTTATAAAAAAATTTTTTTTTGTCAAAAACTTTATCATTTGGGTTGTTTTGTTGTTCCTTGTTTGTTCAGGTCTAACGTTTCGTGACCCCCTTTGGATTTTCTTGGCAAAGATACTGGAGTGGTTTACCATCTCCTTCTCCAGATCATTTTACAGATGAGGAAACTGTGGTAAACGGGGTTAAGTGACTTGCCCAGGATCATGCAGCTAGTAAGTATCTGAGGCCAGATTTGAACTCAGGAAAAGGAGTCTTTCTGACTCCAGACCCAGCACTTTATCTACTGCACCACCTAGCTGCCCCTCAAGTCATTTAGGTAAAAAGCAACAAAAGATTTAGAGCAAGAAATGGTCTTCAAGATGATTTAGTTCTATTTATTTATCTATCTATCTACCCATCTATTTACCTACCTAGCTAGCTATCTAGCTATCTAGCTATCTAGCTATCTAGTTATCTAGCTATCTCTATCTCTATCTCTTCGCCCTCCACCCCACTTCTTTCCTTTCTTTGTCTCTAATAAATAAGGATGCTAAAGTCCAGATAGGTCATAAGTCATTTTGGCAATAAGGGACAGAGACAGGATTTGGATTTAAATCCCCTCACTCCAAATTTGGGGCTCTTTCCACCACACAAAGCTTGTTAGTTTAAAGAAATGATCTGTGACTCTACAAATTATATCACTTACTTCCTGGTTTCCTTTTACGCATTTCAGCTTATCCTCCCATCTTCATTTCCCTATCTATAAAATGAGGATGATAGTAACATTAATATATTATTGATCTGATCCAGAAAACTACTAGCAAAAATTTATAGGACATTATTATCTCTAAGTATCTTGATAAAACTTAAAATAATATTAGCATACATTGAGGAAACAGTTTTTTCAATTGACAGATTTAAATATCAATATCTAATTTCCTATTCAAGCTCACATAAAGACAAAGGAAAAGTTAATTGATTATTGTTATCATCATAGGTTATGTGGAACTTCAAGGCAAAAGTCTTAACTTTTTTCATATCATGGACTTATTAGAGAATCTAATCAATCTCAGAATAATGTTTTAAAATGCATAAAATATAGAGGATTAGAAAGGAAACCAATTATGCTGAAATATAGTTGTCAAAAAAAATTTTTTTTTTAATCCACAGGCTACAGGTTTAGAACCTCTGGGTTTGTAAAAATCCTTGCAGATATTATCTTTTTTTTTTTTAGTCTATTTTTTTTAGTTTTCAACATTCACTTCTGTAAGATTTTGAGTTCCAAATTTTCTCCCATCTCTTCCCTCCCTCCACCCCAAGAAGGCATGTAAATTGGTATAGGCTCAACATGTACATTCATATTAAATCTATTTTCGCATTAGTCATGTTGCACAGAAGAATTAGAACCAATGGGGGAAATCACAAGAAAGAAGAAACAAAAACAAAAAAAGAGAAAGCAAATAATAAGCTTCAATCTGTATTCAGATTCCATAGTAGTTCTTTTCTGGATGTGGGCAGCATTTTTCATCATGAGTCTTTTAGAGTTCTCTTAGATCTTTGTGTTACTAAGAAAAGATAAGTCTATCAAAGTTAGTCATCATATAATGTGGTTGTTACTGTGTACAATGTTCTCCTGGTTTTGCTCATTTCACTCAGTATCAGTTCATGCAAGTCTTTCTAGATTTTTTTGAAAACTGCCTGCTCATCATTTCTTATAAGACAATAGTATTCCATTACATTCATATGCTACACTTGTTCCCAAGTGATGGGCATCCCTTTGATTTCCAATTTATAGCTATTCTCTTAAATTATCCTGACAACAGCCCTATGAGATAAGTGCTATTATTATTTTCAAGATAGAGAAACTAAAACACAGAAAAGCTAAGTGATTGCCCAGGGTCACCCAGCCAGGAAGTGTCTGAAACAGGAGTCATACTTCAGTCTTTCTGACTTCAAGTTCAATGTTCCATTTGCTATGGCATGTTGCAATTGAAGGTAATTTAAACTAAAACATGATTTCTAATATTTACTACTACCTTGTATCTAATAATATTGAGAAATATAGGTCATGCCTTAATAAGTGGTCATCACGAATTGCTAGGGATGAAAATGAATCATCACCTGATGACAGATTTTCTGATGATGTCTGTCTATACTTAGCAGGGATTAGTCTAGAACAGTGGTTCTCAACCTGTGGGTCACGACCCCTTTGGAGTTTGAATGACCCTTTCACAAGGATCACAGGGATCGCCTATGACCATCGGAAAACACATATTTCCAATGATCTTAGGAACCTCCTCTATCTGTCTCCAGGCAGATCTGCCCACATGAAGACATGCCCACATATGACTATTAAAGGACCCTGGCATTAGGAAGGTTGAGAACCACTGTTCTAGAATGATCCTTCTCAGGGCTTCTTCTCAGAAACTCTGCAGCTTGGTAGTACCCATCACAGCTTGCACTCTTCTGAGATTGTTTCAAAAACCCAGCATCATCTCCATATTTCCATCAACTATCAGAGAAGGATGTGGGAAGAGGATATTTTTGTATGAGCTACAAAAATTTAGAATGCACATTTACTTGCAAAGCCTTTACCTTAGTTATAGTGGGGGGGGGGGGAGTAGCATAGTCCTCTGATTTCAAAACCCTGCTTCTAGATGGCAGAGAAAAGGCAGATAGTCACCTAAGCTCTCCTCCAAACCCTTCCAAATGCCTTTAAATAATGCCATAAAACAGTTACTGGAGGGGCAGAACCCACAAAAGGATGGGGGTTAAATAATTTTCTAGCCAAAGACAACTTAGAAGGTCAGCAGGAAAGGTCTGTTATGCATGGGTGAGAGTGGAGCAAAGTCCAGCACAGGCTGTGCCAGCACAGCCCAGGTCCCAGCAAACCAGGAGCAGGCCTTGGGAGCCACTGAATCAGCAGTGGCAGAGGTCATTTCCAGAGCTCTCAGCCCCTTGATGGTAAGTGGGTTGAATAACTGATCAGAAAGAGATTACAGGAGTCTCTTTGCTGGCAATGGGGGCAGGACTCTGTTGTTTCAGTCATATTCAGATCTGGATTGCAGTTCTGGGTGGCAATCTTAGGACAAGCAGGAACACTAGCTCACCAGAGCTTGTGGCTACAGTGGAAGAGAGACCCTCCTCACAGTTCCAGGTCAGAAAAGAGTGTTTATGGTCACTCACAAACCACAGCACAGACTAGGAGAGTAGTAAACACACCTCTCTTTAGATCATACCACCTTGGAAGAACTGAAAACCTACAGGTCCCTAGCAATATCTCTGAAAACAGCTGCACAAAACCTCTGAAGCTTGGGACAGTGCATCTTTCACACTGAAAGCAGAGCCCCACTTTAACAAAGAGTTAAAAGTTAAGAAATAGACTGGAAAAATGAGCAAACAACAGAAAAAAAAGTCCAGACCTTAGAAAGTTACTGTTGTGACAAAGAAAGTCAAAACATACAGTCAGAAGATAACAAAGTCAAAGCTCAAACATCCAAAGCCTCCAAGAAAAACATGAATTGGTCTCAGACTATGAAAGACCTCCAAAAGAATTCTGAAAATAAAGTTTAAGAGAGGTAAAAGAAAAATTGGGAAGAAAAATGATAGTGATGCAAGAAAATCATGAAAAAAAAAGAGTCAATAGTTTGGTAAAGGAGACACAAAACAATACTGAAGAAAATAACACCTTAAAAAATAGAACAGATCAAAAGGTAAAAGAGGTACAAAAAGCCAATGATGGGAAAAACAGAACTGGCCAAATGGAAAAAGAGACACAAAAATTCACTGAAGGGAAAAAAAAAACCTCCTTAAAGAGTGAATTGGCCAAATTGAAAAGGAGGTACAAAAGTTGACTGAAGAAAATAATTCTTTAAACAATTAGAATTGAGCAAATGGAAGCTAATGACTATATTAGAAATCAAGAAACAACAAAAGAAAACCAAAAGAATGAAAAGATAGAAGATGTGAACTATCTCATTGGAAAAACAACTGATCTGGAATATAGATCCAGGAGAGATCATTTAAAAATTATTGAACTACCTGAACCGAAAAAAAAAGCCTAGACATCATCTTTCAGGAAATTATTAAGGAAAACTCCCCTGACATTCTTGAACCAGAGGGTAAAATGGAAATTGAAAGAATCCACTGATCATCTCTTGAAAGAAATTCCTAAATGAAAACTCCCAGGAATATTATAGCCAAATTCCAGAGCTCCCAGGTCAAAGAGAGAATATCGCAAACAGTCAGAAAGAAATAATTCAAGTATCATGAAGCCACTGTCAGAATAACACAAGATTTAGCAACTTCTGTATTAAAGAATCAGAGAGCTTGGAATATGATATTCTAGAAGGTAAATGAATTAAGATTACAACCAAGAATCACCTACCCAGCAAAATTGAATAGAATATTTCAGAGGTAAAAAATGAACATTCAATAAAATAGAGGACTTTCAAGTGTTCTTGATGAAAAGACCAGAGCTGAATAAGAAATCCAATCTTCAAATACAAGACTCAAGAGAATCATAAAAAGAAAAACAGCAAAGGAAAATCATAAAGGACTTAATAAGGTTAAACTGTTTACATTTCTACACAGGAAGATGATACTTACAACTCATAAAAACTTTCTCATTACTAGGGCAATTAGGAACATATATAGACAGAGGGCAACAGTATTAATTGAATATGAATGGATGATATCTAAAAAAATAAAATTAAGGGGTGAGTTAGAGGAATGCTCTGGGACAAAGGGAAACTGAGGGGGTAGAATGGGTAAATTATCTCATGTAAAAGAGGCAAGAAAAATGCTTGCTTTCTCAATGAGGGGGTGGTGAGGAAGAAGGGAGGGAGAGAATTTGGAGCTCAAAGTTTTGAAAACTAATGTTAAAATTGTTTTTACGTGTAATTGGGGGAAAATAAAATTTTTTTAAAAGACCTTGGTTCTGCTACTTGTAAACTCGTTCACCCCTCTAAAGCACTACAACACTCTGAGCCTCAGTTTTCTCATCTGTAAAGTGGGGTTTCAAGTGAATTAGTTTTTCTTTTTTCTGCCTCCCACCCCCACCCCTGCCTAGCTAGACTTGGGTTGCCAATTTTCACACAAAAAAATCTGCATTGAAGAAAATTGAGGCACAAAGTCTGAGCATTATCATTTATTAGCAAGGCTAGCAGTTGCCAATGAGATCCCAAAGCCCCTTAGTGGCCAGGGATGCATTAGAGCAGATAGAACAGTCTTTTATACAGTTGGCAAAGGCATAGAGTGGGCTTACATTTGGCATAATCATACTAACTGGCTTGCAAGAGAGGGTTTCCAAAGACCACAATAAGGGGAAAACCCAGAATGAGTTACATGCTCTGGAGAGGCCTATGTCTTAAACTCTTACAAAGAAGTCAAACCATTTTATAGACGCTTACGTTAAGTAGTCAAACTGTCTTTTAAATCAAACTAATTCCTAAGTACTGATTCAAATGATTACATATAATTCTCAATCAATAATTAATAAATAATACAGAATAAAATGGAATACCAATTTTCAATTTCACACCATAGCATGTGAAAGCTGGAAGGGGTCATAGAAATCACATAGTTAACCCTCTTCTTTAAAAAATGAGGAAACTAATACTACTCTTAGCCACGCAGGACAGCTACCTCTGAAAAGACCTTAATATGTAAACAAAACTATTTGGTTAGATAATGTTTTCAAAGAACAGTTTTCTGTGGAGGTGCTAGGGTTGTGGTACAGTGGGGAAAATGTTGGATTTAGGGCCAGAACACCTGAGGTCAAATTCAGGCCCAGCTACTGCTACCTGTGTAACTTTAGGAAGGCAATTTCTCTCTGGGTCTCATCGGTAAAATAAGGTAGATGACCTGTTGGCCTCCTTCCGGTGCTGAATTCTATAATCTCCTTCAGATGATCTATGAGTGCCAGTTTGCCAGGAAACTGATAAACATGGGATCACAGATTCTGAGCAGAGGTTAACTGTTTTGTCAATTCTTCTCTTATGGGTTTCAATTTTTTCAAAATGAATTCCCCAAAATTGGACTAGTTGACCTCTAAGGTTCCTTGCAGCTCTTAATCTATGATTCTATTATATATTTTAAAAATAATTAATGCACACCTTTCTACTAGTATCTAGTTTAAAAATGTGAGGACAACATTCCACACTCTTCCTAACAGTGCACAATTTCTTCTTTCAGCAGCTCAGAAGCAGAGAGGTGCTGGCAGGGACGACAGAGTCCAAGCGAATGTAACATTTCCATTATTTAAAGTGAGGCTGACAATGTGCTCAGGAAATGCCTGAGAAAGATGAAGTAGCAATGGCAACAGGGACAGTTGCATTTATCTCGGGGCTGACAACTGTCCCAGTCATAAAACGACGTAATTTAGGGGATTCTTCTTGAAACAGGACATTTACACCTGATGTCCATTCCATCTAATAGTGGGCCCCATCACCACTATTCTCTAACTCAAGCTGCCTTGGGCTCAACTCGGCCATCCTGTCTTCACGTCTTCTTTCTACTGTAATGCTTCCCCCCCTACCCTGCTTCCCCCCACCCCTCCATTCTTTCTTAACTGTTTTTCTTTCCTTACAAATTTATAACAACATCAGAGTCTCCCTTCTGACCAGAAAGGCTTTTCCATGCAACTACTCACCTCACTAAAGGGAGATTTTTTTCTGAATTCCAAATGCAGATATTTGCTATTTAAAGCTATTGAAATAACTTTATTTCAGGTCCCTTATTCCTTTCAGAGCTTAATTGGACATTTCAGCAGTGTCACCTAATCTCTCTGTCTGAAAATAAAATGTCGACAGAGATAAAAATACTAAACCCCCATGCTGAGATATTTTAGGACTCATTTAGTGAATAATAAATTATAGAAGAAGTCCTCTATTATTTATTATACACGTTGTTCCTACCATTGGCAGTTTCCTCTTCAATAATGAAGAACAACACACACTATTGAATATCGTCAAGTCACTTAAGAACTACCACTAACTGATATTTAACTAGTGCTCACAGAGAGCCTTTCTCACCAAGTAATTAGAGAAACCTCCTGTCAAGTCAGTAATTCAGTAATCCTAGGAAAAGCCCTCTGAAAGAGTTGCTACATTCTTTTTGTATCTTATTTCAGTGGTTTTTAAATGGTTTTCCCTTTAAGAAAACAATAATTTACAAGAACAGATTTAGCACTTGGGTAGTCCAGTCCCCTCACTTTACACATGGAGAAACTAAGGCCCAGAAAAGTTAAGGACTTGGTCAGAGCCACGTAGGTAAATAAGCAGCAACCCTGGGAAGTGAAACCAGATCTTCTGATTCCAAATTCAAAGTACTTTCTTTTTCTTTTTTTTTTAATGCTATTTCTCAATATTTTAATCCTGCAGAGATTCCACCCTAACAAAGAAACTGAGCAACCTTCTGACAAAACCAAGCAACCAGTGCATGAACATTCTACTACCATGGGCAACTAGGTGGCACAATGTAAAAAGCATTGGGAGGGAAGTCACGAAGACCTGAGTTCAAATCCAGCTTCAGATACTTACTACTTGTGTGACTTTGGGCAAGTCACTTAATTTCTGTACTTCAATTGTCAAATGAGGATGATAATAGAACCTACTTTGCAGAGTTGTTGTGAGGCTCAAATGAGATAATATTTGTAAAGAACTTAGCGCAGTGCCTGGCACATGGTAGACACTCTATAAATGTTTATTCTCTTTCCCCCTTCTCATAGTCCCCACTTTCTTATCAAGAGGAAGGAAGTGGGTTTCTAAAGCTCTTCCTATTTTATCACCTCTTGTAACAACATGAAACTTCCTCCCCCTGTGGTCCCCAAATACACGTGTGCTTGTGTATGTGTGTTTTGTTGTTGTTCAGTCATTCAGCTGTGTCCAGCTCTGTGACTCCATGGCCTATGAGGTCCATGGGGTTTTCTTGGCAAAGATACTGGAGTGGTTTACCCATTTCCTTCTCCAGTGGATTAAAGGCAAACGGAGGTGAAGTGCCTTGCCCAGGGTAATAGCCAGCAAGTGTCTAAGGCCACATTTAAACTCATATCTTCCTCACTCCAGGCCCAAAGCTCTATGCACTGAGACATCTAGCTGACATATATATATATATATATATATATATATATATATATACACACATATATATATATAAATATAAATATATATATATAAATATATAAATATATATATATGTATATATATATATATATATATATATATATATATATATATATATCTCACTCTTTCTTCCAGAGTCACTGAAGTCCGATGCTAAGACAAAAGTCAGGTCAAGTGGGGATGACCCAGGATGCTGTGTTCTAATCCACCCATTCCACCAGGGGAAGTCTTTATATGCTTGTGCAGCTATCTCCTTAACTCACCAATAGATTCAAAGCCTATCAATTCCCCTCAACCTGGTTTAACCCATATGCCAAGATAGTTTTACTGGAGTATGGGCACTGCACACGCTTTTCTTGGAATCAGAGCTGAGAGTTGGGAGACAAGTGGACACTAAAGGTAGATAAGCAGCCCTGAAAAGGCTTGGCAAGCCCTCACACCAGAGTAGTCTTCTGTGAACATCCCATATACCCCCTCCCACATGGTTGGTTGTTGTCCATGCTATGAGAGGATCAAAATGACATCACTATGTCAGGGTCAAGCTACAATGTGTCCAACTGATCAGACCAATATAAGTTTGGAAAGCTCTACTATAGGTCAACACAAATAATCAATATGAACATTTGAAGTGAAGATGTCTCTAAATTTGTGCAATTCATGTTTCTTTTGAGCTACTACAATTCTTCTTTGTTCAGAGAACAGAGCCTTCTTTAATATAAACACTCCGTGCTTTCCAAAGTTCTTCAGAGAGACCTTACAAGTGTCCTTGTATCACTTCTTCTGACCTCCATGTGAGCATGAGTTCTCCATAAAATAATCTTCTAGGCAAAGTTATGTTTGGCCTTCAGGTTACATGGCTAGCCTGAGTTGCACTCTCTACAATAGAATTTGAATGCTTAGCAGTTAAGCTCAAGAAAAAGCCTCAGTGTCTAGTACTTTGTCTTGCCAGGTGATCTCCTAAGATAATCAAATGGAAGCAATTCAGTTTCTTGGCATGGTGCTGGTAGACTGTCCAGGTTTTACAGGCATACAACAATGAGGTCAGCACAACAGCTTTGTAGACCTTCAGTCTGATAGGCAACTGTAAAGCCCACACAAACAGCTTTCCAGAAAAATGCTGCTGTGAACAGCTTTCAAGGTTCTGATTACATAGTACAGCAAACTCTCTCTTTATTCAATAACAAATCAGAGCAAAAACATTCACAAAAAAAATCAAGGTACAGGATTCACAATGTTACAATTTATCACAGAAAATCAAAATACAGCATTTGCCATGTCACAACTCAACAACTTATCGCTAAAATGGCCACATAGTTTTCACCAAAGTGGTCACATAGCTTTGAACAAAGTACAATCGTTTGGTCAATCAATCACTTAGTAACTCAATCATTCAATCATAAAGCATAAAAGGTCAAAGTCCTCCACCCATGAGTTGCAATTAAGTTACAAATCAGTCACTATTCAGTCATCAGTCATTATTCAATCATCAGTCACTACTCAGTACCCTCTTAAGGGGTAGTGGGAAATACACAGACCATCCACCCCTTGGTCATAAGTAAATCACAATTTCATCATTATTCAGTACCCACAGAGAGGTCTTTTCATCTTGACTTGGGGCAGGCTTTCAGTTTCCCTGGATGTACTTCCATGGTCCCAGCTCCTAACTGGATTCACCAAACTGTCACCTGGGATCAAAGGCAGACAACTCCCAGTTCCTCATCCAGCTCTCTGTGCAGTTCCTGTTCCATGCTGAAGCTCACAGTGTCCAGTCCACTTTAAATCCTTCACAGTCTCTGTTCCCAGGAAGTCAAGGCTTAACAAAGCCACAAATAGGTGCATACAAAGTACCAGCATCACAGGCATGCTTCCTCAGTCTTCTGCAGCTCCAGCTGGCCCTTGGAAATCCTCAGAAGCCTCAGCAGCTTCAGCTGGCCCTCAGAAGTCTTCAGCAGCTTCATTCTCAAGGTCAAAATCACTTTCTTCAGTTCTCAAAATCAAAATCACTTTCTCCACAGAAGTTCCAGTCCAGCAGCACCAGCCAGCCTTCAGGTGCTCATCCCAAGAAGTTCTGACTTTCACAGCTGGGGTTTTTCCTTATATACAGTATTGCTCCTCCCTGTTCAGCCCTTTCCTGTTACATCAGCAACAGGGGTTCACACATTCTGTTTCTTTAACAGAGGCTTAATTTGAAACTAGGTGCTAAGTACCTCCTAGCTTAGCAATACAAAGGGATCTTTGAATTTCATTACCATTACAGCAATCTAATACTTCTCTCCCACACTTTCCTTCAGAGCCTCCCAAACACTGAGCCCTCTCTAGCAATGAGTGCAACAACCTTATTATCAATGTGTATATCCCTGGAAAGTATACTAGCAATGCAAGTAAACTTATCAATAGCATTCAAAATTTTTCATTTACTGTAACCAATAGTTCCACATGGAGATGGTATGGTGCTGGCTAGTGGAGAACTTCTGTTTTCTTGGTGTTAATTGTCAAGCCTAAATTAGCACAAGTGGCAGAGAATCCATCCATACTCTGTTGCATCTCAGCCTTTGAGGCTGCACTGAGTGCACAGTCATCTGTGAACAAAAAGTCACCTATCAACTCTCCTTCCACTTTAGTCTTGGCCTTTAGCTTTTTTCCAGTTAAATAATTTACCATCAGTGTGGTAGATGACCCTGATGTCATTTTTAATTCATTGAAGGCATCTGACTATTGCTGAAAACATCATGCTTTTAAAAAACATGTGGGAGCAAGCAAGCCCTGCTTCATTCTACTGGTGAATGAGAAAGCTTGGGAGCATTGTCCATTATCCAGAACCTGTGCAAGCATGGTACCACGGAGCTTCCATACAATACTGATGGGCCATGATCTTCCACAAACCATCATGATTGACAGTATCAAAGGCCTTGGTCAGATCAACAAATGTAGTATACAGACCTCTGTTCTGTTCCTGCAATTTCTCCTGGAATTGTTGGGCAGCAAACACTATATCAGTCCATTCTGAAGCCACATTGGCTCTCAAAAAGATGACCATCATCAGCCTTTTAAAGAGGTCTCTGGCAAGAATCTTGCCTAAGTGACTAAGAGTGAGAGCCCCCTGTGATTGTCATATGAAAAACTATTTCCTTTTCCTTTATGGACAATGGACAATGCAAGGATAATGGAGGCATCCTTGAATTCCTGAGGAATAACCTCCTCTTGCCATATAACCTGGAAAATTTCAGTCAGCTTTTAGATGAACAGTGGACACTCTGTCTTGAAATCTCAGCTGGAATAGAATCAACATCAGGCATTTTGCCACATGAGAGGAATCTATTCTTCAGTTGGAACTTCAGCTAGAGAGGGACTGACTTCAACCTAAGGTACAGAGTCAGTAGTTTCACCATCAATTGATGATGATCTGTTGAGAACACTATGGAAGTGTCCAGCCCATCTCTCTAGGCTCATGGCCTTATCACTAATCAATGTGGCTCCATCAGCATTGAGTAGTTGCAATGAACCATAGGTCTTTGGTCCATAAATAGCCTTTAGGGCATCATAAAAAGTGCTTTGTATTGTTACTATCAGGACAAAACTAAATTTTATCCACCTTCTTACTGAGCCAAGAATCCTGTATCTCTCTAAACTTGACTTGCACTTTACTTTTGATGCAGTTAATGCTGTCTTCTTAGAAATTGATGAACTATCCTGCTGCTAAACTCTTAAGAGTTCTCATTTTTTGCTTAGTGGCTTCTGAATTTCCCCATCATTTTCATCAAAACAATCTAAATGTTTGCGAGTATACAAGCCCATATGAGTAAATGTGGTCTTGTTCACCAAACCTCTGAAAGCTCAGTTTTATCTCCAAGTAAGCAATAAACTGTTCATACTCAGAGAAGCATTCTAATCTGTTGACATTGTCTTCTGGTAGTCATCTTGCTTGGAGCCTCTGCTTTTGTTAGTAGATTCTATTTCCCCAGTAGAAGTTCTGACTATTCTGACTCTACCATGGGAGCCTGAGTATGGGGTTGCCAAGATAGCTAGTTGTAATGATTTGTTGCATTTGGAACAGACTAAACTTTTCAGCACAGGCTGATGGTGCCCTCAAGTCAGACACAGGATTGGGCTTCAGCAGGAAGAGTTTTAAAGGCTTCCATTCTGGAGTAGTTGTTACCTCACTTTTAATCTCTGTTTGTCTTTGAGTTGTTGTGTCTGCCTCTGCTACCCTGACTGCATGTGAGTCTCAGACGCACTGTTTGTTTTGCATTCTGGTTTCAATTATGCTCCTTGGCTCTCCAGTGTTGGCCTGGCTTTGACTGTCCATTCCATCTGAATGCTTCTGGATCTTGCCTAACACTGTTTATTAACACTTAGCATATAGAAGGCACTTGACAAGTATTTGTTGAGTGGAATTGACTAGACAAACTTCCTGATGTGGCCATACATGTTAATTCTAGCTCTTCTCTCTCCATCCTAAGAATCACAGATTTATAGATCTAAGAGTGGAAAAGAATTATCAGAGACCTAGAATCGTCTCCACAAAATCCCCTCTACAAGATTCCTCAACCATTGGTCATTAAACTTTCACTTGAAGACCTCTAGTGAGGAAGAGCCCACTGCCTCCTGAGGCATCCCATTCCATTTTGACAGCTCTGATTGCGAAGAAGTGTTTCCTTACATTCAACTGAAATCTTCTTGTAGGCAATTTATACTCAACCCTCTCATTAATATGATATCCTTTCAAGTACTTAAATAATCAATTTGTTGATTTTCTAGTTTATTTAGTTGAATATTTAATTTATTAATCTTGTCTTTCTCTATTTTACTAATATAAGCATGCAAAGATATAAATATTCTTATAAGACAGGGGTTCTTAATCCTTTTGGTGTCATGGACCTTTTGGCTTTCTGGTGAAGCCTCTGGACCCCACCTCAGAATAATATTTTTAAGTAACTGAAAAAAATAGCTAAATTTCATTTTGAGATCTGTGAAAATAAAGATGCAATTTTTCTTGTCCAAGTTCATGGGTTCCCTTAAATCTAAGGACTCCTTAGACATGTCTGTCTCTTCTCCTTGCAATTACATGCTCTATTAAATGCTATCGTTTGCTATAAGGGCTCATACATGAAGTGTTATTGAGTTAAGTAAATGGAAGACAGTGGTGGTGATGAGAAGGCCATGAGATACACAAGTCTTCAGAAGTAAGTGACTGTTAATATCCCTACCAACATATGGTACCAAAACAGAAAAAAAGATTAACAAATTGAATCCATGTTTCAAAAATCAGAAAGTCAACAAATAGACAAACCTAAAATAAACACAAAAGAGGTTTTTTTTAAATCAGAGTAGATAAATTGTAAATAAAAAAATTATAGAAACCAAAAAGTAAAATTAAAAGCTAATTCTTTGAAAAAACTAAAATTGATGAACCTTTAGTTAATCTGATTAAAAAGAAGAGAGTAAAAAATCAAATCAATAAAATAGCAAATGAACAAAGTGAAATCATAGCAAAACTAGAAAAAATAAAAAGAATAATCAGAACATATTAAGCACGGTTATATGCTAATAAAACTGAGATCACAAAAGAAATAGAGGAATATCTTAAAAAAAAAATACCCAAATTATCAGAAGGCCAGATGGACATCTTAAATAACCCTATCTCAGAAAAGGAAATAGATCTAGCCATAAATGAATTACCAAAGAACAAATATTCCTACCCTTGCTGGATTCCCAAGAAAGTTCTATCATACTTTTAAAGAACAATTAGTACCAATACTTCACAAATTATTCTCATAAATTGAGAAAAAAAAGCACACTACCAGAATCCTTTAACAAAACAAATACAGTCCTAATTAATACCTAAACCAAGGAAAAATAAAGCATACGAGGAAAACTATAGGCCAATGTCATTCATGAATATTGACTTAAAAATTTAAAACAAAATCCTGCCAAACAGGCTACAGCAATTTATGAAAGAAATCATTAAATATGACCAAGTAGGATTTATGCCATGGATGCAAAGATGGCCCAACATCAGGAAAACAATCAACATAAGAAATCATATTAAAACCTAAAACCACATGATATCTCAACAAATGCAGAAAAAGCTTTCTGCAAAGTGTAGCGCTCTTTTTGCTCAAGATTCTACAAAGAATGAGCATAGAGTCCTTTTTTAAAAATATTATAAAAATCCTCTATCTAAAGCCAAAAGCAAGCATCATGTGCAAGAGATATGGTAGAACCTTTCCTAGTAAATACTAGACTGAAGCAAGGATACCCACTCTATCCACAACTGTTTGAAATATTCTGGAAATGCTACAAATAGCAATAAGAAAAGAAAAATTAAATGCATAAAAATAGGTAAAGAATGGATAAAACTAGCCTTATTTGCTGCTATGATGATGTACTGTTCTTGGAAAATCTTAGGTAATCATTAAAGATAGTCATTGAGGCAATAGCTTCAGCAAAGTTGCAGGCTACAAAATGTACATTTAAAAATCAACAGCATTTCTATATAATGATAACAAATTCTGAGAAACAACAAGAGAAAGGCCTCATTGCCTTTCCCCTAAATTATTGCAACATTTTCCCAATTGTTCTCCCTGCTTCAAGTCTCTCTTTAGCTAGACGAATAGGATGGTAGGAGATGTATTTTTTTGCACTTAATAGTATTTTATTTTTCTCCCATTACATGTAAAGATAGTTTTCAACATTCATTTTTGTAAGGTTTTGAGTTCCAAATTTTTCTCCCTTTGTCCCTTCCCTCCTCCTCCCCAAAACAGCATGTAATCTGATACAGATCATACATGTACAATCATGTTAAACATATTTCTACATTAGTCATGTTGTGAAAGAAGAATCAGAACAAAAGGGAAAAACCATAAGAAGGAAAAAACAAAAAAAAGTGAAAACAGCATGTTTCCATTTGCATTCAGACTCCATAGTTCTTTCTCTGGATGTGGATAGCACTCTCCATCATGAGTCTTTGGGAATTGTCTTGGATCATTGTATTGCTGAGAAGAGCTAAGCACTTCACTTGGCATCAGTTCATGAGTCTTTCCAGGTTTTTCTGAAAGCCACCTGCTCATCATTTCTTATAGAACAATAGCATTCCATTACATTCATATGCCATAACTTGTTCAGCTATTCTCCAATTAATGGGCATCCCCACAATTTCCAATTCTTTGCCACCACAAAAAGAACTGCTATTAAATATTTTTGGACATGTGGGTCCTTTTCCCATTTTTATGATCTCTTTTAGATACAGCCCTAGAAATGGTATTGCTTGGTCAAAGAATATACATATTTTTATAGCCCTTTGGGCATAGCTCCAAATTGCTTTCCAGAATGCTTGGATCATTTCACAACTCCACCAACAATGCATTAGTGTTCCAATTTTTCCACATCTCCAACATTTATCATTTTCCTGTTTTGTCCTGTTAGTCAATCTGATAGGGGTAATGTGGAACCTCAGAGTTGTTTTGATTTGCATTTCTCTAATCAATAGTGACTTAGAGCATTTTTTTCATATGACTACAGATATCTTTAATTTCTTCAGCTGAAAACTGCCTGT
Source organism: Pseudochirops corinnae (assembly GCA_028646515.1). Lineage (NCBI taxonomy): Eukaryota > Metazoa > Chordata > Mammalia > Diprotodontia > Pseudocheiridae > Pseudochirops > Pseudochirops corinnae. The sequence continues at coordinate 76,252,911 of CM053592.1, forward strand.
TCATATTCTTTGACCATTTATCAATTTGGAGAATGGTTTGTATTCTTATAAATTTGACTCAGTTCTCTATACTTTTTTGAAATGAGGCCTTTATCAGAGACACTAGTTGTAAAAATTCTTTCCCAGCTTTCTCCTTCCCTCCTAATCTTGGTTGCATTGGCTTTGTTTGTGCAAAAACTTTTCAATTAAATCTAACCAAAATTATCCATTTTGCATTTCATAATGTTCTCTATATCTTGTTTCATCATAAAATCTTCCTTTCTCCATAAATTTGACAAGTAAACTATTCCTCACTCTCCTAATTTGCTTATAGTTATAGTATCAGCCTTTATATCTAAATTATGTACCTGACTTTATCTTGGTATATGGTGTAATATGATGCTCTATGCCTAGTTTCTGCCATACCATTTTCCAGTTTCCCCAGCAGTTTTTGTTAAATAGTCAGCTCAACCAAGAAGCTGGAGTCTTTGGGTTTATCAAACAGTAGATTACTATAGTCATTGACTACTGTGTCTTGTGTATCTTGTGTACCTAACCTATTCCACTGATCTACCACTTAGCCAGTACCAAGTAGTTTTGATGACTGCTGTTTATAATATAAAAATACAAAACACTTTACAAATTTGCATGTCATCCTTGTGCAGGGGCCATGTTAATCTTCTCTGTATCATTACAATTTTAGCATATGTGCTGCCAAAGCAAGCACCATAGAAGATATGGTCTTAATCAAACAAGAGGTAGAGGCAATTATGAAAGATAAAATAGATAAATGATTATGTGAAACTTTAAAAAAAAAAAAAAAGAAAGAAAATGTCTCCAAAGACAAAATGAATGTATCTAGGATAAGAATGGAAGTGGTTGTATAGGAAAAAATCTTTGTCAGATTTCTCTGATAAGGGTTTGGTATCCAAGAAATATATTATACATATGTGTGTATGTATGATTAATAGCCATTCTTGAATAGGTAAGTGGTCAAAGGATATGAACAGTCCTCAGAAGAATAATTGCAAATTATCTACAAGCACATGAACAAAAATGCTTCAAATCACTAATAATAAGAGAAATGCAAATTTAAAAATCCTGAGATTTCATCTCATACCCTGAAAACTGACAAAGATGACAAAAAATAGCAATAGACCATGTTGGAGGGGTTGTGGAATGATACACTGTTGGTGGCATCGAGATGGTACAACCATTTTGGAAAGCAATTTGGAATTATGTAAATAAAGTGACTAAGTCCAAAGTCTCCATTACTGGGTTTATACCCCAAGGAAGCTACAAATAAGAAGAAAATCCCTATATTCACCAAAATATTTATAGCATCCTTTTTCTGTGTGATAGAAAAAGAAACAAAGTAGGTACCCATCATTTGGGGGATGGTGTTAAAAAAAAACTTTGGTATTTGAATATAATGGAATATTACTGTGCTATAAGAAATGATGTACGTGATTAATCCAGTGAGGCATGGAAAGATCTATATGAACAGATGAAGAGGGAAGTAAACAATATACATGATAACCACAACAATGCAGATATAAAGAACAATCATACACCGAAAAACAAAAAGTGAGTGTAACAAAATTATAAAGATCAAACATGACTTTGGAGATTCATGTGCATTACTTTTTCAACGTAGCAACCAGCTGTGCTAGCTTTTTTTTTTCCTTGTTTTAAAAAAATCATCTTTTATATTGGATGGCTGCAGGGGAATGGGATAAAATATTGGGACTAATTATGATGATACAAGAAACAGAACACATTAATACTTATTTCTTTAAAAAAAAAAGACCATGTGTAGAAATCACAGTTCACATAAAAGGGCATGTTATAGGTAGACAAATGTATGAAATTATTTTAACAAAATTCCATAGTGTGCAATAGAGTGGCACAATCATCTTGATAGTGGGAGACAGTGAGAAATCAATCAAACAACAAGTATTTAAGCACCTACTGTGCAGTAGGTGCTGTGCTAGACATTTGGAATATAAGTTCAAACAATGAGATAACCCTTCTTCTCAAAGAATTTATATTCTACTGAAGGAGATAAGAAGTACATATATAAATTATACAACATAAATATAGAGTGAATAAATATAAAACAGACAAAGCAGTTCAATACAAGGTAATTTCAGAGGGAGGGCCCTAGCATTTGCAGGGGACAGGGAAAAGTTGGATACAGTAGATTGCATTTCTTGTTATTGTCGTTTTCCTTCATTCTCAAAGACGATCATAATATCAGGGAGGCGATGCCATGATGTGCAAATGAGCTGGATTTAATTAAGGGGAGGTTGTGCAAAGTCACCAGTCTCGTTTTTTCTCCAGAGTCATCTGGGTCCAGTGGCAAGACACAAATCAGGACAACTGGAGATGATCCCGATGCTGGCGTTTTTAAGATAAGGTCTTTCCCGGGTCTTCCCAGGTTTGACTGAGGCAACACCCATTCAGTGATTAAGGCTAGGTAAAAGAAGGGAATATCTGGTCACTGGATCCCAATGGCTCTGGAGGAGAAAATGAGACTGATGACCTTGCACAGCCCTTCCTCACTCAAAGTAAAGTAACCTGCAAGTCATGTCATCATTTCCCTGATGCCATGATCCTCTTTGAAAACAAAGGACAAACACAACAATTATTGGCTAATCAATGAGAGTCAGAGTGATTTGGGGTTAAAGCTGATCTTTAAGAAAGAAAAAAAGGAAGGGAAGGGAAGGGAAAGGAGCCCAACTAGCCAGTTCCAATTTGGTCTCTAGTGGGCAGATTCATTTCTACTCACAGAGACTGTGATAGTTTCATCCTTCAAAAAGTAGAGGAAACAAAAATAAGAATTTTTCTGGATCTGTTTTTCACCAACAGGGAAGAACTGGTTGCTACAGTGGGAAAAATGGGAACCTTGGGTAAAAGTGACCACTACATCTTAGCATTTAAGCTAAAGGAGGATAAGAAATCTGGGCACAGTATGTCTATGTCATGCACTCTAGATTTTGTGAAAGCAGACTTCAAGGGATTCAGAAGAAATACAGGTAGGATACCATTAAGTAAAATGCTTTCAGAGGAAGTCAGATGCAGGATCTTGCCAACAAATTTAAATTTTAAAAAGAAATAGAGAAGATCAAAGCAACTCCAAGTAGCAGAAAATGAATATAAAAGTGGGGCATAGCTTTATAAAAATAATTAAGAATGATTAAGTTTAAAAAAACTAAGTCGGACAAGGGGAAGCCAAGGGCAATAAAAGGGGTTGGGGGGGGTTGTTTTTTTATTTTATTTTTTGAAAGTTATACTGAGGGAAAAAAACATTCAAAGAAAATTATGAGGTGCAGGCTCTGGGAGCCCTCTTGGGCTCTCCTTGAATCTTTGAGGTACAGGCTCTGGGAAACCCCTTGAAGTCTGATTAAATATTTCATAAATATTTCATTGTGGCTGGGCCTAAACCTCTGTCACTAGCCTAGCCCTCCATTGTTCATCTATTTCCCACCCTTGAGCTTATCAAAATATCAATTCACCTTTTCATTGACCTCATTCACTCCTCCTGAAGACCTTCCCCAAACTCCTCCTCTAGACCACCCCCAGATTCCTCTGTATATAAGACCCCATCTTCCCTCCATGTGGTGTGAGAGCGCTGTGGAATGGCTTGGCACAGACTTTCTGTGTGAGAGCACCATAGAATGACCTAGCATGGACTAGCTCCTTAAGAGTCTACCCCATATGGTGAACTATTAATAAACTTTACTTTTCTTTGGCTGAGAAGACTTGAGTGGAGTTCTTTCCACAGGACCCAGGGTGTTGGTATTTTAGGGTCTCCAGAGCAACCCTAACCCTCTTTATGGATAACCTCTTCAAAAGGACCTTTGGTTGGGGGGGGTGTGGTAACCATAACAGTAGAGCTGCTCAAGTTTTATCTGGATCTAATACACACTTTTTTTTTTCTTTTTTCTCTGCCAAGGAGATCAGCCTTTACCCTGGAAATGACTGAATAAAAATTACTAATAGGGAACTTATGCCCAAGTTTAAAGAACAGAGTAAGAGAGTTCCTGGGTACTCTTGAAGAATTCCAGTCATTTGGTCCCAATCAAATACATCCCTGGTTCTCAAAGCACTAGTAGATGTAATGGCCAAGGAACTGTCCATAATATCTGAAAGATATGGAAAACAGGAGAGGAACCCTAAGATTGGAAAAGGATAAATGTCAAGATTTTCAAAAATGGGAAGAGAAGAGTCTACAGACCAGGACTTCCAATTCTTGGAAAATTCTAGAAAGGATAATTAAAGTGTGTTTGGCAACTATCAAGAAAGGAAAGGGGGAGATTATAAAAGGCCAGCATGGTGCATCAAAAACAGGTCATGGCAGCCTGAATTAATTTCTTTTTTTTTTTTTGGAAAGGATTACTAGCTGATGCAGGGAATGCTGTGGATACAGTTTACCTAGATTTTAACAAGTGTCACAAAATTCTCGTGCTGAAGATGGAGATAGATACATGGATCAGAAAATAATACAATCAGATGGAGTCATAACTGACAAGAGAATCTCTAAGAGGCAGAGATAAGGGAGGAGTGTGTTTCAGGTATGTGGGACAGCCAGTGCAAAACCTGGAGGTGATGAGAGAGGAATAGAAAAAGGTCACTTTGGCTGAACTGCAGCCTGTGAAGGGAAGTAATAACCAATGAGGCTGGGAAAGATAGGCTGGGAGAGATTGAGAAGGGCTTTAAAAGCTAGACAAAGAAAGGAACTTGTGTTTCACGCTGGAGACTATAGGAAGTCAATGATGTTGACTGAGTAGGGCATCCTATAGTCAGATTAGACTTGAGGCACTAATCTCTTAGGATCTGCTTAGCTCAGATCCCCTGGCCCACCTCCTCACTCACCCTCTCCAGAGTCTTCAGATGTCCCTGGCTTACAATCTCAAACAGAAGGCCCCGCACACAGATGGTTTTAGACATGCAGCTTTTTTTGTTATATCTTCTCTTCCCTTCTCTCTAACCCCTTTCCCTCCCCTCACTCCCCCTTTATCTCCCCCTGGGCCGACTTAGTCACGTGCCTCCGCAACAGGGGCCAGAAGGGGAGAGCTATCCGGTTGGATGACACATGCTCGATGCTGTTAGTCCAAAGTTCATACTCCAATAAGGCAGACAGCCTTATGGGGTAAACATCTGGAGCTTAGCAGAACATACACCCTGGTGCCTCATAGGTGGCAAAGCCTCTATTACCCTGCTCTGGCTCCTAGAACCTTGGTATGCAACAGGTCACCCAGAGGATAGCAGGAGGGAACAATGGGGGTTGGAGGCACAACACCAATCAAGAAGCTATTCTACTAATTTAGAGTAGAGGTAATGAGGGGTTGAGGGCAACTAAGTGGAACAGCAGATAGAGTGCTGGGCCTGGAGTCAATAAAAGTCGTGTTCCTGAGTTCAAATCCCATCCCACACGTTAGCTGTGTGACCCTGGGCAAGTCACTTAGCCCTGTTTGCCCCAGTTTCCCCCATTTGTTAGATGGCAAACTACTCCAATATCTTTGCCAAGAAAACCTGTAATGGTAATGAGAATTTGAAGTGACCCCAAACTGCATTATCACTTCCCCTAAGATTCAAAGGATTCCTCTCAGAGATCAAGAATCAATTCTGAAAAAATATTCTTTATTTAAAAATAATAATTCTGAATAATGGAATAATGGGCATTTCCCTTGAGTGGGTGATAGTCCCAAGCACTTCAAAGGACAGGGAATACTGAAACCAAAAAATACCAGGCCCTAATCCAGTGTCTTATGAAAAGTCTTTTTGTCCTCCACCAATCTATAAACCACAATCACAAAGTCTAAAAAGAAATAGAGAAAATAGTATTTATTAATATTTGCAGTTTTCCTAAAAAGCTGGTTTTTCACATGCCTCTATGCTACCACCATTTAAATGTCATTGTGTTGAGGTTTGGGACTTAGGGGTACATGAGACCCCAAAATACCAACACACCTGGTCCTACCAAATGAATGAGACTCAAGTTTTCTCTCAGCCAAAGTAAAGCAAAGTTTATTAAAGATTTGCCATAATGGGTAGACTCTTAAGGAGCCTAAGTATTTGTGATTTGGGGCCAGATTGAACCTCCTCTAGATTGAATCTGAGTGCTTTCATGGAGGCAAGATGGATCTTATATACAGAAAGACTATGGGAGGGATCTAAGCGTGGTCTAGAGCAGGGATTTGGGGAGGGTCTTGAGGAGGATCTTAACAAGGACTGAGGTCAGACTCCAGGAATGGGATTAAGTGTGGGAAATGGCTGAAGGCTACCTGAAGATGACAGACAGTGGAAGACTAGGCTAGTACTAGATTTGGGTATAGATATTTTGATAGGCTCAGTGTGAGAAGTAGCTGGACAATGGAGGGTTGGGCTAGGTTAAGAGTAACAGAGATTTGGGCCTAGCTATAATGAAAGGTTTATGGCCTCAGGCAAATGTCTCATCAAGTGGCAAGATTCAAGGGGGTTCCCAGAGCCTAAACCCCATCAATTGCACCTCTGGGATGGGACTTACCTGTGACAAAGCCTAACAATACCATTATTCAAGAGCAGAGAGTAAATTGGTAGAGATTGCATCTAGCCTCCCAGTGGTCCATTGAGAACTTGGTCCAAAATTACACTGCACATAATCAGAAACAAACATAATTCCAGACCCTGTCCTCTGCAGGTATCATGCCCTTTCTTCTACCATAGTTTTTTGTGCACATATTTCCCCTTCCTTGAGAGCTGGGCCTGTATTATTGTTATCTACGTAATCTCAGAGACTATCACAGTGCCTGGAACATAAATACTTAATAAATGTTTGTTGAATCAAATTTGTTGTTGGGTTATTTCATCTTTGCCCTTGGGCAATCAAAAATGACTGAAAGGATCGTTCTGGCTCTAGCACCTGAGGCAGAATACATTCAGCTAAGTAGAAATGGAACTGGTTGAAAAATGGGACCCAGAGAGGTATCATTAATAGACTGATGTCACGCTGTAGGCTAGTTTTTAGTGGTCTGCTACAGGGATCTGATCTTGACCTTATGTTATTAAACATCAATGACTTCGATGGAAACATAGATCATGCCTCTGACACATTTACTAGCTAAGTGAGTTTGGACAAATTGCTAAAACTTTGTGAATTTCACCTGTAAAATGGGAGTAATACCTGTAGTCACTCATCACATAGTTTCTGTGAGGATCTTACTGAAGTGGTCCGGGTTAGGGTTAGGGGTGCTCAAGACTCCAAAATACCAACATGCCGGGTCCTGCTGAATAAATTCGACTCATCTTCTCTCAGTCAAAGAAAAGCAAAGTTTATTTAAAGTTCGCCATATTGGGTAGACTCTTATGGAGCCTCGGTATCTGTAAGGCTTATACTGGAAAATTCTATGGTGTTCTCACACCCATGGAAGCAAGATGGGGTCTTATATACAGAAAGGTTGTGGGAGGAATCTAGGGCTGGTCTAGAGGAGGAGTTTGGGGAGGGTCTTCAGGAGTAGTCAAATGAGGTCAGACTCCAATAATGAGTTTGGGGAGGGTATTAAGGGTGAGAAATTGCTGGATGCTAAGGCTACCTGGAGAGGATAGACAATGGTGGGCTAGGCCAGTTCAAGGGTATAACAGATTTGGGCCAGGGAGGATCAAGGGTGGGAAACTGCTGGACAAAGGAGGGCTGAAGACTTGGGCAGAGCCACAACTTAAGGCTCATAGCCTCGGGCAACTGCCCTACCTGGGGAAGATTCAAGGAGAACTCAAGGAGGTTCCCAGAGCCTGTCAAGGAGAGCTCAAGGGGGGTTCCCAGAGCCGGCATCTCATCATTATCAGATAATTTTATAAAAGTCTTTGAAAAAAACTTAAAAGCACCACAAAGACATCAACTATGGCATGCTTATTAAACCTGCAGGTAATACAAACCTAGAATGGAAAGTTAATAAATTAGACAACAGATCCAGAATACTGATGAGGTTCAGGGGCACCCCCAACGGGGTGTAAGGTTGTCTCAAAATAATTCACTCAGGCTGTCTTCAAGTCAAGTACCAATGTTTATTGGGGGTAATGGAATACAACACAGCAAGGACAACACACTAAGAAGGCTTAGGAAGATGCTCAAGCAAGGAGGGGGACCTTGGTTAAGGCGGACACTCGCTTAGGAGGATGCCCACTAGCCAGGAAGTTTAGGGATTCTTATAGATTAAAACCTATCTTGTGGGCAGGGAGATAAGGTGACTAGAGACTTGTAGGCACAGGGGTGGGGAGATGAGGTAATAAGGCACAGTAGTTTCAGGTATTATTATTATTATTATTTATCATTATTATTATTATTATTATTATTATTATTATTTCATTGTCCAGCCCTAGGTGAACTGGCACAGAGGCCCCAGTTAGTTTTGGTTTTTCACTACCCAGCTTACTTGAATCTCATTATCTCCTCAAGTGGCTTTAAGTGGTACTAGAGATAATGGGTTTTTCATTGACTGCTCTATTTGAACCTCATCATCTCTCCCTTCAAGAAGTAGGCACCCAAATTCATTTGGGAAAAAGGGCAAGGGTCATTTACTCCTCATCAATACTAACTGGCTAAAAGAGATGGGCCAAACCTAATAAAATGAATTTAATCAGGGATATAGGTAAAGTCTTATGCAGGTTCAAAAAATCAACTGTACAAGTACAGGATGCAAGTGGAAGAGGGAGAAGTGTGGTTAGTAAAGAATTCTTGTTGGAAAAAAAGATTTCAGGGTTTTACTGGGTTGCAAGTTTATATGATATGACATCCAAAAAAGATGATGCAAATTAGACTAAGTTAAGACAGGCACAGTATCTCAGAATAAGAGGCAATGGTCCAACATACTTTCTCTTGGTTAATGCATATCTGGAAGTATTATATTAAGTTCTGAAGGTCATACTTCAGAAAGGACCTCTAAAGTAGGGTAGGCAAGATGCTGAATAACCTCAAATTCATGATATAGGGTAACTGGCTGAAGGAACTAGGGATTTTTTAGCATATAAAGGGGAAGGGTGAAGAAGGGTGTTTCATACTGTTAGTGGAAGAGGGATTAAAGGTATACTACTTTGCCCTGGAGGAAAGAACTGAGAGCTATAGGTGGAAGAAGAACAAGGAGAAATGGCAAGAAATTGGAATGAAGTAGACTTAAAAAAGGAAAAACAAGTATCACTCAGAGGGCAAGGCAACAAGAGGAATATGTTGTTGAGTGAGTGTGATCAGGGCCTATGATACAGAACAATAAAGAACACTGAAGAACTGAAATAAAGGATGTCAAAGAAACGTATGGTCAAAAAATAAGATGGGTTGTTCATCTGGCAAGAGTAAGGAATGGAGAGCCAGTGAGGAAATCCTCTCTTTCCCCTCTTCATTAGGTGGATCCTTATGATAAACTTATCCCAGGACAAAGACAAGAATCTAAAAGTCAATCAATCAACCAACAAGCATTTATTTAGCACTCTGCACTAGATGCTGAAGATACAAAAAAGGCAAAAAAAAACCAAACACACACACAAAAAAAATTAAAAACCATGGTCCCTGACCTTCAAGACCTTGAATTCTAATGGGGAAGAAAATATGCAAATATATGCATACATAAAAGATACATACTATGCAAATAGGAGGTAATCCCAGGAGGAAGGCACTAGGAATATAGGATGGAGGGTTAAGGGGTGGGGCCGCCAAATGGGAGTTCTCTTGTAGAAAATAGGATTTGAGCTGGGTCTTTTTTTTTTAATTTATTTTTTTTTCATTGACTTGTTTATTTACTTTTATGAGCTGAGTCTTAAAGAAAGCTAAGAAAATAGGCTGAGGTAAGGACTCCTGCATGGGGGACATCCCATGAAAAGACACAGAGTATAATGACAAAAGAGTCCTATAACAGGACATAAAGTACATGGAGAATAGCACATTACAGAACTGAGAAAGTAGGAAGGAGGCAATTGTAAAGGATATATATAATAATATTATTATTAATTATTATTCATTATATTATATATAATATTATATTCTATATAGAATATATTTTCTATATATATATATGTATATATAATCTTGAGTCAGAGAAAACAACCAGCAGTTTAATATAATAGTCTAGGCATGAGGTGATGAGAACCTACACTCTAGGTGGTAGCTGTGTGAGTGGAGAGGAGATAGATATATATGAGAAATATTGTCAATGCTGAAACAAGACAAGGGACAGATCAGATATGTGGAAGTCAAAAGACGAGTAAAGAACAGAAGTGAATTAGCTAGCCTGAGTGACTAGGAGGATGGTAGTGCCTTTGACAATAAAAAAGAATTTGGGAGGAAGGATTGGATTTTAGGGGAAAACATAATGAGTCTTCCTTTGGACATATCAGATTTGAGGCACCTACTGGAAATCCATTTCAAAATGCCCAAGAAGTTGATGAGGTCAGACCAACTCCAGAGAGAGGTTAGGGCTGGATAGTTCTGGGAATTATCTGCATAAACATTATAACTGAACCCATGGGTGCCAATGAAATCACCAGAGAAGTCCCAGGATAGAGCCTTTTGGGATAACCATGATTAACAAGCGTGACCTAGATGAAGATCCAGTAAAGGAGACTAAGAGAGACTTGTTAGACATATAATAATAATGATGATGATAATGATAATTAATGATAATAGGCAACATTTATATATCATTTACTATGTGCCTGGTACTGTGCTTTACAATTATAATCTCACTTGATCCTCACAACAACCCTGGGAATAGGTGCCATTATCCCCATTTTATAGATGTAAGAAATGGAGGCAGACAGAGGTGAAGTGACTTGCCTAGAGTCATCTAGGTAGTAAGTGACTGAGGATGGATTGGAACTCAGGTCTTCATAACTCCAGACCTGGCACTCTATCTACTGCCCCACTCAGCTGCCCCTAAGGTAAGAGAAGACCTAGAAGAGAGCAGTGTCTTATAGGAACCTAGAGAAGAGAAAGTATCCTGGAAAAGAAGGAAATTAGTGGTATCAATATCTGATTTTTGGAAAGAACAGTTTTAGTTGAATGACAAGATGAGAAGCCAGATCAAAGAGGATTTAAAAGAGAGGAAAGGAAGAGGAGGCACAAACTGTAGATGGCTTTCTCAGTGAGTTTATCTGAAAGTGAGAGAAGAGATAGAGAATGATAGCTAGAAGGTAAGTGAAGGGTTGTTTTGTTTTGTTTTTTTAAAGATAGGGAACATAAGCATGTTTGTAGGAGGCTGGGAAGGATGGAATAGCTACCCATAGTGAGGTTGCAATCTGTGTTATTGAAAGGAACATCCACATTGAAGAGATCACAGATCCATGTGAGAGTGGGGAAAAACTTCCTAACTACTGACGTAACCTAAAACAGAATAAGTTGCCTCTGGATTCTCAGTCCCTGGAGATTTTCAAGCAGGGGCTGGATGACCATTTGTAAGCTATGACAGACTGGATTCTTATTTGATATTGATGGCACTAACCAATCAATCAATGACATTTATTAAATGCCTGTTATTTGCCAGGCATTGTAATAGGCACTGGGGATACAAGTCCAAACAATGAAACAACCAATAAACATTCCATCGATAAATATTTATTAAGTACCTACTATGTGCCAGTGTAGTAGCAAGCACCTTAGTACACCCAAGATAGCCTGCTAGCACAGGTTCTTTGATCTGCTTTGCTAAAGGAAAGACAACTTTTAAAGGGGTCAACAATCTTACTTTACAGATAAGTAGAGAATACAAGCAGAGAAATTAGCACTGAGACTCAACAGACAGGACTCCTACTGTCTGAACAAAGTAATGCAACCACCCACATCTACCGCTGGATCAGGAGAGCACAAACTTTTGAGTAGATGGAGGGCTCTTAATCAACAGCTACTCAGAGTCTCATCCAGGGAATCAAAAAGTCTTTCTCATAATCGAACTCTCAAAGTAAAATAGCAGTCTCCCAGTATATATAGTTTTCAATTAATAGGCTCAGAGCCAGAAGGCATCACAACTCTCCTGACTCAGTGCCTAATTAGTTTAGTACCAAAAGGTGTGAAAGCCTTCCTATAAGCAAGCCTCCCCCTAAGCAAGCTCCTCCCCCAAAGCAATATAAATCTCCTTGAATCACCTGATGGGCTCTATGTGACTCAGGATGTGTCACAGCCAAAGTTCAAAGCAACAAGACATTCATGATTGAAATACCTGTGTACCTTTAGACCTGGGAACATGGCTCCTGCTATAAAGGAAAAGGGGGCATGTGGTCACATAGATCTATTATTAGACAGGGAAGATCTTGCTGTTCTATTAACATTATAGCAAGGCACTGTGCTACTTTCAATGAGCTTAAACAATAATGTGGGATACTGTTGTGCAGAGAATAAGAGCAAGCTAAGACCTGGGTTCAAGGTAAATTTAGATGTGGATTTATTGATCAAGCACGTGACTACCAGAGTTCTCACTCAAATTGGCAGTAATTTCTGGAAATACAGATCTTGGTTATAAAGGCTAAAACCTCAAAATTATAATAGGGAGAGGAGCTAGCAAAAGTTATGACATACAGAAGCAGAAAATAGCCATTGGTTAAATCTATATGACTCAGGGGAGTATGGAGCATGACTCAGGGGAGTATGGTGCAAGGGTACAAGGGTGTAACCATTCTGTGAAGTGGGAGTCATTCCTGGAACTTGGTAGAGGGCACAGGGTGGAGGGACATGGGATGAGGGAGACTGGAATTGCCCAGAACAGGACAGGGTCATATTCTGGGCAAAGGGGGTGGGAGCCTCACTTGGTCAGTGGGGCAGGACAGGATGGTACCTAGATAAGATCCTTGTACCATAATTGACCTGGTACACTATAATGATTCAGGGAGAAAATATGAAATGCTGATTAGGGGAGACAGAGTCAGGGAATACCTTGAGCAATGTGCCCAGACATGCCTTAAGCAGTTTCAAGCTATAATAGAGAAAAACAGAAATATAAAAGGGGCTTAATGGTGGACCACAAATCAGGTGGTGTGTAGCAACCTGGGACTTGGGTTTGTGTACAACAATACAAGTATCTATAAAATTATATACAGTAGAAACATAAAACTAATAATGGCAAATATATACAGTGTTAAAACAGTACTTTGATAGTAAGGAAGGACACCATTGGTTGAAGGGGATCAGAAAATGCTCAGTGCAGGAGCTGGTGCCTGAGCTGCATATTAAATAAAGAGAGACACTATGGGATGGAATGAAGGAGGTAGTAGAAATGTGGGATAGTCATAAGAAATCATGGGGACTAGAAATGGAATGTCTCAAATGAGGAATAGAGAGAAGGCCAGTTTGCCCAGACTGAAGGGTGTGAAAAGGAGAGTAATATTTAATGATAATCATTTAATATCATTTTGAACCCCCCAAAAGAACCAGAGCCTGAACTAATCAACCAGAAGAAGAGCTTGGACCTAACAACTTCTTTGTTCTCTGTGTAAACTCAAGAATACTTCTTCCTGTGTCAACAAGGCCAGATGGGGCTGCCTTAAGAACTTTCCTCTCTGTTTATGGCCCATTAAGGATGAAACTCTTAACCCAAGACATGATCTTGAATAATGGGACTTTTTCTTATCTTAATATTTTATGGACATATACCATGTTATGTCATGTTAATGGTAAAAAAAAAACCACAAATACACTGGGCTGTAATTTCAATTGACACTTTTGTCAACTCTCTTATCTTATTGTATTTACAGCCTATTCAATTAAGAAAATTCCTTTCTCAGGGCAGAGCCAAGATGGCGGAGTAGAAACAGGACTTCTGCTCAGCTCCAGCTTCCACCTCCTCCAGTACATGTAAAAAATGATTCTAAACAAACTTTAGAGCTACAGAACCCACAAAGTGACAGAGAAAAACAAATCTCCTGCTGAAGTAAACCTGGCAGGCTGGCAGGAAGGCTCCATTACAGTGCTCTGGGAACCAAGCACAGTCCCACAGAAGCCAAGGTTTTAGCCCCAGGGTAGCCCCATGGCTGGAACAGACTTCATAAGAGTAAATCACTAGCAGCTGTAAAGGTTTCCAGACTTCTCAATCCACAAATGCCAGAGACAAAGTAAAAGGTTAGTGTAGAACTTTGTTCAAATAGGGGGAATACAGTCTGGCTGCTACCCTCAGAGCAAGAAGCACAAGAGGTGCAGTGGCTGCAGCCTCTGCTTTGTGGCTGCTTCCAGAGCTGCTGGCCTGCAGATTGTAGGGGGATCAAGTGACTATTCAGAGGGTAATTGCTCTTACTTTGACCTGATTGGATCCAGACAGCGGTCTTGGGTGGTGGTCCTGGGTTATGTGATGAGTGAGCCAGAGCTTATGGTAGCTGTAGAGAGGGCACCCATCTAATAGCTCCAGCAGCTGCAAAAACCCCAGTGATTTGGGACATAACTCTCCATTTTGGAAGCAGAGTTCTACTGTGGCAAAGAGCTCAAAAGTCAAGTAATTGGCTACCAATATGAGCAAGCAATGGAAGTACAAACAGACAATAGAATCCTGTTTTGGAGACAAAAAGGATCAAGGCATGGAGTGGGAGGAAGACAGAGAAATCAGAACTCCTGCATCAAAAGCCTCCAGGAAAAATATTGATTGGTTACGGACCATGGAGGAGCTCTAGAAGAATTTTGAAAATCAAGTAAGAAAAGTGGAGAAAAAATTGGGAAGAGAAATGAGAATGATGCAAGAAAATCATGAAAAGCGAGTCAACAGCCTGCTAAAGGAGACCCCCAAAAAATACTGAAGAAAATAACACCTTAAAAAATAGACTAACTCAAATGGCCAAAGAGGCCCAAACAGCCAATGAGGAGAAGAATGCTTTAAAAAACCAAATTGCCAGATGGAAAAGAAATTTAAAAAACTCATTGAAGAGAATAACTCCTTCAAAATTAGACTGGAGCAATTGGAAGCTAATGACTTTACAAGAAATCAAGGTACTATAAAACAGATCCAAACAAATGAAAAAAATAGAAGGCAATGTGAAATATCTCATTGGAAAAGCCACTGACCTGGAAAATAAATCCAGGAGAGATAATTTAAAAATCATTGGTCTACCTGAAAGCCATGATCAAAAAAAAGAGTCTAGACACCATCTTTTAAGAAATTATCAAGCAAAATTGCCCTGATATTCTAGAACCAGAGGGCAAAATAAAAATTGAAAGAATTCACCAATTGCCTCTTGAGAAAGATCCCAAAAAGAAAACTCCTAGGAATATTATAGCTAAATTTCAGAGTTCCCAGGTCAAGGAGAAAATACTACAAGCAGTCAGGAAGAAACAATTTGAGTATTGTGGAAACACAATCAGGATAACACAAGACCTAGCAACTTCTACATTAAGGGATTGAAGGGCTTGGAATATGATATTCCAGAGGTCAAAGGAGCTAGGACTAAAACTAAGAATCACCTACCCGGCAAAACTGAGTAAAATGCTACAGGGAAAAATATGCTTATTCAATGAAATAGAGGACTTTCAAGCATTCTTGATGAAAAAAACCTGAGCTGAACAGAAAGTTTGACTTTCAAATACAAGAAGCAAGAAAAGCATGAGAAGGTAAACAGGAAAAAGAAATCATAAGGAACTTTAATAAGTTGAACTATTTACATTCCTACATGGAAAAATGATATATGTGTGTGTGTGTATGTATAGGAGGATGTATGTGTATATAAATATATATGTGTGGGGGCATTTATTTGTACGTTCATGTATACATAGACAGACGGCACAGGATGAGTTGAATATGAAGGAATGATATCTAAAAATAAAATTAAGAGGTGAAAGAGGAATTTATTCGGAGAAGGAGAAAGGGAGCAATAGATTAGGGTAAATTATCTCATATAAAAGAGGCAAAAGAAAACTGTTACAATGGAAGGGAAGAGCAGGAAGGTGAAAGGGAATGGGACAACCTGATTCTCATTGAATTCAGCCTAAGGAGGGAATAATATACACACTCAATTGAGTATCTTACCCTACAGGAAAATAGGAGAGTAGGAGATAAGAGGGGGGAGGATAGAAGGGAGGGCAGATTGGGGGAGAAGGTAGTTTGAAGCAAACATTTTTTGAAAAGGGATAGGGTCAAAGGAGAAAATAGAATAAGTGGGGGGTGGGATAGGAGGGAAATATGGTTAGTTTTCCACAATATAACTACTATGGAAATGATTTGGGTACACATGTACAATTTATATTAAATTGCTTATTTTCCCAGTGGGGGTGGGTCAGGAGGGAAGAAGGGAAAAAAATCTGGAACTCAAAGTTTAAAAAACAAATGTTTAAAAATTGGTTTTTTACATGCAACTGGGAAATAAGATATACAGGTACTGGAGTATAGAAACCCATCTTGCCCTACTAGAAAGGGGGGTGAAGGGGGAAGACATAAGAAAGAACAGATTGGGGGAAGGGATATTCAGTAGGTTTGCTATTTTGGGGTGAGGGGTAGGGGAAAGATAGAGAAAAATTGTAACTCAAAATCTTGTGGAAATGAATGTTGAAAACTAAAAATAAGTAAAAACATTAAAAAAAGAAAAAGAAAATTCCTTTCTCATAAAATGTTTAAGTATATATGGAGATCACACATTTGAGTGACACAGACATGCTGAGTTAGGATTGTTCTAAAACATATTTAAGCCTGGTCATTCTTGTATCAGACATTCAAAACTTATATTTTGGCTCCTTGTATGTACAGGCTCCCTAGCTTCCGTTAGATTTCAGGGAATAAACAATATGGATTTACATATCACCTAGCCTGTTTGCCTCCTTTAACCAAACTTTCAGGCCTACACTAACATGACTGAAAAAGCGGAGGGGGCCAAATTGTGTATGGTATATGAACCACAGGTAGAAATCATAGTTTGAATAAAATAATATGTTCTATATTGATAAATATACCAAGTTATTGCAACAAAATCTTGCTTTTGGGCAATAAAGTAGCACAGTCATTTTGATAGTTCGAGATCAAACAAGTATTAAGCATCTACTAAGGGTCAGGCACTAAGCCACACCCTTAAACAATGAAACAATCCTTGTTTTCAATGAATTTACATTCTAGTGGGGGAAACAAGTACATATGAAAATACATATAGCACAATTTATAAGTACGCATAATAAATACAAATATAGGAAAGTGTTTAAATATCTTTGGGAGGGAAGGCACTAGTAATTATGGGAATCAAGAAAAGCCTCATGCAAAAGATGGTGCTTGAGCTGCCTCTTAAAAGAAGCTAGGAGGTAAGGAGGGAATGTATTGTAGGTATTGAAAACAGCCGGAGCAAAGGCACTAAAAGAAAAGATGGTAGTGTTGTGTGCAAAGAATCGCAAGAAGGCCAATGATACTGTATCAAAATCTCCCATTTATATATTCCTTTGAAGCTGTAGTTCTTAACCTTTTCTGATGTGGACTCTTTTGCCAGTCTAATGAAACCTATGAGCCCCTTCTCAAAATAATGGATTTTTAAAAATTCATAACTGAAGAAAGTTATAAATTTCAGTTTGAGATCACTCAGAATTGTATGTGTATAGGTAAGTATATGTATATCCCCCACTGAAGTTCAGAGATGCCCTGAAATTCATCCACGGATTCCAGGCTCTAAGGTTAAAAACCCCTACTTTAAAGTTTGCAAAGAACTTTCTGTACATTGTTCCATTTGAGATTCACACTAACTCTGTTAAGTAGATACAAGCACTTGTTTTATTCTCGTTGAACAGCTGAGGAAACACTCAGAGAGGTCAAGGGATTTGCCTGGTGTCATAGAAGTGGGATATGAACACATTTTCCCAACACCATCAGATTTATCACTTTATCCAATCAACATTTATTAAAACTACTCTGGGGGGCGGCTAGGTGGCGCAGTGAATAGAGCACCAACCCTAGAGTCAGAAGGACCTGAGTTCAAATCCAGCCTCAGACACTTGATACACTATCTGTGTGACCTTGGGCAAGTCATTTAACCCCAATTGCCCTCCTTCCCCTCAAAAAAAAAAAGTGAAAAAAAAAAAGAACTACTCTGTGCCAAGTATCAAGCTGCCTCCCCTCTGAGGTCCTTTCCAGCTCGGAGATGCTATGGTGCGGAGTTTAGGCTGCTGCCCTTCCCCCACGCAGCCCTGGCCTGGGAGTCCTCCAATAAGGGAAGCAGGAGAGGGATACCACAGGGAGGGGCTGCACCCTGCCCCACGCTCCCAGGACTCCTTCCCTACAACCTCTCTCACAAGCATTCCAGAAGTACAGAACCGAGTCTCGCCGACCCTCCACTGCGCAACCGCAAACCCCACAGCGCGCCGGACAACCTCGCCCAATCAGAGCGTGGTTAATTGACCGGATGAGGCAGGGGACGCTGGGAGCTGAGGAGCGAATCAACGCCTTCGGGTGGCCACAGGCGGAAGCGGAAGCGGAAGCTGTCCAGGAGCTGTTAGGGGGGATTGGTGTGTTTGTGTGTGAGAGGGGGACCGTGTGTTTGTTATTTGGAGGTTTGGGGGGTAGGGGCCGGGAGGGGTCTGCGAGTCTCGGCTGTGTGGAGGCAGCTCCTTGAGGCCGCCGCCGCCGTCGCCATGGTGCAGGCAGAGCGTGGGGTGGCTGCCGGGTGAGGGGAGGAGGGTGGGGGGTGAAGGCTGCGACTTGGCCCGGCCCGGTTGGCTCCGCTGTGTCCGTCCGAGCTGGGACGATACTCGGGCGAGCGGGGCGAGCGGCGCTAGCCGCGCCAGCCGCGCCGGGCCAAAGACGCCGTCTGCGGCAGCAGCAGGAGAAAGAGGAGCTCTTACCTCCGAAGCCGCGGCGGTCGCTGCGCCAGTTCCGCCAGCTCGTGCCTGGTAAAGTAAAACAACGCAAAGCCCGGCCGCCCCCTCCCCACCTCTGATTGTTCCACCCGAGCCCGTGCCCCAGGGAGGCCGGGAGGGCGGGCGACGCGAGGGGCATCGGGCCCCTTGGCCCACAGCCGCCTCCGGCTGCTCCTCCTTTTCTTCTTTCTCTTTCTCCTCTTCTGCTCTTTCTCCTCTTCTCCCCTTCTATTCTCTTTCTTCTCTTCTACTTTACTCCTCCTTTCACCCCTTTTCCTTTTCTTCTCCTCTTCCTCTCTCCTTCCTCTTCCTCCCCTCCCCCATCTTTATCTTTCTCGGGGTTGGTTTTGACGAAAACATGCCTTGCACCTGGAGGAACTGGAGGCGATGGATCCGGCCCCTCGTGGTGTTTCTCTACCTGGTGGCCTTGGTCGTCTCTCTGCCTCTGTGCGTATGGGAGCTGCAAAAATCAGAGGTAAGATGAACCTTTCTCAGAACACTTCTGATACCCTGTGCACCCTACTCCTGGGGAAGGACGTTTTTCATTCATAGTCTTTCCCCTGTCCTTTACCTTTATTCTCCAAAGACACTTCATATAGGATCATACATTTAGAGCTTGCAGGTCATTTGATTGCAAAAACTCATCATTTTGTAGATGGGGAAACTGAGGCTCAGTAAGGGTAAGTCATGCATTTAAATGACAGTCAAGATTTGAACCCAAGACACCTCCACATGTAGTGCTCCTCTTAAGGACTGCAGCTTTAACCTTCCTTGTTGTCTTTTGAATAAATGCATGGTCTGTTCAGAAATAATGTTTGGGGCATATAAAGAAGCCTAGAAAAGCAACTTTCCAAGTAAGTTCATTTTCATGAAAGTCCATTTTCAGGAACAGATGTTCCTCTTTAAAATTATGTGAGTTTTATTGCTTTTAACTTGGGTAGTTTTGCTTAACTTTTTATAGGTTAGAGATGTTAGGAAGTGATTGCATCAGAACAAAATTATCACAATGATTTTGGTTTTGTACACAGATTGAGTTAACTACAATAATATCAAATAAGGGACATTGATGATATGCGTTTGTATTTATTAGCAACTTTTAGCTTCTTAAATTAAAAGATCCAATTAATTTATCTTTCTCTTTTTTTACTTTAGAGAGTAATTGGGTCATACCTACCAAAGGTTTTGCAAAATAATCCTTGTGGTTCTATACAATTTTTTTATGTCACATTCTTATTATGACATCAGTAAAGTAACTCTAAAGAGCCTGAAAGTTCCTAAGGTAAAAACTTATGTTATATAACCTTTTCAAAGTTAAACTGGTAAAACTCATAGTAAACTGGTTAAACTCTTAATCTTTTCATTAGTTCCAATTTAAATGTCATTATCCTTTAAAGTAAAACTTCAAATGTGTTTATCCAGTAAAACAGGTTTGAAGCTGCTTCAGCTTAATAACTGAACACACTCCTTTTCCTTTCTGTCTCAAGGCCAACAAATTTATTAGTTTAGGCAAGAACTCTGGGTGGAGAAACTCCCTCCAAATCTAATGTAACTTAACCAACTTCAAGTTTTGCCTCGAGATCCTGAGGATCATGCAGCTAATATATGTAATACTAATTGAACTCAGGTCTTCTGATGCTTAATACTGACCACATGATAATAGATTGAAAAAGCAAGATGATTTATTACAGCAAGAAAAGCACTTTTGTCAAAAACTTTATAGTGCATTCTAGAAAGAGTAATATTTTTAGACATCCTATAAATCTATATAAATCATACTGCTAGTGCCATTTATTAATAAAACATATTTTGCCAGATCTCAGTCTTTGATAGTAAATGTAATGGGCTTCTGATGCTTTTTAATTGAGATGCTTATTCAGACATTCCCTTTTTTATTATGGTTTTCGTAACCAGTACATAGAGAATAATTATTAATAGTTGTTAGACATGCCCTGCGAAATATCTTTAGGTTTGCCATTCATAGTAGATAACATCCTTTAGTAAATTGTAGGAATTGGTTATTCAAAAAGTAGTGCCTTCCTCAAAAAATAAGCATATTCCTTACTCTAAAAAAAAGCCATTATCAGCACAACAGTTGTGAATCCTCATTTTTGCACTGGTATATTGTTTTCTTATCTCACACAGCACCTAAATTTTGTTGTATGGAATGTTGCTATACCTCAGGTTAAGAATACCTGACTTGAAAATTAAGACTATGGACTTAAGAAAGGCCCAGTGGCTTTCCATTCACTCTACTGACCCCAGAGCACTTTTTGGCTCTATTTTTATTTGCTGCTGGTGCTCTGTCTGTTAATGCGACAGCCAAGCTGTTTGAGATTTGAATCCAAGAGAATTATATTAAACAACTTAACGCTTTTGGAGTTTGATTACTTGTTATTGTTGCTTATGCTTTTTATATGTGTTAATTCCACCTTGATCAGACCTCCTTAGGGAGACAGATCATTCCTCTCTTCCTTCCATGTCTTCCCCTTGTCACCTCAAGAGCATCACTCTGACTCCACCCCTCTCCCTCGTTTCCCCAATTTGAAAACCAAAAAATACTTTGCTAGTTATGGGAGAACAAAGACAAAAGTAAGTAAAACAGTCCTTACTTTCTAGAGGAGGCATATACATATAAATATATGCAAAATGTATACAAAATAAATATAAGGTCATTTTGTTGGGGAGGATATAGGCAACTTGAGAGAAGGCAATCTTTAAGTTGTTTATTTTTTCCCCTTCTACATTTTATTGATTTGGATTTTTAAAAAATATTACATACATTTATAGATTACTCTTACTTCATGAGAGGTCTCTTGTAACAAAGTAAAACATTTAAGTAAAACTAAATACAGTGACTTCTGAGGGCATGCAACATTTTACATTGGTATGCACTCCCCCCTCCCATTTTAAAAATGAATAGAAATCCATTTTCTCTACCTCCCGATGTCTGCCTGAGAAAGAAACCATTTATTATAACAAATATACATTATCAAGGAAAACCGATTACCTCAGTGATTGTATACAAAAATATGTATGTCTCATTCTGAACCCTAGATCCATCACCTCTCTATAAGGATGGGATATTTTATCCTCTGGAATTTTGAATGGTAATTGTATTGATCATAGTTCTTACAAAGTTTGTTTTTACAATGTTGTTTTTATTGTATGAATTTTCCTTCCTTTAATTTCTTTCACTTTGTTAGTGTTTTCAAAATGTTATAATATTGCTCTTATAATGGAAATTTTTCTCCTAATTCCGCTTACTTCACTGCATCAGTTCGTATACTTCCATGTTTTTCTAAAATCGTTTATTTCCTTATTTCTTATATCACAGTAGTTGTCCATTACATTCATACACCAAAATTTTATTGAGCCACTCCACTACTAAAGGGTATCCCTTTGGGTTCTCATTTTTTTGCCACTGCAAAAGAGCTGTTATATAAATATTTTTGTATAGACAGTACCTTTCCCTCTTTCTTTGATCTCTTTAGAGCAGCGGTTCTCAACCTGTGGGTTATGTTCAATTTAAATATATCCTACATATCAGATATTTACATTACGATTCATAACAGTAGCAAAAATTACATTTACGAAGTAGCAACGCAAATAATTTTATGGTTGGGGGGGGAGGGTCACCACAACATGAGGAACTGTATTAAAGGGTTGCGGCATTAGGAAGGTTGAGAACCACTGCTTCAGAGTATAGGCCTTGCAAACTTAAAAGGTTTAGTAACTTGACCTATTCACAGGTCCACCAGTGTGCCTCTTTTCCCACAGGCCCTCCAACTTTTATAATTTTTCTTTTTTGTCATTACCATCCAGATGAGTGTGAGGGAAAAAATTTCAGAGTTGCTTTAATTTTCATTTGTCTAATAAGTAATGATTTAGAGCAGTTTTTTATGTGGTTATTGATAGTCTGGTTTTCCTTTGAGAACTGCCTGTTCATATCCCTAGAAGTTTTATAAATTTGGGAATGCCTTGTTGTTGTTGTTGTTTTATTTGAATCAGTTCCTTGTGTATCTTGGAGATTATACCTTTATCAGAAAAACCTGCTACAAAGATTTTTTTTTCCCTACCTCCAAATGGATATGTGACCTAGGCACAAAAGTTCACATCATAAATACATCAGAGAAACATGAAAAAAAAAATTACCTAGATCTGTGGAAAGAAGAGTTTGTGAAGTTTCTTCACAAAGTCAGTAAAGCTAAGATTAAAAAGTAAACCCTTGAGCTGAGTTTTGAAAATAATAAGGGTTTCTGAGGCAGATTGGGCAGCAGTATGTTCCAGACACAAGACATAGCCGGTGCAAAGGCTGAGAGGTGGAGTTTCCTGTATGGAGCTTAAGCTTTCGTTGCTTGACTGGGAACCTAGTCACCAGTTATTACTTTGGTGAAAATATCTTGCATTCCAACTAACTTTTTGAAACAAGCAGCCAAGTACTATACTTTTACCAATTTGTTCACATTCCTAGTCTATCCATTGTTGATACAGCTAGCATAACTTGAATTTCTGAACTTTGAGACGAAGTTTTTTCTTACTGACTTTCAACCAAAGTTATGCTGAAAATAATATTCCAATGCACACTGGTAAAAAAAATAAGCACCAAATTTAGTCCAACACCATAAACTACAAATGCATTCTATATTTTCTGTCCTCCCTGTAATAAACATTACTACCAAGCAAGCAGTATACTGAAAGGTTCTTTCAGGGTGCAGTAGTTTAAGAGATCTAAGTGTTAGGGAATCAGATTCTTAACTTCAAAAAAAACATTTAAGTAATATGCTTTCAAAGGTAAATAAAAATTCCTTTTAAAATTTGTATAAGAGAAATGTATCTTTGAAGATAAGTGAACTTATTTCTAACAAGTATTCTGATTTCAGGCTCAATAGCCTTTTCTCCCTACTATGCTGCCTGCTTGAGTGCCATTTAATTATATAAATTAATGTTTCCCCAACCTGTTTAGTTCACTTTTTAGTGTATTGCACTTTTCCAGTTTTGTAGTTGTGTCTGAAAAACTATTGCTGGTATTGGACTGAGTCATCCTGTGTTACAAAACCTTTTTTGTTATTTTTTTTGTTCACAGAATGAAACCCATGACTTTATATTCACCCCACTATAAGATTATATGTGTAATCACACTCAGAGCAATAGTTTAAGGATGTCCATTCTGACTTATAGGTGGAACCCAGGATTTAATAGTATCATTGACTTAAGACTTCTCTTCAAACCCCCAAATGTTAACACCTAATTTTTAAAAAAAAATTTGCTGAATATAATGTTGGTTGCTTAGTTCCACATCATTTTAGGTTTTGCAGAGGACCTTATTAATCATGGCATTGACAGTTTGTGGTGGCGTTTTTTTTTTTCTTTCTGCTTGCTTTAAGGACCACATGTAAAGCTCAGAAGAGCCAAGTGTCCCTTGGGCTGTGGTTTGCCCACCCTTGAATTAATTGGTGAGCATGATGATAATGTGAACCAACAAAATGCAAGCATGTTTGTGATCATATAATTTAGTTACAGCTTATAGCAAAACATTATGATTTAATCAACTCTTTCCTTTGTAAATGGTTTTGTAATATTAACAGATATACGTTAGAGGGTTGTTGTTGTTTTGTTTTGTTTTTTTTGATAAAAGCAAAGCAGTTCACTTAAAACACTTTGACTCTGTTGGAAGTTTTAAGTCTCCAGTATTAAAAGTAAAGCATTAAAATAACATGTTAAGTTTATAAAGTTAAATCTACTTTATGTTCATAAAAAGCACTCGAATGTTTTAAATGAGAGTTGCTTTATGTAGAATGAGAGGATTTCCAGAGGAATCAGAAGAAAAATAGTTAATAGAAATTGTAAGGCAGTTTTAGATGATTTCTTTTGGGAGCATTTTAGAATTCCACTGATTTAAATCTAAATTTTATATATATTAGTTGATTATACTGCTGTGGTTTTCATGTTCTTAAAAGCCTTTCAGCCATTCAGAGATCAGTTAAGAAGCATTATTAAGCTACTATATGCTAGATGCTGTGCACTGAAGATAGAGACCAAAAAGAGGAAAATGGTCCCTGCTCTTAAGTAGCTTACATTATATTGAGGGAATTAATGTGTGCACATGTAAATTTATGTAGAATAAATACAAATTAAATACAAGATAGGAAGGAGGGGGAAACTAGCATTTGATACCAGGGAGGGCTTGATGTAAAGTGCTATTTGAGCTGAAACTTTAAGGAAATGAGGAGGAATCCTTTGAATTGGCAATGAGAAGTGAGTGCATCCCACAAATGGGGAAGATGACTAGTGTGGGAGCATGGAGATGAGAGGTAGAATGCTATGTGTATAAGGAACAGAGAAAAGGCCAGTTTGGCTAGATTGTAGAATACAAGAAGGAAAGCAATGTATAATGAGGTTGAAAGATAGGTTGGAGCTAAGTTGTAAAGGGCTTTAAATCCAAACAGCTTAGAGGCAATAGGGAGCCACTGGAGTTTGAGTAGGGAAGTGGCTGACCATGGATGAGATTTGTGCTCTGGTGTATGAGAAAGGAGGCTAGATTAGAGTAGAGATCAATTAGGAGGACTTGGCAGTAGTCCTGGGGAAGGACTATAAAAGACTTGAGCTCTGAACTAAATCAGTGACTGTGATAAAGAACAATTTGAATGTAAAAGATGTGGATGCAGAAATATAAGATCTGGTGATTGCTTGAATAGATAGAGTGAGAAAGAATGTGATCATTCAAGAATAACACCAATGTTTTGAACTTGGGAGACTGGAAGAATTGTGGTATCCTCAACAGAAATAGGAAAGTTTGGTAGGAGGTTGAGTTTTTGGGGAGAAGTTAATGAGTTCTGTTTGGGTCACGCTGAGTTTGAGATGCCTCTGAGACATCCAGTTTTGAAATATTGAACAGAAAGTTGGTGATGTGACATTGAAACTCAGGTGATAGACAAGGGTTGAACATATAGATCTTGGAGTCAGCTACATAGAGATGGTAATTGAACCCATGGGAGTTGATGAAATCTCACAGAAGAGGAGAGAAAGGGGAGGCAATGAGGGTATAGACAGCTTTTTCTAGGAGTTTGACAGAGAGGTGAGGTAGAGAGTGATAACTTGAAGGAATGGTATGATATTGTTAAAGTTTTTATTGATGGGGAGATTTAGGCATGTTTGAAAGCAGTAAAGAAGGAACAAGTAGAAAAGGAGAGATTGAAGATTAGACAGGTATAGTTGAGGGGGCAATCTGCTGAGTAGGGAATGGGATCAAGAGCATATAAAGACTTTTCTCTTTGGCAAGGAGAAAGACCACCTAATCAGAGACTGAGGCAAAGAAGGAGAGAGTGGAAAATGCTGTTAAGGGTTTTTAAGATAAGAGAGAAAAGATCTGTTTTCTTATTAAAGTAACAAGTAAGATCCTCAGGTGAGACTGTTGGGAGAGAGAGAGAGGTGGGGGAGCCTTAAAAAGAAAAAAAAGGTTTCAGATAGCTTTGGGAAGTGGATTAAGGAGGGGTAAAAAACAAACTTCAGTCTTAGAACTTTTTTTTTATGCCTCAAGGTAAGTACAAAAATTTCTGTTGAAAATTAAGTTACTTTTTCTATTGAAATTCTTCCACTGCAATAGTATTCAGATTCTTAATTGTGGTGTGAAAATGACCATAGGTTCTTGAAAGTATTCCAGATCAGCTCGTAAGCTTTTTTGGTAAATCCTGCCAAGTTGAAAAGACTTTGAATAAAGGTCTAGAAATGGATTTTGTAACTGCTGTCCAGCCTAGCTAGATTTGGAGATGTTCTATACCGGAATAGGGTTGGTTACAACAGATTTAGCATAGAGGGTTACAATCTGTGTAGGTAGTGTCCATGACCAGGAAATAATGGATCTTTTTATGTATCATGTCTAGCATCTCCTTTACTATCTTTTGGAAGCGGGAAGGGATACAGTGGAGCTTAAAATATTACTGTTAAGTAGAATGGGATTCCATTGCCATATTATAATGACCACTGGGAAAAAGGGAATGAGTTGTAAAGTTTATTGCAAGTTCCAATCCCAGATCTCTCAATTACTATCCTTGTGACCTTGAGTACTCTTGAGGTCTTTTTCCTCATACATAAAATGAGGGAGTTGGACTAGGGGACCTTGAAGTTACCTTCTGGCTCTAAATCTAAGCCTGTATATTTAAAGGAAAATTGTCAGTAATGATAGGTAATTCAGCACATTTATTGAGTGACTCATGTTCTGGGCTGTCTTAGAAGCTAAAACGATAACCTTCCAATAAGTGAAATGCCGTATTGTAATGGAAGAATATTCTACATTCGCTTGCTACCAGATCTCTGTGATGAAGTAGTGCCTTGTGGTCTTCATGACCTTAGAAGTATACTCTTACTCATTTTCAAACCCAAAGAAATTTTTTTTTAAAATATGGCTTAGTGTAGAAATTTTAAAATACTCAACAAGTTCCTCTTTGCTTTGTGGGGATTACTGTGTTTTTTATTCTGGTCAGAATTATTAGTATTTGGAGGACTTTTTTATATATTTGCTTAATGTTCTAAATTTCTTATGTTTGTGATAGTAGTAGCCTGATGCCTCCTTTCAGTATTCATTCAGTGAACTTGTATTAAGCACCTACTGTGTGCAGTGGACCGTAGAAGGGGAAAAAACATAATAGATGACCTCTGCTCTATAGGGATGTTATAACACATTTAGGGCAGATAGGTACTGTAACTGTGATATAATATTTCATCATTGGATATGGAATTTTCATATAAGGAAAGTCCCATTATTCAAACCACTTTCTCACCAACTCAGAGTCATAGAGTTAGCTAGGGCACCTTGCCAGGGTCACACACCAGTATATATTGGGGTATACGACTTGAATTTGAGGTCTTCTTGGCTCTAAGGCCAGGTCCCAGTTCACTCTACCAGAATGTTATAACACCGGGGAAAAAAATAGTACAGATTACGATGTGGTGGGTACATAAAAGAAATATATCTGAAATGCCGTGAGTTAAGATGAAGAAAAAACTATTAGCTAAGACAATCAGGGATGACTTCATAGAAATGATGTAGAATGTTATCTTAGATTGTTATTAGCCTGGCATGTCCTGTTTAGCACAAGAACAAGTATTGTTAAAAGAAACATTCCAAAACTAGAAGAAACCTTAGAGATAAAAAGCCCTTTTTAATGTAGAGTGAAGAGATTATTTAATTCTCCGATTATTAAAATTAAGTAGATATTTATTGAATACTATAAGCATTCTTTATTTGAATTTCTTTGAAACTGGTAAAGATGCATAGGCAACTTAATATATAAAGTTTTTAATAGTGATTGAGGTAAAATTAAATTTTGTCATACAAACTAAGGATCCCACTGACAAATTGGGATATTTTACCTTAATTCATTTAACACATTGCATTCTAAGAATCTGACAGTAGGGAGGAAAGGGGCAGAATTCTGGGAACTCTTAAGAATGGAAAGGATGAGAAGGAACAAATTGCAACCATCGAGTTGGAAAAGAACTGAAAAGAAAAAGTAAATAGGTGGGTGCCATTAACTTCTGGAACGCTTGGCTGTGCTTCTTTAACATGGTGCTCAGCATTACTGCTGATCATTCTGAGCCCTTCCTTAATGAACACTGCCAACCAAATCATTTGGGAGATTTCCTTTGGGAATGTTCTTCCTAATATTTTTTAATGAAAAGTCAGCAGGAGTATTTTGCTTTAGAGAAATTAGCTTTCTAACCAAATTGAATGAAGTACCTCTGTTAAAAAAGATAGGTGTACTTATGAAATGTTTTACTCTTACTATGACAAAAAGTTACTCTTTAAAAATATGAACTCTTTTAAAAGGCATGCTTTTTTAATTCTCTAGTTCTTTAACAATGAGATGTTTATGCTAAACTTTTCTTTTTTCCAAAGGTTGGGATTCATACAAAAGCATGGTTTATTGCTGGAATCTTTTTACTAATGACTGTACCAATATCTTTCTGGGGGATTTTGCAACATTTAGTGCATTACACTCAACCTGAACTACAGAAGCCAATAATAAGGTAATATCTTAACTTGATTTAATCTTACAATTATCTTGGAAATTTTTCAAGAATATGTTGAGTATGTTATTAAATTTGTTAAATTGTCTGCTTTCTAAATAGGATTCTTTGGATGGTGCCTATATACAGTTTGGATAGCGTAAGTATGCTTCCCTTTATATAGTTACTTGAGAACTTGTATACTAATAATAGTAACTACAGTTGCAGAAGATTTTATATCATTAAAATAAATGTGACTAAATAAATGCTGTATTTGTTAAAAGTTATTAATAATAGTAATTCTAAAACTACTTCTGTAATGCTGCTTATCTTTAGTTTGATTTCGGGGAAATACAGTAATCATAATATATTTAGTCAACCCTCTAATATTCACCAGATTATTCATGGTAATTTTCAAAATAAATTTATTAGCATCAGTACCAAATTAAGTAGTTGTTGACAAAAACAAAATTTTTATTTAGCACAGAAGCAGCTGAAGAAAACTTTTAATTTAGAAATTCCTTTCCTGTGACAGTAAAGAATAAAGTAGCAAATTTAAATGAATTTGTGAATAATTGTGCTTTCTGTTCTCAGTGTGGAGGTGGTGGCATTGGAAGAGCTAAAGGGTTGAGGCAGTGATTTTACGTGCTATGATCTATTTTTTTCATGCTCCTGCTGCCTTCTATTAGTATTGATCATCAGTATTTGATCATACAGTAAAAATAACATTTTAAAGGTTCACATTTCCTTTCTAACCTTTTCTCCTTTGTTTTATAATTTATTACATTTAAGTATAGATATGTATATAGATACATACTATAATGCCAAGCACAAGCAACTTCCAGGTTCTGATTACCAGCCTAGTAACTCTCTATTTATTCAGTAACAGATTAAGGCAAAACATTCACAGAAAGAGAAAATCAAAATACAAGGTAACTCAATCATTTAATAAGTTCTCAGTTCAATCACAAAGTGCAAAAGTCAAAGTACTCTACCCCTGGGTAGTCTTAATTGGAGATTAGTTTCCAATCATAAAAAAAGTACATTCATTTGGTCAGTCACAAAGCACAAAGGCCATCCACCCCTACCCCTAGGTCGTAACTGGGTTACAATATCATCACAGCATTCAGTACCCAAGGAAAGGTCTCTTCTTCATCTTTACCCAAGGTGAGTTCTCAGCAGTTTCTGTTCCTGGGAAGACTAGGCTTAACAAAGACACAACATAGATACACATTGCCATGCCTCCTCATCGGTTCACTCTACCTGTGAAATCAACCTAGACCCAACAACCAGGTCTGAGAAATTAGCATAAATAATCAGTACAGTCCCAGGACCCTGAAAACATCAACAAGACCCTCTTCCAGGATTTCTGTAAACATAGAACAAGAAAATCCTCTTTCAGGGCTTCTGAACCAACAGCAAGGTCACAAGACTTCTGCAACTACAGCAGTGTCTTCCATCAGCAGATGAATCTGACAAAGTAACATCAAAACAGACAGAACAAGTACCAGCACCACATTCATGCTTCCTCCCAGTTCTCCTTTCTTTTCATTTCTCAGAAGTTCTCAATTCTCAGTTCCACCTCTAGATGCTGGCTCTCAGAAGTTCTTCTGGCCTCTCTCCGCTTGGGCCTCTCTGTCCACAGCATCAGCTCTTCCCAGTTCAGCCCCCTCTCGTCATGTCAACAAGTCCATCCCACTGTGGGGTTCAAATTCCATTACCATGACATATACACACATAAATATTTATACAGTTGTCAAGCTAGTTTCCTTACCAGTGAGAGGAGGGTATTATTCAAAGTGAATAACCTAAGAAGCTAATCTTGACGTTTACCAAGTCACAGAATTGGAGTTGGAAAGGTCAGAGGTTATTTAGTCCAATCTGTTGACTGAACAAGCATTCTTTTACAAACATTCTTATGAAATGGCCATCCAACTTCTGCTTGCAGAGCCCAAATGAGGGCTCCTTATCCTGGAGTCCAGGAAAACTTTTTAAAAAATTTTTTACTAACTATTTCAGTATAATTTTTTTCCTTTGTTGTTACTGTATTTTGTGCATTTAAATATATAATTCTTAGAAGGGGTCTGTAGACTTCAGACAGCCAAAGGATGTCCATGACACAAAGTTAATTCCTAATCTGGAATGATGGGAAAGCCAGTCCAAATTTGGACAGCTCTCTAATTACCAGAGACTTTCCTTATATTAATTAAGCTAATATCTGCCTCAGCTTTCATCTATTATTTCTAGCTCTGTCTTGTGGGACATAGTAGAAGAAATTCTCTCTTCCACATCAGAACCTTTGAAATATTTAGCAATGGGGCTGCAAAGTCTCCCTTTCCTTCCTCCCTACCCAAGTCTCTTCTTCTCCAGCCTAAGCTTCATCAGGGGCCTTCTTTATCCCCCAGACTCTTCACCATCCTATTCACAATTTGTTCTTCTTACAATGTGTTGAAAACCAACCACAGCACTCTCAGTAGCATCAGACAAAGTCAGGGTGCTGTCTAACCTTGCTCTGGACTCTGCCTCTTTTAATGAAGCCCAAGACTTTTATTGCATGCCATGTATATTTGTTGGTTCATTGAACATGTCACACCACAATCTTTTTACATGAGCTATACTGTTTACTTAAGTCTCGCAACCACACTGTTAACTTCCACAGTTACAGCAGATGATTTAGCCTTCCAGTTTCACTGAAAAGATGTAGGCCAATTATTGTGAAGTACCTCACCTCTGGCCTCCATTCCTCTGAAGTCTGTCTTCTAAAATGCATCTCCAAAAGAAGGGTATTGGATTTCCCAGCTAGGGAATACTGCTGAATATCTGGAATAACCCCCAAAGCCCCTCAAACCTTCAAAATGTCATACACTCAATGAAAACCCAGTTTTTTCTGGGGGATGGGGTAAATACCCTGAAAGTATCCCTTTGTGTCAGTTTACTTCCAGATTTTTAACTTGTCTAGATAATTGAGCATGCCAGTTTTTAATGTGGTTAATTGTAATGCTGTTTGTTACTTTAATAATGTTCAAAGTGTTTTCCTCACAGTTTAGTTACAATTACTTTTTCCTAGATGTTTTAAATTGGTCCCAGTATAACTGCATTCAAAAAATCCCGATTTGAATCATTACTGCATTTGATTAAATGGTAAAAGAAATTGACCTAGACTTAGCCAGGTTAGAATCCCAAACCACTCTTAGATGCAGATATCTAATTTTGTCTTCCCATTCATTTTCTCTCTCATTCATCTCTTAGCAAAATGTAAGATTTATTATTTCAGATTTTTACATTAATAAATTTGGCGAAACTAACTGCATATCAAACATTCAGTCTAACAAAAACACTTCATGGTTTATAAAATGCTGCCCTCACAGCAGCCCTGTGAATTAGTGAAAATATTGCCCAATTTTACAGATGAGGAATTGGAGACTCCCAGAGCTTAAATTAAGTAAGTTTCCCAGAATCTTACAGCTAGTAATTATCAGGGCTGGAATTTTAGACCAGGTTATGATCTGTATACCAGTGAACGCTAAAGATAGGCTCAGTACATCTGAAGCAATTTCAAATAATTACATGACAAGAAATATAATGTTCAGTATTATACAAAATGTACTGAGAATTAAAATGTTGATTTATTGTCATTTGGGTGAAATAATTTTAACTTCTGTTTTTCATAGTGGATTGCTCTGAAGTATCCCCCTATTGCAATATATGTGGATACTTGCCGAGAATGCTACGAAGCATATGTCATTTACAGTTTCATGGGATTCCTTTCCAATTATCTGACTAATCAGTATCCAAATCTGGTATTAATCCTTGAAGCCAAAGATCAGCAGAAACATTTGCCTCCTTTCTGCTGCTGTCCATCATGGGCAATGGGAGAGTAAGTATGTTTGTTCTTATCTTAATGCTATAACTCTAATGCCTGCTGTGCGCAATTAGGCTCTGTTGCTAGGGGTATACAGAAGCCTAAGACAGTCTCTGCCCTTCAAGGAGATTATAGTCTAATTAGAGAGCTATGTTTTTGGAACATTTGATATGGCAGAAGAGTACAGAATGAATTGAATGGAGTGAGACTAGTGGCAAGGAAATGAATTAGGTGTCTGTTACAATAAATAACTTTGCCATTTAATACATGAGTGTGATGTTGGATACATACTGGGCCTTAGTTTCCTCATTTGCAAAATGAGTAGGTTTTGGACTGTGTCATTACTAAGGTCCTTTTTGGTTCTAAATCTTTGATCCAGTCATGAGATGCTACTGGGATGAATTAGTTTGGTGACAGTGAACAAGGAAGAATGAATTAAGATCATGAAGGAAGTGAAATTAGATACTCAGTATGTATTATAAAAGTTAACCTAGCTAACTAAAATCATTCATTCCAAAAACAAGGGTTTTGCTTTTGATGCTTTCAACAGAAAACAAAAGGTAAACTTAAGGTAACTTTGGATTTACCTTCACATCCCTTTTCTAAGATTCCAGTAGGGTACAGAGGTTGAAAAATATACCATCTTACATAGAGGTAGACAGTTACTGACTTATATAACTTCCTAACCTTACTTGGTGAGGCATGGAATCACAAATCTTGAAGCTTAAAAAATCTCCATATAAGGAGTAGCTATAATCTCTTTATCTGAAAGCAATGAGTAACTCATGATATTATGTTTGGAATAGTTTGAACTACTTATTACAAATGCTAGGTTTTATAGTTAAATTCTTAATCTGCCAGTGTTGATTTTTATCCTCAACATACATCAGTTAGGATATTGTTATAATTGAGTCCTCAGTATACACAATTATTTATTTTCTATACTTACATCCAATTTTTTTAGTTGTATCCCAGTGAAGCTTTTTTTGTGAATCTAATTTTTGGTATCTTGCTGAAGCCTTTACCACCTTCACTTAAGTCCTTTATTGATGGCCCATCTGTTGGGTATTTTCTTACTCCTTGTCTAACTAATGCCCTAACTTTAAAAGAAAGCTTTTCAAACCAAAACAGTAACTTTTCCTTTGCAGAGAAGATATAGGCAAGAAACTGAAGGCTGAAGAGACAGTTTTTATTAGATGAGGCCTTAATTTGGGAAAGCCATGTTGTCCATCAATACAGAGTATACAGTTAGGGGCAGAAGAGTGAAACTGGACAATTGCCTAGCATCTTTCAAACCATTATCACTTTTTAATATGTTAAATATTAAGAACTCTTCCAATGTCAT
Organism: Pseudochirops corinnae; assembly: GCA_028646515.1. Classification (NCBI taxonomy): domain Eukaryota; kingdom Metazoa; phylum Chordata; class Mammalia; order Diprotodontia; family Pseudocheiridae; genus Pseudochirops; species Pseudochirops corinnae. The sequence goes on from CM053592.1 coordinate 76,286,862, forward strand.
ATACATTTATGATTTGAGTCTGAATGTAAGTATAAAGATGTATTTCAAACCAAGTTATATCATCTCTTACTCCTCCCCCTCCTTCAGCAGGCAAAATCAAGTTGACAGTATCTAAAAATAATAATAAAGAGCATGCACTCTCAGGTAAAAGTTAACTATGATTACCACTTTGCTTCAAATATAATGCCAGCCTTATAAAATGTTAGCATGTTATGGGTAGATGACCAAAACTTTGTTGAAATGTCCCTCTCTGCTAACATGCTGCATGTAAATTCCCAAATTGATTTATTTCTGTATTGCCTTAACCCGTTACAGTTTCCCTTATTTAATTCTGTTAGAACATTTAAAATATGTCAAAACAGGAACATAATAGTTTTGTGCACCAAAACTAAGCCTCAGCTGTAATTTCTATGCCTGTTTTTTAGATTGTTAACCCACATTCAGATAATGCTGCTTCATGCTTTGAAATGCATGATGTGAATTAAGTGGGTTGGTTATTACACTGTGTAGACAAGTCCAAAATTCCAAGTTCTTCTTATATTTAATCACAGATTCTTTTTTTTTAATTTTAATTTTAATTTTTTTTA
>CM053592.1:76287948-76314556 GCA_028646515.1 Pseudochirops corinnae
AGGAAGCTGCAACGCGGAGGCGGGTGCAAAACCTCTGCCTTTCGCTTTTCCACTCTGGAGGCCTTTCAGCCGGACTGCTCCTCCCTCCCAACTTCGCAAGCTCAACTGACCTAGTTCTGAATGCTGCTCGCAGCTGCTGCTAATCCGCTCACCGCTCCTCTCCTCCGGCCGCCCCGGGGCTCAGCAGCAGCTTCAGGCCAGGCTGGTTTCTGTTCGCAGTGCTGATATGGTTCCTCGTAGCTGAGCTGACTTTAGTGGGAAGTATCTTTGTGTGCGTTTTGGAGTTCTAGGTTTGGTTTAGAGTCCTATTCCATGGGTATTTTGGGGTGGCTATGTGAGAGCTGCAATATGTTGCTGCTGCTACGCCGCCATCTTCTTGATCACAGATTCTTATAGCAATAGGCTGTCTCTAACCTAAGCCTCCAAATATGTGTATTTAATCACCTATGGAACTAGACAGAATTGTTTAGTATCAGGCTATTTCTTTTACTAGGGGGAAAAAACTACTTAGCACTATCTTCTGATGTAGAGTATTGAACATTTCATAGTGCAAAGCCAATCATTGAGAATCTTTGGTTTTCGTGAAGTTTATATTTATAATCTTAAAAGTGCCCTAGTGTATATGTCTTGAGATACAGTGTGAAAAGACAGTTAACAAGTATCCTTTAATACATTTAACTTGAATCATTTTTAAAATTTATCTTATATGTGTATCTGTTTATTATAGATATATATGTGTGTGTATGTAGTATTTACCTCTGCTTTGAAATAGATACTATGCTACTACGGAATTGTCCTTGCTGGGGTAGGTGTAGAATATCTTATTTGCTGATGGCTAAGGTATAAGAGGGGAAGGAGATGCTGCAGTTATTCCTAGTCATCTGCAATTGCCCGTTTTCTCCTTAGCTTTATTCTCTGTATTTCCAAGTGGGGCATGTGAGAATTTGAGTTAGGAAGAGTGGTTAAAGTGTTGAATTATTTGCATTTCTTTTGCAGAGTATTATTGTTCAGGTGCAAACTAGGTGTCCTGCAGTATACCGTTGTCAGACCATTTACAACCATTATTGCTCTGTAAGTATGTAAGTGTGAATGCATGTTTTGGAAGCAGGTCATTATGTTGCCTTTCTCTTTGTTGGAACTGTTAAGGATATGTCAGTTATTCAGATGAATAATATAGGCATTAATGAAACTTATTTTGTGAAAATTCTAACTTAGAGGAATTAAGAAGTCATAATTCACATTACACAAGAAAGCCCAGTTTAGTAAGCATTGAGCACCGACCGTGTGCGAAAGCACCATACTAGAGACAGAAATGCAAAAGTGAAATGATCCCTAATCTCAGGGCACCTACATTCCAGTGGCAGATAGAGCCTGAAGATATGTCTTAGCTTAGCTTGGAATGTCAAGAATTTATTTTTAAGATGCTTATGCCACACAAATTTCAAAGTTCCCTGCATCTCTGGGACAAGCACTGTAAGAGTGGAGGTAGCAAAAATTAACCATTGAGCAGTAGGAGTTAAAGCTTTGGAATTTCACATTTGAACTTTATGGCTTGGAATTAAGCTACATGGTTATTTAGTGAATGCCAGAAGGTATTTGAAGTAATTAATTTGTCATTTTCAGAAATATTTGTTGTATAAAACAAAGAATACAAAGGCAAAATTAATGTATTCCTTTAATTTGTATATATTTGCCTGGAAATGATTAATAAAATACTAAAAAGCTGAGAGAAATTGAAAATCTCAAGATTTATCTTTGGTAGGTCTTAAAATTTGGGTAAATAGAGTTTATAGTCAATAATCCTGTTTTCTGGGTGTGAGAAAGTAGTAAATAATATTAATATTTACACTTACTAGCTGTGCGGCCTTGGGCAAGTCACTTAACCCCCATTGCCCTGCCTTCCCCCTATAATATGTCTGCCACTGTATCCAGAATAGTAATCAGCATATTGTGGGAGAACCAGAAGATGATCTTGCAAAAGACAGGGTTTGTTGGCCTCTTTTTCCCTTCTGCTTCTTAGTTAGTCATTTTTAAGTCACATCTTTGGTTTTACTCTAGATTGGCATTCAACATTTGTTACACTATTTCGTGTGATATGCATCTAGTTATCTCTTTTTCTTAACCTTTCTGATATTAGGAAATTATTTCATGCTAAGATGACATAAATAATGGCAACTAATTTGGAATTAACATTGGTATATCATCAACTAGATTTTTAAAAGAACAGCAGACCACTGTTTACTTTTTTTTTAATGGTGCTATAAACAATGCTTGTATCTTATTTTAGTAGTATTGTGGGTTTTTTTTTACTTAGCCATGGTTACCATATGTATACAATGAATGAGTGTTCTATTTTGGTCTTCCTGCTCTATTTATGAGCTTGCATGTTCTTGCAACATTTTTACAAAAATAATTAAAAACAGCCTGTTATAACTTTTGAGCAACCTATTTATCCAAGTTTGAATATTTCAGAGTATTCTTAATAATTGATATTTTAGAATCCTTCAAATGAGTTTTTTGTTAAATCTTGCAATATAACTTTAAAATTATATTGTAAATGTAATGTTTCTTTTAAACTATTTTTAGAATCTGTGAGCTGCTTGGTGTATATGATGAAGGGAACTTTAGCTTTAAAAATGCTTGGACTTACTTAGTGATATTCAACAACGTGTCACAACTGGTGAGTTAGGATATGGATTTTCTTTGTTTTACTGATAATGATAGTACAGATTTAATGCTTATGACTAAATCCTTGGTGAAAATGCCTGATTTGATAAACACCTGTTTGATAAATTTGGTAGCACTTTCAAGCTTGGTTTTCTAAGTTTCCCACCTTAAGAATTCGAGAATCTTAACTGTTTGATGACTTATCTTGATCTGTTCATGTTCTGCCTGCCTGTCAATTGTATATGAGCCACTGTCTTTCAATATGGGACGTAAATGAGACAATATGGCTTCCTGAAAGTGAGAGAAACCTTAGATTAGTTATTGGTGATATGTTGAAAGAATTTATTAGAATCAAGGCAATAATTCTAAATTAAATATCTGATAATTTTCAGATTTTTAAAAGATGATGAAAGAAAGTGAGTTTTAAAGAATTGAGTAATATATAAATTATCTGAAGATATTTGTTTTTAGAATGAACATGTAAATGTGTAATATTACAAGAAGTTAATGAAATTTAGTGTCATAGTATCAGAGCATCAGCACAGAAACATTAATTACCCATACAAGTTCCTGGTTTTTCAGAACGAATATTTTCAAGAAGATATTAAAACATTTTCAGTATTTTCATTAATATTTTATGCAGGATATATTTTTGAACAATAAAAGTTCATGGATAATCATACATCGATCCAGTCACAGGGGAAATATTTCCCAAAACAATATATCTGATCACTTTCTCCACTGTCCAGGCCATTTTCCTCTGCTGTCCTCTCTTCTCCTATGTATGTAGGCTATAATAAGAGCTATTCCGCACTAAATTGTCATGTTTATAATTTTACTTTTCACCGGACAGATAATTTTGAAAAACAAGATACCAAAAGGTTTTGTTTTTCCCCCCTAGTTTGCTATGTATTGCCTTGTGCTGTTTTATAAAGTGCTGAGGGAAGAACTGCATCCAATTCAGCCTGTTGGTAAACTTCTTTGTGTAAAGATGGTTGTTTTTGCTTCCTTCTGGTAAGTTCTGCTTTTCTACTAAATTCCTTTTTTTTCTTTTTTGCTTTCTGGAGCGGGGGAAGGCAGGGCAATGGGGGTTAAGTGACTTGCCCAAGGCCGCACAGCTAGTAAGTGTTAAGTGTCTGAGGTCGGATTTGAACTCAGGTCTTCCTGACTCCAGGGCCGATGCTCTGTTCACTGCGCCACCTAGCCACCCCCACTAAATTCTTTTGAGTATGAAAAAGAAATATTTAACTGTTAGTAAAAAGTATATGGGAAAAAATTGATTAGCCAACAGTTATCTTGATTTGGTCAAAATATTGGGTTTACTTACTTTGCATATGTGATATTTGCCATACAATTTTGTGTTCAGTTTTGCAGATTCTGCTCTCAATCACCATTCATAACAAACATATCTTCATTTAGGGTTCGTTGCCATCATGTACCTTTTATTATAAAAGCCTAGACCAGTGGTTCTCAACCTGTGAGTCGCGACCCCTTTGGGGGTCAAACGACCCTTTCGCACATATTTCCGATGGTCTTAGGAACCAAGACACCATTCCTTTATCCATCTCCAGGCGGGTCTGGCCACATGCAGATATGCCCACATACAGGTATTAAAGGGTCATGGCATTAGGAAGGTTAAGAACCACTGGCCTAGACTATTAAACTTAAGACATGATATCTAACTCTAGTCAAAGACTAACTCACATTTATATTATATAGAGCTTTGATATTTACAAAGCACTTTTCTTTAAACAATTCTAAGAGGTAAGTATCGCTATTTTGAAAAGGTCCACATGGAGTTGATGGATGGTCCACATGGATCTTAATTCTCTTTAGGGGAGCAGATCTCAGAGTCCAGTGAAAGGAACTGTCCAACTTGTCTGGATAGCATAGAGATAGATAGCAACTTATTTGTGTACCATAGCTTGCCAATACCTGCTGGTCTTAAAATAAATAAAATGGAATATGAAGACAACAGTTTTAAGATACAATCTAAATTTTCACTTTTTAAACATTGGGTTCAGTCTCTCTGACATGGATTACTTTTTATAAACATGTTCCATGTAGGCAAGCAGTAATCATTGCCTTGTTGGTAAAAGTTGGAGTTATTTCTGAAAAGCATACTTGGGAATGGCAGACGGTAGAAGCTGTGGCCACAGGTCTACAAGTAAGTGAACTCTCATCCCCTGGATCCAATGACAGGTGATCTCTCTTCTATTCACTTATCTTCCTCTCTTATTCGAGCCTACGTTACCTCTTTCCTGGGCTTTCATAAGGGCCTCCTAATCAGTCTCCATGCCTCAAGCTTGTCTCCATCTTCAACAGCTAGGCCTCAGTTTCCTCATATAAAATGAGATTGGACTAAAACTTTGGTCCCTTCCAGTACTAGATTATAAAGTTATAGATTTAGAACTGGAAGGAACCTTAGCAGTCACTTATTCCAAGTCTTTCATTTTATAAATCAGAAAAATGAGACCCAGAGGGTAGAATAACTGGCCCTTAGTCACATTGGAAGTGGACAGAATGTGACCCTTTATAATTTTTTTTTCCATTTTAACATTTGTTTTTAAAACTTTTGAGTTTCAAATTCTCTCTCTTCTCCCCTGTCTCTGCCTCCCCCATTGAGAAGGCAAGTGCATGTGTAGTCATGCAGAACATATCCAATAATAGTCGTGTTGTGAAGGAGAACATAGACCAAAAAAACTCAGGAAAAATAAAGTTAAAAAAAGTGTGCTTCAGTCTGTATTCAGACACCATCAATTATTTCTCTGTGGATGAAAAGCAGTTTTCATCGTAAGTCCTTCAGAGTTGTCTTGGATCATTGGAATAGTGAAGTTATTCACAGCTGATCATCTTAACTTTGCATCAGCCCATGTAGATCTTTCCGGGTTTTTCTGAGAGCATCCTGCTCCCCATTTTTTATAGCACAATACTATTCCATCATGATCACATACCATAGCCATTACCCAGTTGATGGGGATCCCCTCAGTTTCTAATTCTTCACCCCCAGAAAAGTGCTGCTATAAATATTTTTGTGCATAAAGGTCCCTTTCCTTTTTGGAGTTTTCTTTTTTTCATCTCTTTTGGGTTACAGACTTAGTAGTCAAAGGATATGTATGGTTTTATAGCCCTTTGGGAATAGTTCCAAATTGCTCTATAGAATAGTTGAATCAGTTCACAATTCCACCAAGAGTGCATTAATGTCTCGTTTTTCCCACATCCCCTCTGACATTTTGTCATTTATCTTTTCTGTCCTGTTAGACAATCTAATAGGTATGAAGTAATAACCTCAGAATTGTTTTAATTTGCATTTCTCCAATCAGTAGTTAAAATATTTTTTCATATGTCTATAGATATTATTTATCAATTGGAGAATGGCTCTTATTTTTATAAGTTTGACTCAGTTCTCTATATTTTTGAGAAACAAGATCTTTTATCAGAAAAACTTGTTTCAAGTTTTTTTTCACAGTTACTGTTGCTGACTGTATTTCTATCCTATTCTTCCCACCCGCCATTAATTCTATTCTCTCTCCTTTCACTCTGTCCCTCCTCACAAGTGTTTTTCTTCTGACTACCTCCTACTTCAGTCTACCCTCCCTTCTATCATCTCTCCTTATCCCCTTCCCCGTCTACTTTCCTGTAGGGTAAAATAGATTTCTATACCCAATTGTGTTTGTATATTATTCCCTTTGAGCCAATTTTGATGAAAGACTCACTCTCCCTTCCTTATCCCCTCCACTGTGAAAGGTTTTTCTTGCCTCTTTTATGTGAGATAATTTATCCCACTCTGCCTCTCCCTTTTTCTTTCTCCCAGTACATTGCCCTCTCATCCCTTAATTTTATTTTTAGATATCATCCCTTCATAGTCAATTCATATCTGTACCCTCTGTCTATAGATACTGCTTATAACTATCCTAATGATTTCTTTCTTGTTTATCTTTTTCTTTTTCTCTTTGAGTCTTTTATTTGAAGATTGAATTTCATATTCAACTCTGATCTTTTCATCAAGAATACTTGAAATTCTTCTATCTCGTTGAATGTCCATTTTATCCCCTGAAGAATTATACTCAGTTTTGCTGGATAAGTGACTCTAGGTTTTAATCCTAGCTCCTTTGAAATCTAAAGTATCATATTCCAAACACTCCAGTCCTTTAATGTAGAAACTGCTAAATCTTGTATTATCCTGACTGTGACTACACAATACTTGAATTATTTCTTTTTGGCTTCTTGCAATATTTTCTCCTTGACCTGGTAACTGTGGAATTTGGCTATAATATTCCTGGAAGTTTTCATTTTGAGATCTTTTAGGTGGTGATTGGTTCTTTCAATTTCTATTTTACCCTCTGGTTCTAGAATATCAGGGTAGTTTTCCTGGATAATTTCTTGAAAGATTATGTCTAGGCTCTTTTTTTTGATCATGGCTTTCAGATAGTCCAACAATTTTTAAATTATCTCTACTGGAACTATTTTCCAGTTCAGTTTTTCTAGTGAGGTATTTTACATTTTCTTCTATTTTTCATTCTTTCATTCCATATCTTTCCATTTGCTGCATTCTAATTTTTAAGTCATTATTTTCTTCAGTGAGCTTTTGGGCCTCCTTTTCCATTTGGCCAATTCTGCTTTTTAAGGCATTCTTCTCCTCTTTGGCTTTTTGTACCTCTTTTACCATATGGGGTAGGCTAGATTTTTTAAGGTGTTATTTTCTTCAGTATTTTGGGGGGTCTCCCTTAGCAAGTTGTTGACTTTTTTGTTGTTGTTGTTTTCATTTCACTTTTATTTGCACTCTAATGTCCTTTTTACTCCCGTGCCATAAGCTTTTGTTTCTTCAGTTTCTTCTGGGATATCTTTTTCTTTTGAGCAACCTCCTCTTCTGGTTTAGGAACAATTTGTTCATTTTCAGTAAGAATCATCTCACTATGGCAAGGAGAACTCATGCATGGGTTGATTCAACCATGAGCCCTGTAAGTATGCCGTCGCATTTTGGGGGCCTTGTTAACCTGGATATGCTCAATGACAAGAGAATCCACATCCAAACCCTTTAGTTGTGCATTACTCTCTGCATTTTTAAGCATATGCAGCAAGAATTCAGCACTCTTTTTGGGCCACTGACCTTGTGTCCAACCCCATTGCTTAGCCTGGGCACACCTGCCAACTCCACCATTATATTGACGGAACGGAACACATTGTTTCTTCAACGTGGTATCTTTCAAATGCTTGGTAGCTTTTTGTATATGCATGCCCTTGATAGCCTGGGTTGTTTCATGAGTGTTCTTGAAGTGGATCCGGAGATTTGAACCCCTTGACTTGCATGATTTTGTGGGGTTCTCTGGATCAAGAGAGTACCTCACCATTTTAAGTGATTTCCTAGGACAGCTCAAGTGTTGACTTGTTTTTCATGATTTTCTTGCATCACTCTCTTCCCAATTTTTCTTCTTCCTCTCTTAATTGATTTTTAAAATCCTTTTTGAGGTCTTTCATGATCTGAGACCAATTCATACTTTTCTTCTGAGTGTATTTTGATCGTCCTTGTCACCATAATAACTTTCTGTAGTCAGTTTTTTCTGTTATTCTTTTTCCAGTTTATTTCTTGACTTTTAACTCTTTGTTAAGGTATGGGTCTGTTTCCAGGATGGAAGACACAGTGTACCAAACTTTGGGGGTTTTATGCAGCTGTTTTCAGAGGTACTTCTAGGGACCTGAAAGTTTTCAGTTCTTCTAAGGTGGTATGAGCTAAGGAGAGGTATTTACTGCCTTCTTGGCCTGTGCTCTGTTCTGTGAGTGATCACAAGCATTATTTTCTGCCCTGGAACTGTGGGGAGGGTCTCCCATGGCTGTAAGTTAGTATACTAGTTCTCCTTCTCACCCTGGTACTGCTACCCAGGACTGGGACCCAGATCCAAGTATAGGCAAAGCAACAGAATCCTGCCTCAGTGCCAGCAAAAAGACCCTTGTGATCTCCTTCTGGCCAGTTGTTTGACCCCCTTATCATCTGTGGACTGAGAGCTCCAGAAGTAGCCACTGCTGATTCAGTCGCTCCCAAGACCTCTTCTAGTTGTCTGGGGCTGTGCTGGGACAGCCTGTGTTGTACTGTGCTCCACTCTCACCCAGATGTGTCAGACCTTTCCTGCTGACCTTCTAAGTTGTCTTGAGCTAGAAATTTGTATCACCCTGGCTTTTTATGGGTTCCGCTGCTCTAGAATTTCCTTTTTTTTTTCTTTCCCTTTTTTGGAGGGGGGAAGGCAGGGCAGTTGGGGTTAAGTGACTTGTCCAAGGTCACACAGCTAGTAAGTGTTAGGTGTCTGAGGTCAGATTTGAACTCAAGTCCTCCTGACTCCAGGGCTGGTGCTCTATTCACTGTACCACCTAGTTGCCCCTCTAGAATTTCTTTAGAGTTATTTTTTAAAGGTATTTGGAAGGTCTTGGAGGAGAACTCGGGTGAGTCCTTGCCTTTACTCTGCCATATTGGCTCTGCCCCCCGACCATCTGTAATTCTGTGAAGTACATTGGAATTGTTCCTATAACAAACAATATAAAGGACTGGTATCTCTGCTCTTTTCTAGGATTTCATCATCTGTATTGAGATGTTCTTTGCTGCTATTGCTCATCACTACAGCTTTTCCTACAGACCTTATGTGCAGGAGGCAGAGGAAGGCTCGTGCTTCGATTCTTTTCTTGCAATGTGGGACATTTCAGATATTAGAGATGATATATCTGAACAAGTAAGAAATGTTGGTAAGTATTTGGCAATAAGTGTATTCACTTTTAATTTATCTAGATAAGGAGGCTACTGAATGTCTATACTGATACTTTACCAAGACTTTATTGTGGACCAGAATTTGGTAGAAAAGAATGGAGTGAGGAACTTTGTTACTGAAAGATTTTATTTGAAGTCAGTCCTATCACATTAGCCTTTTATAACAAGGTTCTAGCATATTTAAAGAGTGGCTTATTTTGTGTTAGTTGGAATTGTAACAAAGGTTCTCATAAAACTTTTGCATTTCCTTTTAAGGAAGAACAGTCCTGGGTCATCGTCGTAAAAAGTTTTTTCCTAATGAGGAAGAACAAAATGAAAATACAAGTTTATTATCACCATCTCAAGACCAGATTTCTGTTGCTTCTTCTATGCCATCTTCACCCTTGGGTCATTACCAAGGGTTTGGACACACTGTGACACCACAGACTACACCTACCAGTTCTAAGATGCCTGACAAAATTTATAATGCTGTTACAGGAGGAAATGAAGAATCTTCAAGTAGGCATAAATCTGTGGCCTCCTGAACATTCAGAAGAATAATGTTTCTTCTGTCCTGCCATGTTACTTCATAACCTGGTATCCCATCACTTATGGATTTTGAGCTTGGGACAACACTAAGCTGGTGGAAAATTCCAGCACAAAGATGGTTGGTGAAAGCCAGGGTGTGTATAAAGGTAGAGTCAAATTTAAAACTGAATTAAGTACATTTTATGTATCAAATAATCAGTCTAAATTTCCTAAGACTTGATTTATTTCTCAATGTCAGAATACCACATGCTTACATTTGATGAAGAGAAGAAAATGACTGCAACCATCACTGACATTAAACTGCTCTATCAAATAGATGGACATGAAAATCAATGTTTTCTACCCTTGCTGCATGGAATAGAATGCTGCTGAATTAACCTGAAGAGTGGACTTTATAAACAATTAGGTAAATGAATTAGTGGGACTTGATCATAATTAAAGTTAACGGTTACTTATGTAGGTTGTGCTTACATAACATTTAAATGCTAGATTTTATTTCATTCAATAAAAGCAGGAAGTTCTATCCTATTGTTGTCTGCACCTGTTTTTGCCATATTGTCAAATCCTTCTAGCATAGTAATAATGGTAGAGTAGAAAAGGACTGAACTAGAGGGTAGAGAATTCCAGTAGCACCAGCAAACCTGACTGAGAGCCACTGAAAGGACCAAATGCACTCTCAGCAGCATGTTACTGTGCAGGTGACAATAGGGAATCTGTTACAAAGATTTCTTGTTTGGAGGGGTATTCAGCCAAGTAGAGAGAAGAGGAGACATTTGAAATGAAAATTAGGTAATAGAGAAACATTGGAGGGGACATTCTTTCACAATTCTGAGTTCTTATTTAAGAAGTTATTAGTTGTAGCAATTGAAAATTTTTTCTGACCCTGGTATGTAAGGCAGATTCATTTGTTCGTTATCATCATTTAACTGGACTTAATGTTAAGGGGAGGGCTGGAACTGTGTCTTGCAAAGAAAATGAAGATTCAGTTGTCTTGAGTGCTTTTGGAGGTGGCATAGACTCCAAGTCATACTTAGCCTGCATTTTTGTGCTTTTAAATATTGATATTGTATTTTAAGTAATCTATCAGTTCCTTTGCATTCTATCCCTGTCACATAAATCCTCCATAGAGGACCTACCGAATCATCTTTTTTTTAAGGTTTTTTTTTTAAAGTTCAAAATTCTCTTCCTCCTGCCCCTTCCCCCCCACACTGAGAAGGCAAAGCTGTATGATACACATTGTGCATATGAAGTTATGCAAATCCTGTTTCCATATTAGCCATGTTGAAAAAAAAATGACAATATGCTTCCATCTGCGCTCAGAATCCATCAGATCTGCATCTGGAGGCAGATAGCATTTTTCATCTTAAGTCCCTCAGAATTGTCTTGGATCATTGTTTTGATCAATTATTCTTAGTTGATCATCATACAATATTACTGTTACTGTGTACAGTGTTCTGGCTCTGTTCACTTTGTGTCAGTTCATATAGGTCTTCCCAGGTATTTCTGAAACTGTCTACCTCATTTCTCATAGCACAAAAGTATTCCATCACAATCACATACCACAACTTATTCAGACATTCTCCAGTTGATGGGCATCCTCTCAATTTACAATTCTTTGCTGCCACAAAAAGAGCTCCTATATTTATATACCAATAGAACCTTTCCCTTTTTCTTTGATCTCTTTGGAATACAGACCTGCCTAAAGAATCTTCTGAGAAACCTTCCTCTGAGTCTCCTAATTTGTGGGATACTAGTGAAATCTTTGTGGTCTGTTATTCTTCACTATGTGAACAACTCACATCTTCTAGACTACTTATGTCTGCTTTAACTGATAAAATACTATAACCTAATAGCAACTAACCACTGTACAATTTTACATTGTCTTCTTAATAAACTAGATATTGAAACCAACCTGAGTAGAGCTGCTTCTGCTTTTTTTTTTAATCTCACCTTTGGCCTTTGAGCAGGTTAGAGTCATTACCAGTTGCTGAGCAAAGATTGGTGACTTTGGTTACTTAGCTGTGGCCACCTACGTTGGGATACATTTCTTTCAACTCATTATGGACTACACCTGCCCAAAATCTGCTCATAATAATGAATTGACTGGGTTTTGTATTGAGGCATTTCATTATTTATGCGTATAACTTATCCAAATATACATAGGGCTATGATATGAATCTTATCCCTAATCCCTCAAGAACCAAAGTAGAATATAAACTGGAATTTTACTAGGAAAAGAACAAAGTGGAATTTTTAAATGAAACTAGATTGTATTGTACTGTCTTGAGTTCTAGGCTGTGATATTTTGCTGTCATTTAAAATTTAGCCTGATATACACAGCCCCCTGTCCAACAACTCAGCAGTCCCTTTGTATTTTAAGGTTTACAAACAAAGATCCGTATTGTCTGTACATTTATATCAAATTTCTGTTCCAAAAGAATTAACAAAACGGAAGCAAGTCAGATATCTTGTGTAGTAAGAGAACTTGTAATAAGAACCTTGAGATTTTTTTTTCCATTTTCATACTTGAGTGGATCTGGAATCTCATGGTTTGTGCATGCTTACACACACACACACACACACACACACACACACACACACACACACACACACACACACACACTCGCTGCCAGTGATACAGAGCACACCCCATCTGTGCCACTTTCCATCCGTGCCCTTCCTCCCATACATGTTCCCCGTGGTCCACCACTGGGAAGGCTGAGGGACTTCCTCCAGATCTCCTAATAACACACATGATGTTGAGTAAGGTTACCAGAGAAACAAATGAGCTCTCCGTGGGTGATCCTTTGATCTGGCTCCATGTCATACTCACCTCTTCCATTCATATATGTCTCAAATGACGTCCTTGACACCTGCCTTTCAGGTCTAGATAGAGCTACAAAGGATCTGAGAGCTCTTATTTTCTAGAGGAGAGAACAGGCACAAAGATTGAACAGTATATACCTGTGAGGCTTCACGGGTCCTGGAAAGCCAATTAGGTTCTCTAAATGAAGTACTAACCATACCATTCCTCAGAGCTCTCCACTAATAATATGTGGCACCCATCACTTGCCTCTTTATTCCCCTTTGAGGGACCTGCCACTTTTACTTCTCCAGATGTGGTTCTCGATGACATGAAGCCTTCCAGCAGCACTAGAGGAAAACCGATGTTATAAACATGGGTCTTGATTATAAGGGGAGGCCTAGGAGCATTAAAAGCATATGCACTTTCCCTGAACACAATTCAACCTGTTTTGGTTTCAATTTGGGGGGCAACTTAGTGTCCATCTGATGGCTAGGTGAATAGAGCACTGGAGCTGGAGTCAGGAAGACCCAAGTTCAAATCCAGCGTGACATTAGCTCTATTACCCTAGGAAAGTCACTTCTTTCTTGCCTGCCTTTTTGTAAAATGGAAATGAGCACAGCACATACTAGAATAAGAATCCTCTTTTTGGTATATCTGAAATGTGCTTAAAAGACCTACAAATAAGGGAATTGTGTGCTGTAGTGTATAGGGCATTGACTTGAAGTCAAGAAAAGCAGAGTTCATATATAAATGATGTGACTTTGAAAAAGTAACAACTTCTCTGTGCCTTAGTTTCCTCATTTGTAAACAAGAGGACTGGATTCATTGGCCTGAGGTTCCCTCTAGCTCTTATTCTATAATCATATGATCCCACTTCTTTTCAAGGTGCAAAAATCAGATACCTCTGATTTTTAGGAAATCTCCCTTTATGTTAAACCCAAACCTTCCTCTTTGCAACTTATGCTCATTCCTCTAAGGCCCACGAGAACCAAGATAATCCTACATGAAAGTGGAACCCATAGGAGGTAGCTAGCTATCACATTCCCCTACCTCTTCTCGAGGCTAAACATCACCAGCTTTTGCTGCCAGTCCTTACATAACATGAACTCAAGACAGGCTTTTTACCATCCTGGTTGCCTTATCAGTGTTCCTACTAAAATGTGACCAGAACTAGTCATTATTAACTTAACACTCACTTTCAAGAATATCTCTAGTGGGGCATAACTAGGGGTTGTGCTAGTTGACCATTAACAACCCTTCCAACTCTGAAATTCTGTAAAATAATTTTTTGAGTTCAGCTATTCAACCAGCTTCATATCCCACCATGTATTCTACGAGAATGGCACTGTCAAATGAAATAATGTATGTAAAGTACCATATGAATGTCAGTTATTTTTATAGGATTCCCCTGATTTACCAGTCAGGTAAGTACAGGTTTACACTATATAGAAAGGAAATGAGACCATCTAGTCCAACTCATTTCACAGGTGAAAAGTGTTACAGGATTTGAAACATACTCCAGAGCTTGTTATGCCTGGCGCATAGTAGGTACTGTATAAATGCTTATTCCCTTCCCCTTTCCCCATAGGCACACACATTGTTAATCAACATTGTGGATAGATACCACTTATATAGCTCTTTAAGATTTGCAAATTATGGGGAGGGTATCAGTACACCGAAAATCATCCACAGAAGGACGACCAGGGTTGTGAAGGACCCAAATAAAACCTGATTTAGTAGCTGTTGCTGATTAGCCCTGGAGAAGACTTATGCAATAGAGTGGGGTGATAGCTTATCCTCCAGTATTAGAAGTGCTGTCTGTCCTGTCGACAAAGGATTAGTTGTCTTCTGCTTGACTCTAAAGGACAAAAGTAAGAAAAATAGAAGTTGGAAAGGAGGTAAATTTAGGCTTGAAAAGGCTTGAATTCCATTTGGAAGAACAAAAGGTCCAGAATATTAAGGGAATTAATGAAAAGAAATGCTAGGGAAGGTGGCCTAGCCATACCAGATTTTAATCTGTATTATAAAGCAGCAGTCATCAAAACTACTCAACTGCTTGAGGAATAGAGTAGTGGACCAGTGGAATAGATTAGGTACACGAGACACATCAGTCAATGACTATAGTCATCTACTGTTCGATAAATCCAAAGACCCCACTATTTGACAAAAACTGTTGGGAAAACTGGAATAAAATATGACAGAAATGGCATAGACCAATATCTTAAACGTACACCAAAATCAAGTTGAAATGGGTGCACGATCTAGGTATAAAGGCTGATAGTGTAAGCAGTCCGGAAGAGCAAGGAATAGTTTACCTGTCAAATTTGTGGAAAAGGAAAGATTTTATGACCAAACGAGTTAGCATTATGAAGTGCAAAATGGATAATTTTGATTACATTAAATTGAAAAGTTTCTGTACAAATGAAGCCAATGTAACCAAGATTAAGAAGGAAGTAGATAATTGGGAAAGAATTTTTACAACCAGTGTCTCTGATAAAGGCCTCATTTCTAAAATATACAGAGAACTGAGTCAGATCTGTAAAAATACAAATTGATTCCCTAATTGATAAATGGTCAAAGGATATGAACAGGCAGTTTTCAGAGGAAGAAATTCATATGAAAAAATGCTCTAAATTGCTGTTGATTAGAAAAGTGCAAATCAAAAAACTCTGAGGTGCCACATCTCACTAGTCAGATTGGCTAAGATGACAAAACGAAAATGATCAATGCTGGAGAGGATGTGGAAAAATTGGAACACTGATGCATTGTTGGTGGAGTTGTGAACTAATTCAGCCATTCTGGAGAGCAATCTGGAACTATGCCCAAAGGGCTATAAATAAGTGCTTACCCTGCTGACCCACCAATACCACTTCTAGGGCTGTATCTCAAAGAAATAATAAAAGTGGGAAGAGGCCCCTAAGCAGTTCTTTTTGTGGTGGCAAAAAATTGGAAATCAAGGGTTTGCCTATAATTGGGGAATGACTAAACTATTTGTGGTATATGAATGTAATGAAATACTACTGTGCTATAAGAAATAAGGAGCAGATGGACTATGTAATAACCTGGAGAGACATAAACATGCTGATTGAGAAGAGCAGAACCAGGAGAAATTTGTACACAATTACAGAAACAACGTATGTGTGACGACCAACTTGGATAGACTGGGCTACTCAGCAATGCAAGGTTGTAAGACAATTCCAAAAGATTCATGATGGAAAGAGATCCCCATCCAGAGAAAGAGTTGCAGAGTCTGAATGCAAATTGAAGCAAACTACTTGCTCTTTTTTTGTTGTTTTGTTTTGTTGCCTCTTTCTCACTGTACACATCATTGATTGTAATCCTTCTTTACAACCTGACTAATGTTTAATGGGAAGGTATTTGTAGATCCTATATTTGTGTGCATGCTGCCACGAAGGAGGGAGGGAGGAGAGGAGGAAGGGGGAGAAAATTTGAAACTCAAGGGATTGTGGAACTGAATGTTTGTAAGGGTCACAAATAGGTGCCAGATTGCAAGGGGTAATGTTGAGACGCAGGGATGTGTTTGAGGCCCGGGAATTAGTTGGGTCACATGGAAGTCAGAGCATATTGCACTGTCCCTGGCCAGGAGATATTGCATTGCTCAAGACTTTCTTACATGAGATACCTGAGGTTCTCGACTGATGTCTCCACACCCTGGGGTCTTCATGCCCTTGTGATTACAATTCCCCTTTCACAATTTACCTCCTCTTTCTCAATCCCACTCAGCTAGGCTGTGTCACATGTGGTGTGTGGATCTGGGGTAGATAAAAGGATCCAAGGCTTGGAGGGGCCGGTGGCCTTAGAGTCCTGCTTTAAGGCTTCCCAGGTGTAACATCAATAAACCCTCTTAAAACATCTACCCTCCAGCGTTACTTTCTTTAAGGAGAAAATGCCAGGTAGTCCCCATTGCAAAGGTAAATACCACTCTCCCCCCTGCAAATACTTTCACATTGGACCTTAGTCTGGTTGTATAGAAGGGCTGTAACCAATGGAGTGAACAGTGGGAAAAAAGAAAGAAAACCAAACATGAAAAAGCATGATAGCCTGTAGATTGCTTCAGTCTCCGTTTAAACTCTGTTCTTTCTAGATCTTTCTCTGAACGTAAATATCTCTTTCCATCCTGAGACTTGTAGAGTTGTCTTATAATTTGTATGTTGCTGAGAAGAGTCCAGTTTATCAAAGTTGATTATCACACATATGATGTGTCTGTGATTATGTACAAATTTTTCCTGGTTCTGCTCTTCTCACTTAGTATCAGTTTGTATAAGCCTCTCCAGGTGAATATGAAGACCGTCTCCTCCCCATTTCTTATGGTACAATAGTATTCCATTACATTCATATACCACAACTTGTTTAACCATTCCCCAATTGATGGACATCCCCTTAATTTCCAGTTTTTTGCCACCACAAAGAGAGCTGCAATAAATATTTTTGTACATATGATCTCTTTGGGATACAACCTCAGAAGAGGTATTAATGGGTCAAAGAGTATGCAATTATTTATAGCCCTTTGGGCATAGTTCCAGATTGCTCTCCAGAATGGTTGTATCAGTTCACAGTTCCACCAACAATGCATTAGTGTTCCAATTTTCCCACATCCTCTCCAGCATTTAACATTTTCCTGTTTTGTCATCTTAGCAAATCTGACTAGTGAGATGTGGTGCCTCAAAGAGAATTCTTTAAAAAACCACTTCACAGCAAGTTATTCAAAAGTGGAATGGACTGCTTTGGAAGATAGTGAGTTCCCCCCTAATGGGGGGGACTCCAAGCACCTCCTGAGGATTCTTCTTCAGGTACAGTGTGAGCTAGGTGACCATTGATACCTCCTCTAATTCTGTAATTCCTACAATTCTGTCATTGAACAGGCCAACAGGAGAAGGAAATCTCATCTGTGTGGAACAATTTGGGGGTGGAAGAAGGCCCAGAAGCAAGAAAGTATTCTGTGTATTTGGTAGTCCAGTTTAACTAGAGCAGAGCGGATAGATGGAGGTGATGTGAGTAAAGGCTGGAAGGGGAAGATAAGGACAGACTGTGGAGAGCTTTAGGTGCTAGGCAGAGGAGTTCAGACTATGACAATAGGGAGTCAGTCACTTAAAGGTTTTTTGAGCAGAGAAAAGGCTTGACAAGATTTGTGCATGAGAAAGATCATTCTGGCAGTGGTATGCAAGATAGACTGGGAGATGGAGAGGTACTACCAGGGTAGTTGCAATGGGAACAGAGCTGAAGGGACAATTATTTGTCTATAAACATTTTTTAAGCATCTATGTTTTAGTTAATGTGCTAAGTGCTAGGGATAAAAAAAAAAAGGCAGAAAACAGCCCCTGCCCTCAGGGAGCTCACAATCTAATGAGAGAGATGTTCCCCTGTTGAGTGAGACAAAAGATACAATGGAGGGAGTGCAGGGGGACCAAGACTTTTGAGAGACTTTCTCCACCCCCCATTCCTGTTTTCTCTTAAGGCTGCCTTTATTGTGCTGCAAATTTAATATTCTAAAATACACTACTACATGAAATAAAAGCTATCATACAAAAGCCAGGATCAGTCAAAATGGAGAAATTCAACCAATCTGGGCCCAAATCCTCTTCTTTCAGGGCCCAGTGCAGGTCACTACCTCCTGGAGGATGCCTTCCCTGCTCCTCGGGGAAAGTTGTGTCTCTTTTCTCACATGTTTTTAAAGTACTTCTGTATAGTTCTTGATTTCCCCCTTATACTCTGTTTTGTAGCATAGCTATGTTTGCTTAACCTATAGTAAGTCTTAATAAATTCTCATTCATTCATTCATAAGGATTAAGTTGAGGACATGTATTATCATTTTTCCTACTCCAGTATCTTACACACAACAGACATTTAATAAATGTTTCTTGAATGGTAGAAAGCAAGCTGACCTTTCATTTAAAATTTTAATTAAAAATTTTTTTCATTTTTTAAATTAACTCAAACATTAGCATATCTTTCATTTAACAACAATTATAAAAGTTACCTCTAAATGCAAAAAAGAAAAAGAAATGGTTGTATTGGGGTCCTTTTTTTTTTTAAAGACCTCAAGAAAATAAAAGTGGATAAATACTCCAATGTTACTCAAAAATGTTTTAAAAAAATTTTTTTTTGAGATGGAGGATTGAGGGGCATGGCATCAGTGGGCCAAGCTTCAGTATCGCTGTGGAAGAGAATTTTAAGATCCTTAAAGGCAGAGAATCTGTACAACCTCCATCTTGACTTCCTCCACCTGTCTTACTAGTACTTGGTCTTTCTTAACTTTCCCCTTACCCATTCCACCCACTCCCACCCTCCAGTGATGCTTGGGACAGCGTTTTAGAGCATATGCTAAGTTTTATCTTGGAGGAAAACTCTGTGGGGCAATGATTAAAGCACCAGCCTGAATCAGGAAATCAGCATCCTGAACCCCAACTCTGCTACATACCACAATGTGACTCCAGGCAAGTTACTTTTTACCTCTGATGCCTTAATGTCCTTCTCTATAAAATGAAGAGGTTGACCTCCAAGATAGCCAAGGCCCCTTCCAGCTCTTGGCTAATGGTTCAAAGTGCTGACTTGGTGATAGGAAAAGCCAGGAGAAGAGTGTGAATGAAGCTGAGTTATAGACATGAGGAAGTCAATCAATTTTTCTGCCTGTAAGGAATGTTTAAGCCACAAGAACCCTTGTTCACATTTGATGCATTGGATTTTCTGACATTGTTTTAAGAGAGAGAAAGAGAAAGAGAGCAAGAATGTCAGAAGTTGAGGAATTTAATGACATAGAGGTTTGGAGGTATGGTGGCATGGTAGAAGAGGCCTGAATTTGGAATCAAGAGATCCGTATTTAAGTTGTGGCTCGGACATTTTTATTAGCCACAGGATCATGGACAATCACTACTGTCCCCATCTATAAAATGAAAGAGTTGAACTAGATTGGTTCTTAACCTTTTTTGTGTCATGGATCCTTCTGGCAATCTGAAGTCTGTGAACTCTTTCTCAGCATATTTTAAATAATTGAATGAAACGCTAAATTTTAATTAGAGGTTAGTGAAAATAAAGGTGTATTTTTTTCCCATCCAAGTTCACAGACCCCTTAAAATCTATCCATAGAGCTCTAAGGGGTCTGTGGATCTCAGATTAATGAGCACCAAGATCTTTTCAAGCTCTTAATATTTTATAATGCTGCAGTAGTTTGACTCAGAAAAATCCAGGTGGCCTAGGGAATGGCAGGTCACAGCTGAAGTCTGTGCTCCTTCCTCAGGCAAGAGCAGAGATTCTCATCTGGTGGTCCAGGGGCTGTTGATGTGGCTTGCCATGGTCTTTTAGTTACTAAGGTCTGTGGGCTGATCTCTGGTAGAATTAACAGTCTGTTTTTTATTGTTGATCTGAATGAAGAATTTACTCATGAAGCTCCATAAAAACTAGGCCTTCCTTCTGATGTCTGTACAGAGGCAGCCCATCTTCCCTTTTCATTCTGAAGATAATTTTTAATGTGTATGCATTTTTTTTTCTTGGAGGGCTGGCAAGGAATAAGTGGTTAGGAGGCCCCCATCTGGACTGTTAGCCCTACAGAAGGAGTCCGTTGACTCAAGGAGATTGGGGAGCCCTTTAGGGGTTATACCTTAACAGCCCTTTAGGGATTATATCTTTCAAGAAAAAGTTATCTCAGGGCAGCTAGGTGGCACAGTGAATAGAGCACTGGCCCTAGAATCAGGAGGACCTGAGTTCAAATGCAGCCTCACACACTTAACATTTAACTAGTGGTGTGACCTTGGGCGTCACTTAACCCCAATTGCCCTGCCTTTCCCCCTCCAAAAAGCCAAAAAAAAAGTTATTTCATTTCAGAACGATCCTGGGTGTCATCTGTTTGTCAGATGAATAAACTGAAATCTCTGGATGTATGAAAATTGTTTCCCTAGGATAAGTTAGCAGTGGGGTGAAACTTGAGAAACCCACAACTTTGAGTCTAGTGTTATCACTAAAGGGCTGCAGTGTTTCTGCTAGGATGGAGCCCCTGCTCTGGGTCTTCAAAGAAGTGAAGAGGAAATATGTCAGCTTAAACATTTATTGTTATACAGCTTTTTCAGTCATGTCTGACTTCATTTTCTTGGTTAAGATACTAGAGTGGTTTGCCATTTCCTTCTCCAGTTCCGATGAGGAAACTGAGGCAAACAGGGTTGTGTGATTTGTCTAGGGTCTAAGACCAGATTTGACCTGAGGAAGATGAGTCTTCCTGACTCTTAGACCTGGTGTTCTATTCACTGTGCCATTTAACTTTATTCATTAAACATTTATTAAGTGCCTACTATGTGCCAGTCACTGTGTTAGGTGTGGGGATACAAAAAGAAGCAAAAGATATTTTCTGCACATGAGGAGCTTAAAGTTTAATGGGGGAGATTATAGACAAAAAAATACATACAAAGCAAGCTATATACAGGATAAATGGGAAATAACTAACCAATGGGAAGGCACTAGAATTAAGAGGCGTTGGAAGAGACCCTGTAAAAAGATGGGATTTGGGTCAGGACGTAAAGGAAATGAGGAAGGTCAGCAGTTGGAGCAGAGGAGGGAGAACATTCTAGGCATGGTGGACAGCCAGAGAGAATGCCAGGAGCTAAGATCGAGTGTCTTTTTGTGAAACAGCCAGCAGGCCAGTGTCACCAGATTAAAAAGTGTGTGTTATGGAGAAAGGCATAAGAAGACTGGAAAGGCAGAAGGGGGCTGGATTATGAAGGACTTTGAATGGCAAAGGATTTGTATTTAATCCTGGAGGTAATTGGAAGCCACTGGAGTTTATTGAGTAGGGAGTAACACAGTTGGACCTTCATTTCAGGAAAATTGCTTTGGTAGTAAAATGGAGGCTGGAGTGGAATGAGAAGAGTCTCACCAGTAGGCTATTCCAATAGTCCAGGCATGAGGTGAGGAGGACCTGCAGCAGATGTCAGAAGAGGGTAGTATTGCCCTCTACAGAAATATGAAAGGGGTGAGGGGGGATCTCTACGGGAGACAGAAAATGAGTTTCACTTTGGACATAATGAGTTGAAGATGTCTTGTCTACTGGACATGCAGTTCAAGATGTCTGAGAGGCAATTGGAGATGGAAGATTGGATATCAGAAGATAGATTGGAGGTAGAAAAGGTAGATTTGAGAGTTATCAGCATAGAGATGGTAATTAAAACCTTGGGAGTTTATATGATCATCAAGTGAAGTAGTATAGATGGAGAGGTCCCAGGACAGAAGCCCTGAGGGACAACCTTTGGTTAGAGGGCATGATGGGGAAGAGAGCCCAGCAAAGGAGTCAGAGCAAGAGTGGTATGATAGGTAGATAGGTCAGACAAAACCACAAGAGAGTGGTGTCCTGAAAACCTAGGGAGAAGAAACTATCAACGAGGGAACAATCAACAGTGGCAAAAGCTGTAGAGAAGTCAAGGAGAATAAGGACTGAGAGGTCATTGGATCTGACAAATAAGAAATCATTGGTAACTTTGGAGAGAGCAGTTTTGGTGGATTGATTAAATTTGGAAGTTGGATTGTAAGGAGTTAAGAAGAGAGTGAGAGGAAAGAAAGTGGGACTACATACTCCTTTGGTAGCATGGTACAGGCCTTGAAGGTGCGAAAATCATGAGGTCTCCTTGGGAGACCCCCTTATGCAACTATAGTGAGACTATCTATAGTCCATGGGGCTTGGCAGGGGTCGAGTGATTATGCCTGTAAAGTGATAGTTGAGAGTATCTGTGGGGCTCTGTGCCTCAGTTTCCTTACCTGTAAATTGAAGGGATTAGTTTGTCTAGTGATATAAAAGGTAGAACCTAACTTCCTGATAAGGAAATATATATATAGCATTAACAGTGTCCTGAACTGCTGGAATGAATACTTCTTTTCTGGAGAAATATCCCCATCTTGTGGAATATTGTGATATTGCCAGGAGTGACTTTTGCTGTCACATCTTTTTGAAGATGGAGTTTTTTGAAAGCTGCGAGAGGGAGTGAGTTTTAGGAGAAAGGCAGACAGCATCAAAAGCAGTGGACTCCAGAGTCAGGACATTCTACTCTGCCCCCTCTAGCTGCGTGTCATTAGGCAAATTACTCAACCTTTCTGGGGCTGTTTCCTTATCTCTGAAATGATAAGGCTAGTCTTGATCTCTGGTGTCTCTCTTAACTCTTTAACAACTTGGGCTCTATGATTTCTGTGATACATGCAAAATATCCTGCAAACTGACAGGCACTGAATGAAGGTAGTTATTATCAATGGTTATTTTTGGGGTTTTGTTTTGTTTTGTTTTTGTTTTTGGCTGAAGAGACCACTGAGTCCTGCAAAAGGCTTTGGAAAATGAGGGTTATATTAATGACTTACTGAAGGTTGACAATTACATCATTATTATTAGATAGCTTTTATATAACACTCATTATGTTCCAGCAACTATATTAAGTGTTTTATAAATATTATATTTTGATCTTCACAATCCCTGGGAGGTAGGTGCTATTATTAGTTCTGTTTTACAGTTAAGTAAACTAATGCAGATAGAGGTTAAGTGATTTACCCAGGGTCACACAGCTAGTAAATGTCTGAGGATGATTTGAACTCGGCTCTTCCTGACTCAAAATCCAGTGTACCACTTAGGAATTGTGACTCTTAAATAGATGGTTCAGGTTAAGTGTTCCCTTCTAGAAGGAAGAATTTTACAGAAGATAATTGACTGGCTTCTCCACCTAGCAAAAGTAGAAGACTCAGAATGGAAATGGGTTTTTTACCATAGCTGGTTGCTAAATCCTGCTGATTCAGTGGAAAAAAAATATTGAATTTTAGAGTCCAAAGGAACTGGGGTAGTTTTTCTTGTTACTGTTCAGTCATTTCAGTCATGTCCAACTCTTTGTGACCTCATCTGGGGATTTCTTAGAAAAGATACTGGAGTTGTTTGCCATTTCATTCTCCAGTTCATTTTACAGATGAGGAAACTGAGGAAAACAAGGTGAAGTGATTTACGCAAGATCCCACAGCCAGTAAGTGTCTGAGGCTTTACTTGAACTCAGGAGGATGTCTTTTGACATTCTATCCACTACACCGCCTGGATGCCACCTGGGTAGTTAGAAAGACTGAAATCTTGGGGCCCTGAGGTGCAGTGAAAATGTAATTCTCATTATTGATGAAAATGTTCAAGTTTGGTCTCCAGGTATAGTCCAGTGTGGAAAACATATACTCTAATGGAGAATTATCAAGATGGAGCAGGTACTAATTGACAGTTTTCTCTAAAATATGTTTCAATTAGGATTCCTATTAATCAGTTAAACATTTAGTAAGTGCCTATGATGTGCCAGGAACTGATAAACACTTATTTAGTGCCTACCATGTTCCAGGAACTGATAGATTCTGGGGATACTGTCCATGCCCTCGAGGAGTTTAAATTCTACCAGGAGCAGATAACATGTTCATAGATAAATATAGGATATATACATACACACACAGTGATCAGGATCATTAGCAACTGAGGAAATTTTTTTTTTTAAATGCTTCATTAGAACTGAGACTATGGTGCCCTGGTGAAGGTGAGGCAAGAGAGCATCTCAGGCATGGGGAACTTGGGAGAAGAGAGAGGAGTGGGAGATGGTCTGCATAGGAGGGGATGGTAAGCAAGCCAATTTGGCTGGAACAAAGAGGGTGGCGACTTGTAATCCTCCTGGAAAGGTGAGCTGGAGTCAGATTTTGAAACACTTTCAATCAATGCAAAGAGACATTTGTATTTAACCTAAAACCAATGAGGGGCCAGTAAAGGTTCCTAAGCGGAGTGACCTGTTCAGACATGCTTCCTGAATGGAGATAGAATCTTCTTTCTAGGAAGCATGGTCTGACCCCATTTGTCTTCTTCTCTAAAAGTTCCAGTGACTCCCCTCTACCTTTAGGTTAAAAGAGAAATTCCACTTTGGCATTTTTTAAAAGCCTTCCACGTTCTGGGCACACAGCTCATCCTTCTGGGATGATTAGACTCTACTTCACATATCTTATGTTTTAGTCAAAATAGTTTGCGTGCTACTTTTTTTTAATTTTATTTTTCTTGAGGGTTTTTTTTGTCTGTTTTCTTTTACAACATCACTATTATGGAAATGTTTTGCATGACTACACATCTATGACCTATAATTGCTTGCCTTCTCAATTGGAGTGGGGGGTGAAGGAGAGAGGAAGGGAGAGAATTTAGAACTCAAAGTTTAAAAAATGAATGTCAAAAATTGTTTTTATGTGTAGCTGGGGAAAAATAAAATACTAAATATTTTTTTTAAATAGTTTGTTTGCTGTTCCCCAAAGAGGAAATCAAGAAAAGGTTTATGGGGGGACTTCAAGAGGAAGAATAGAATAGAGGAATCTGTCCTAGGCTTAAAAAAAAAAAAGTGAAGTCAATGGAGATTGGAGAGCAAGAGAAAGGGTTGGACAGTCTTAATTTGGGTAGAACATGGACGTTGTTAAGGGGAGTAGTATGAGATAGGAGTGGAAAAGTAAGTTGGTGCCAGACTGTGGCAATCTTGAATGCCAGGATCAGGAGTTTATGTTTTACTTTGTGGGTGGTTAGGGACCACTGAAGATTCTTGAGGAGAGGAGCACCATAATTAGAGGAGTGCATTAGGAAGGATGCTTGTGAAGGATTGATTAGAGGGGACAGAGCAGAGTCAGGGAGATCAGTTTTCCTGTTAATAACAACAATGAAAAAGATGAAAGCCTGAACAAAGGTGGTTTTATTCAAGGTGGAGAGATTGAAAAGAAAAAAAAGGATTTGGCATCTGATTGAATACATAATAAGGAGAAGAATCAAAGCTATTAAGCCTTGGTGACAGAGAGGGAGGATATTACTATTGCTAACAAAATTAGACAAGAGAAAGATGGGAGGTTTGGATATGATGAGCTCAGTTTGGGGCATGTTCAATTTGAGATACTCATGGGTATCCTGGAATCAGAGAACTAATTTCAGAGGATCATAAAGTGATCAGTCTCTCTTGTTCATTCCCTCAACATTTAACAGCAAATGTTCTTTAAATGGTCACCATGCCATTAGAAATGAAATCAGAATTGGGCGCATAATTTAGGCACACAGTTGGAGTTTATTGATGTTTAAAGATTATCTGTCTAGGTCTGAAGAGGAAGGAGAAGGGTGCTGGAAGATGACAGCCTCCAGCATTCTTCAGTTTCCAGTATTCTTCCTGGTCCTGTGGTATGTCTTCATTTTTCTTCAACTCTTGGATTTGTGGAAAGTAGGTAGCCATGATCTTGGGTAGCTGTGCATTTTCTAGTCAAGTGTATTATTAGCAGTAGGATTTGAAACTGAGCATATATATAGAAAAAAAAAACCTTGCTTCTGATTTAAAATTTATTTTTTTTTTTGTTATAAATGTAAACATCAAAGAACATGGATAATTCATATGCAAATAACAAAAGTAGAGAGGACTGTATATGAAACTCCGGACTTAATTTCAATAATTTTTAGAAATATATATATAAACTTTAACACAGTAACAAAACCTGTTTGTCTGTGTTCCCTTATTAACTTTTTTCTTCTCTCCTATTTTTTAAAAAATGTATTGACATCTTTTTTCTTTCTTTCCTTTTTTTTTTCTTTTTTTGCTATGACTACCCACCAACTCCCATCACCCTCATAAATACAAGCCCTCCCTCAGAACAAATAAGTACAGTCAAGGAAAATAAATCAGCACAATGGCCATGTCTAAAAATATATATCACACACTCCAACACAAGAAGCATGAGAAGACAAACACGGAAAAGAAATCATAAGGTACCTATCAAAGATGAACTATTTACATGACAACATGGAAAAGTGACAATTGTAACTGTTGAAACTTTTCTCAGTATGAGGATAG
>CM053592.1:76315056-76343534 GCA_028646515.1 Pseudochirops corinnae
GGAGGGTTTATATATGCATACAAACACATATCTGAGTATGTGTATATATGAATACATAGAGGGCACAAGATCAATTGAATAGGAAGCGACAATACTCTAAAAGGTGAAATTCTGAGGTGGGAGAGGATTAGAATAAGAGGAGACAGGGAGAGACAGAATGGGGTTAATCATCTCATAGAAGAGGCAAGGGATAATTGTTACAATGGAGAGGAAGAACAGGAAGGCAAAAGGGAAAAAGGGTCAACCTTACTCTCATTGAACTTGTCTTAGGGAAGGAATGACATAAACTCTAAACTGAGTATCTTGCCACACAGGAGAGTAGGGGAGATGGGGATGAGAGGTGGGATGACGGAGGGGAGAGCAGAGTGGGGGGCGAGGGTTGATGGAAGTACACACTTCTGTAAAGGGACAGGGTCAGGGTAGAGAATTGAACAGGGGTGGCGGTGGGATAGGAAGGAGGGACATATAATCAGTCTCTCACAATATGCCCGCTGTGGAGAGTTTCTGTGTAATTACACATGTACAGCGTTTATTTAATTACTTGTCCTTCCAGTGGGGGTGGGTGACGAGGAAGGAAGGCAAAGAATCTAGAATTAAAAGTTCTATAATCAAATGTTAAAAATATATTTGTATATATATATTCAATTATTATTATTATTATTATTATTATTATTATTATGATTAACTACATCCACCTGGGAATTAAGATACACAGGCACTGTGGTAGGGAGATCCATCCTGCCCTACTGGAAAGTCAGAGGGGCAATTGGGAGGACATAGGAGAGAGCAGATTGGGGGAGAGGTTATACAGAGGGGTGGCTGTTTTGAGGTGTTGGGTAGGGGAAAGATGAGGAGAAAATTTGTAACTCAAAATCTTGTGGAAATGAATAGTGTAAACAAAAAAATAAATAAATTAATAAAAAAAAGAGATGACTGGTGGATTCTTTCATTTCTGTTTTACCCTCTGGTTCTAGAATATCAGGGTAGTTTTTCTTGATAATTTCTTGAAAGATGATATCTAGGCTCTTTTTTTGATCATGGCTTTCAGGTAGTCCAATAATTTTTAAATTATCTCTCCTGGACCTATTTTCCAGGTCAGTGGGTTTTCCAATGATATATTTCACATTGTCTTCTACTTTTTCATTCTTTTGGTTCTATTTTATAATATCTTGATTTCTCATAAAGTCATTAGCTTCCATTTTCTCCATTCTAATTTTGAAGGAATTATTTTTGAACTTCAGGGAGCTTTTGGACCTCCTTTTCCATTAGGCCAATTTTGCTTTTCGAGGCATGCTTCTCACTGGCTTTTTGGATCTCTTTTGCCATTTGGGTAAGCCTGTTTTTAAGATATTTTCTTCAGTATTTTTTTAGCAAGCTGTTGACTCATTTTTCATGGTTTTCTTGCATCACTCTCATTTCTCTTCCCAATTTTTCCTCTACTTCTCTTACTTGATTTTCAAAATCCTTTTTAAGCTCTTCCATGGCTTGTGACCAATTCATGTTTTTCTTGGAGGCTTTAGATGTAGGAGCTTTGACTTTTTCATCTTCTTCTGGTTGTATGTTGTGATCTTGTCACCAAAGTAAGATTCTATAGTCTTGAGATTTTTTATTCTGTCTGCTTATTTTACCAGTCAAATACTTGACTTTTTAACTCTTTGTCAAGGTAGGACTCTGCTTCCAATGGGGAAAGGGTGGTGTAACATCTCAAACTTCAGGGGTTTTCTGTAGCTATTTTCAAAAATATTTCCAAGGGCCTGTACATTTTCAGTTCTTCCAAAGTGGTATGATCAAAGGAGAGGTGTTTACTCCTTTCCTGGCTTGTACTCTAGTCTGTGGGTGACAACAAGCACTCTTTTCTGTTTTGGAACTGTGAAGAGGATTCCCTCTTCACTGTGCCACAAGCTCCTCCACACCAGTGCTCTTCCTCACCCCAGGACCACCACCTAGGACTGTGACCCATATCCAAGCAGGGCAAAGCAAGAGAATCTTACCTTAGCACCAGCAAAAAGGTCCCTGCAATCACCCTCTGATTAGCTGCTTGATCCCCACACTGTCTGTGAGCTGGGAGCTCCAGAAGCAGCCAAGGCTGCTCCTGCTGCTGCCAACATCACTACCTCTACTGCCGTGAGGCTGGAACTGGACCGAGCTCCTCTTCTACCTAGGTCCAGTAGAGTTTTCCCACAGCCCTTCTATTCTGTCTTTAATGTTTGTGGGCCTAAAAGTCTGTCAACTGCCACAGCTGCCCGTGATTCAGTCCCCTGAGGCCTGCTCCAGCTATCTATGCTGGCACGACCTGTGCTGAACTGCATTCCACTCTCAGTGTGGTGCAATAGCCTCTTCCTGTTGATGTTCTAGGCTCTCTTGGGCTCAAGACTTGTTTCACTCCATCATTTTGTGGGTTCTGCAGCTCTAGAATTTGTTTAGTCATTTTTTACATTCTATCTCAGTGTAAACTGATCAAGAACAAAGGGATTCTGAGAGGTAAAGGTGAGTTGGGGCAGGGGACAGTCAATGTCTTTCATTTTCTTTCACAAAGAAACAAGGTAGAAGTTTAAAACAATTCTGTTATCTTTGCTTTATGTTGACATGGTGTTTTAGGTGGATGCAGTGTTTGCTGTCAAACAACTCCAGGAGAAATGCCAGTAGAACAGAGACGTCTTTTTACTATGTTCATCCACCTGACCAAGGCTTTTGATACTGTTAGTCATGAGAGTTCATGGAAGATCATGGTGAAATCTAGTTGCCTATGGTTCATTGTTATTGTACACCAGTTCCATGATGGCACGCTTGACTGGGTTCTGGGTAAAGGATGATGCTCTCCTATTTTCCCAGTCACCAAATGGAGTAAAGCACAGCTTCCTCCCATGCTTTTTAGCATGATGTTGTCAGATGCCATCAACAAAGATGAAAATAGCATCAAGGTCAGCTGTAGCAGTGATGGTAAACTACAAGCTAAAACTAAAATGGAGAAGTTGGTGTCCAAATTTTTGTTCACATGTGATTGTGCACTCAATGCAGCCTCTAAGACTGAGATGCAACAGAGTATGGATTGATTCTCTGCTATTTGTGCCAATTTTGGCCTGACAATCAACACCAAGAAAACAGTAGTTCTCCACTAGCCAGCACCATGCCATTCATATATGAAACCACTGGTTATAGTAAATGGAGAAAATTTGAATGTTGTGGATAAGTTCACTTACCGTAGCAATATATTTTCCAGGGATGTATACACAGATGATGAAGTTGATGTATGCATTGCTAAAGCTATCTCAGGGTTTGGGAGGTTCCGAAAAAAAGCATGGAAGAGAAGAGTAATGTATTAGACTGACTACCAAACTGAAGGTCTACAGAGCTACTGTGCTGACCTCATTGTTGTATGCCTATGAAACCTGGAAAGCATACTATCACCATGCCAGAAAATTGAACCACTTCCATTTGAATTGTCTTAGGAAGGTTCTGATGATTACATAGCAATTTAAGGTACTAGACACTGAGGACCTGAGCTGAAGTGCCAAGCACTCAAACTCTACTACAGAGAGCACAACTTTGATGAGCTGGCCACATAGCTCAAATGTCAAATACATATTTACCTAAAAGATTATTTTACAGAGAACTCACACAAAGTAGCACTCACAGAGGTTAGAAGTGGTACAAGGACACCAGTTCTCTCTGAAGAACTTTAGTATCAAATATGAGACATGGGGGTTGGCTGGAAAAGGACCACCCAACATGGTGTGCCCACATCAAAGAAAGCTCTGCGCTCCATGAGCAAAGCAGAATTGCAGTAGCACAAAGGAAATGTGATATGCACAAATCTAGAGACATCTCCAACCCAAATATTTACATTGTTCCTGACTTCTGGTAGAACTTTCTGAGCTCACACTGATCAGTCAACCAAACACACTGGACCTTGACCCGAACATCATGGTATCACTGATCCTCTTCATGTATGAAAGATGAACAAGAACATATTCATGTTAAACCATCCACTTCAAGCAATGGACCTATCCTTTTACTGTTCTTCTTGCTTTGGACCTACATAAATCCTTTCCCCCCATGATGTC
Organism: Pseudochirops corinnae; assembly: GCA_028646515.1. NCBI lineage: Eukaryota > Metazoa > Chordata > Mammalia > Diprotodontia > Pseudocheiridae > Pseudochirops > Pseudochirops corinnae. The sequence continues at coordinate 76,319,121 of CM053592.1, forward strand.
AATTATGCCTGAATCCATTTTTTTTTTCAGACCAATATACCCTAGTTCCTTCCATTGCTTTTTGGATATCTGTTTTTCATAAATTTCTATTTCCAGTCTGTGATTCAATTATGTTCAGCATATTCTTATATATTTTTGACAGTGCTATTAAGTCTTATGTGAAAGAAAGTGGCTAAATGGGTAACTTCTCTAGAAGTCAGGGATTTAAAAATTAAATCCTTCTATCAACTTGCCTGTATTTTACTTCTTCATTTATAAACTGAAAAATGTAGAAACAATTCTAGTTGAGTGTTTTTCATTTACTTGGGACCTGGTTAACTGCTTTGTTTCCCTTCAAAGATTTACTTTTCCAAATGGGTCTGGCTTGAATTATAAATTAAAATTAATTTGCACTCTCCACACACACTAACTTTCAGAAGTGGGTTGAGAGACATAAAGAAATCAATGTGGGAGTTACAAATTGCTACAGATACTGAGAGCTTCAAAGAGAAGATGGCAACTGAACTTGACTTGCAATGTATCACTTACTTTTCTTGTTTAGAAAAGGTCTTTATTAAAAAAGATAAATTATAACCTAGGTCTCCTTGATGTCTAATAGATTTAAGTCATAAAAAATAAAGATGCTTCAAAATGCTAGTGGTTTTTTTTGTTCGTAAATATAGTGAGATAAATGATGATGTTTTATACAGATACCTTCTTGTCTTTATAGGTTTTAGATAAAATCAATCAAAAGAAAAAAATGATGATAAATGTGGTTCACACAAATTGATCGGTAGTAAAATCGAACAGTAAAAAAATGAAGAAATAGTTTCCTTTGATCCTAACAAGGTTTACTAATTAGGCAAGACCATAATATGACCCAATTGCCAGAAAGCAAGGCAGTAGTAATGCCTTATAATAATGTCACCCTATTGTCCAAAAGTTTTTAAATAAAAAATTTTATTTGTGTATTTTTCTAAAAACATATTAGATTGGCCATTACAATAAATGATTTTTACAATCAGTTTTTTCAATCAGATTAATATCATAACAATCTAATTGCCAGACTGTAGGCCTTTCACTGTTTCACTGTGATGCTAATGTTGCTTCTGTGGTGCTGAATGTTGAGGACAACCTCTTGTCCAATTTCAACTGGGATGGGATTATCTAACACAACTGCAGCTTGTTTCCAGTGTGAGGTTTCACTTGAGGTATCCAGGCTAATTTCTTCATCAAGATACACATGATACCAGAATGGAATGGCAGTCACTTGTCCAGATTTACAAATCTGCACCTAAAAATATTAAATTAAAAATTTTTTTTACTAGTTCAAGAAATGAAAAGTCCTAATATATAATTCTCAGGATATCATAAATAATTTTGAATTGGTATACTTAGATTTTTTTTTGTTAGTTATTAACCTAAAAATACACAAGTCATTGAAATGCTAACAGTTTTAATGAGAGTTATAAGAATGAAAAATGAACTAAGCTAAGGTTATGGCTAGGTAAGGAAGGCAATCAGTTAGTGGGAAAGAGAGAATGACTGCAATAAGGGCAAAGTTTTTTTACATTTTTAAAAATAAAGACACATTTTTAATACAAGAAAGTTCTGTTCTTCATGGCAGGCTAGGAATTATTTTCTACAATTCTCATGTTATAATGAAAATTCAAAGCCTACAATGGACAAGGGAACAATAAACATACTATGGAGCCACTTCTAAAATCAATTAGGATGGGGTAGGAATGGGAGAAGGGGATACAATTTTCAGACCTTACCTAATATGTACAGATTTCTCTGACAAAGAAAAACAATATACTGCATCATTCATTAAGATTAATATCACTGTAAATCACTGTTCATAATTATATTTTCTGTTAGGCTTCTAACAGAAGAAATAACATCAATCACCTGTAAAATATAGAAAATTTATATTTTTCCTTCTTGGGGGAAGAGGAGAGGAACAGAGAAGGGGAGATGATAAGGAAGACTGAATTTCCCTATCTCACCTGGGCCAGAAGTACGGTAGCTATTCACAGGTCCAATCCTAATGATGATCAGTAAGGAAGCTTTAATCTGTTCCATTTTTCTCCCTCTCCCTAGACAGACTGGTGGCCCTCCATGCCTGGAGTGTCAGTGGTCTTAGCAAGGATATCTAATTGGCTTTAGCGCTACTCCAGCTCAAGAACTAAGTTCAAGTGACTCACTAGCCTTAGCCTCCTCTAGTAGCAGAGATTTAGTTATGTGCCACTATACTCAGCAAAATGTTTACGTATATTTTTCCCCCACAAAATACAATAGTGCCTGATAGAGATGATTTTCAAGATATTATTTTGCAAAGTAACTAAACCTGGAAAATGAATTCAAGTTTCTAAACAAAACAGTGACTACTTAGTTATGCTGTCCTCACCTTCACTTCTCTGTTAGAATTGTTTGAACATGGATCCATCAAATCTAATCTTAGCAGTTCAGCTGGCTTGCTTAAAGGAATACAGGGCAAAGTAGAAAGGTCCAAAAATACCCGTACAGGAACCTATAGAAAGAACATTGAAATTCCAGGAAATGAACATAATAACCTTCAATTGTAAGGAAGATTCCTGAGGAACTTAAACACTTGGATAAAAGCAAAGGGTGTAACTGTGGCAATTAACAGCACCAAAACTAGGCATCCATAAATTCTGCTAGGTTAGTATATATAGTTTAGAAAAAACCAACTTTGTAATTAGAAGGCCAAACAAAGAGCATATAATTTTATACCAATAAGAGATACTGTCAAATGTTCATTTATCAATAAAACATTCTTTAGGAGGTAAAAATTAATGGATGGCAGTCACTATTCTGAGACTATTCCTTTAAAAAAACAATTCAGTATCCTTGGAAATCTGCATTGTCTCAGCCTTCCTTTTTAATCCAGACAGTTTCCTAGGTCCACTAAGAGAATGAGGAAAAGGAACAGATGGGTCAAAAAGAGTATTTTCTATCAATTTACCCCCTATATAAGTCCTTAGTCAAGTAATTTACATTTATTTCCCAAAGGGAATACTTATATTAACCTATTGCGAAACTAAGCATTACACTGTAAATTATCAGTGTCTTTTTAAGCAGTGTTTAAGATGGGGGATTGAGGAGGCGCAGAAGGGAATCTTACTGGTTTGGCTTAAAGAAATAGTGTATCATTTCTCTAGAAGTACTTTAGCTACCATAACCTCCTCCTCCCTTTTCATCCAATTATGGGGCACCATTAACAACAATGCAGTAAAACATTTATTAGGGACCCAGTATGCTAAATGCTCCATGAGATACAAAAATAAGGAATATACTGGGCCTGCCTCCATGGAGCTTAGAATCCAGTACAAAGTATGTAAAGTAACTATAAACCATCAGAACTAGTCTCCAGATTCAAGTGAAGAACCAAGTTCTGACCCAAAAACTCATAAAGAAAGCATTTTGGCCCTTCCCTCTCTAATACACTTCTCAAAGTCCACTTAGATACACCCCAAGGAATCCTCCCTCCTCCCAAAGAGCAGCAGCCTCTTTTACCATTTTTCCCCTTTTTTATAATCCTAGCTCAGTTATCCCAAGAGAATCATTTAACTTCCTTCACTTCCATGTTTTTTATAAGGCTGAAAAAGATCATGGTTAATAAAGGTTAAGAGTGATGCTAGTGATAGATATCTGCAATAAAAAAAAGGAAAGCCAGACATTTTGCAGTGGGCCTTAGATAACAGTAAAGAACGAGAATGCCATAAATCTCAAAAAACCCTTGAATGTCCTGAAGGGCTTCTTGGAATCAAAGTCTGCATCTTCTTTCTTTTCACACTCCTGATTAAACATTTTTCCTTCAATTATTAATAATGTGATAGCATTGTCTTTTATAATTTTTCACTGCAGATATATATTTTAGTTAAAATATTACTTTCAGTGGCTGATATGGAACTCTTATGATCACTTTTTTAATGGTAGTTGATTTATTTTTAATAGTATTGTATTTTTTTTCCAGTTGTAAAGACAATTAACATGTATTTGTAACAAATTTTGAATTCCAAATTTTCTCCCTCTCTTCCTTCCCTCTCTCCTCCCTAAAAAGGGGGGTAAGAACTTTAAATAAGTTATATATATGCAACCATGTAAAACATTTCCATATTAGTCATACTGTGAAAGAAGCAGAAAGGGAAAAAAAATTGAAAAAGATAAAGAAAGTCAAAATAGTATGCTTCAATCTGCATTCAGTCTCCATTACTACTTTTTTCTAGATGTAGATAGTATTTTCCATCATGAATCCTTTTGTGGAACTGTCTTGGATCATTGTACTGATGAGAAGAGCTACGTCTATCAAAGTTGATCATCACATAATGTTGCTGTCACCATGTACAATGTTCTCCTGGTTCTGCTCACTTCACTTTGCATCAGTTCACGTAAGTCTTTCCAGGCTTTTCTGAAGTCTGCTGTTCATTATTTTTTATGGAACAATAGTATTGCATTACATTCATTTACCACAACTTGTTCAGTCATTCCTCAATGGACAGGCATCCCCTCAATTTCCAATTCTTGGCCACCACAAAAAGAGCTGCTATATTTTTGCACAGATAGGTCCTTTTCCCTTTTTCATGATCTCTTTGGGATACAGATCTAGTAGTGGTATTGCTGGATCAAAGGGCATTCACAGTTTGATTGCCTTTTGGACATATTTCTAAAATGCTCTCCAAAATGGTTGGATCAGTTCACAATTCCACAAACAGTGCATTAGTGTCCCAATTTTCCCATATCCTCTCCAATATCTGTCATTTCCCTTTTCTGTCATGTTAGCCAATCTGATAGGTGTGAGGTAGTACCTTAAAGTACTCTAATCAATAGTGATTTAGAGCATTTTTTTCATATAACTGTAGATACCTTTGATTTGTCTGAAAATGCCCATTTATATCTATTGACTATTTATCAATTGGGAATGACTTGTATTCTTATAAATTTGACTCAGTTCTCTATACATTTGAGATATGAGGCCTTTATCAGAGAAAGTTGCCGTAAAAATTGTTTTTCAGCTTTCTATTTTCCTTCTATTCTTGGTTGCATTAGTTTTGTTTGTGCAAAACCTTTTAAATTTAATATAATCAAGATTATTCATTTTAAATCCTGTAATGCTCTCTGTCTCTTATTTAATCATAAATTCTTCCTTTATCCACTGACCTGACTGGAAAACTATTCCTTGTTCTCCTAATTTGCTTAAATTATCACCGTTTATGTTCAAATCATGTACCCATTTTGACCTTATCTTGGTATACAGTATAAGATGCTGGTGTATACCTAGTTTCTGCCATGCTGTTTTCTAGTTTTCCCAGCAGTTTTTGTCAAATATTGAATTCTTATCTGAGAAGCTGGGGTCTTAGGGTTAATCAAACACTAGATCACTAGGGTCATTTATTACTGTGTCTTATGCACCTAACCTATTCCACTGATATACTACTCTTTCTTAGTCAGTAACAGAAAGTTCTGATGACTGCTGCTTTGTAATTAGTTTGAAATATGGTAGTACAGCTAGGTTACCTTCCTGGGCATTTTTTTTTTCATTAATCCCTTGATATTCTTGACCTTTTGTACTTTCTGATGAATTTTGTTACAACTTTTTCTAGTTCTATAAAAGCTTTTTGGTTCTCTAATATGGCACTTAACAAGTAAATTAATTTAGGTAGAATTGTCATTTTTATTATTATTAGCTGAGCCTAACCACGAGCAACTGCTAGTTTTCCAAATGTTTAGATCTGACTTTGTGTGAAATGTGTTTTGTAAATTGTTTACATAGCTCCTGGATTTGTCTTAGTAGGTAAACTCCCAAGTATTTTATATTGTCTACAGTTATTTTAAATGTAATTGCTCCTTCTATATTTTGCTGCTGGATTTTGTTGTTAATATACAGAAATACTGATGATTTATGTAGATTTATTTTATATCCTGCAACTTTGCTGAAGTTGTTAATTATTTAAAGTAGTTTTAAAATTGATTCCCTAGAATTCTCCAAGTATACCATCATATTATCTGCAAAGAGTGAAAGTTTTGTTTCCTCATTACCTCCTCTAATTCCTTCCATTTCTTTTTCTTCTCTTATTGCTACAGCTAACATTTCTGGTATAATACTGAATAATAGTTGTGATGATGGGAATCCTTGCTTTACTCCTGATCTTACTGGGAAGGCTTCTAACTTGATACAGGTAATGCTTCCTGATGGTTCAAAATAGATACTACTTTTCATTTTAAGGAAAGTTCCATTTATTCCTAAGCTCTCTAGTGTTTTTAATAAGAATGGGTACTGCATTTTGTCAAAAACTTTTTCTGCATCTATTGAGATAATCATGATTTCTTTTGGTTTTATTACTGATATGGTCAATTATGCTGATGGTTTTCCTAATATTGAACCAACCCTGTATTCCTGGTATAAATCCCACCTGATCATAGTGTATGATCACAGTGATATATTACTGTGATCTCCTTGCTAGTATTTCATTCCAAATTTTTGCATCAACATTCATTAGGGAAACTGTTATATAGTTTTCTTTGTTTTGTCTCCTCTTGGTTTAGGTATCAGTACCATATTTATGGTGTAAAAAGAATTTGGTAGGATTTCTTCTTCACATTTGGAATTGGAATTATTTGTTCTTTAAATGTTTGGTAGAATTCACCTGTGAATCCATCTGGCTTTGGGGATTTTTTTCTTACAGTTCATTGATAGGTTTGTTCAATTTCTTTTTCTAAAATGGGGTCAAGTATTCTATTTCCTCTTCTGTTAATCTGGACAATTTATATTTTTGTAAATATTAGTCTATTTCACTTAGATTGTCAGATTTATTGGCATACAATTGGTCAAAAGAGCTTTTAATTATTGTTTTAATTTCCTCTTCCGTCATAAATTCACCCTTTTAATTTTTGATACTGGCAATTTGGTTTTCTTCTTTTTTAAAACCAAATTAACCAGTGGTTTATTTGTTTTATTTTGTTTTCATAAAACCAGCTCTTAGTTTTATTTGGTTTTCTTTCAATTTTATTAATCTCTACTTTGATTTTTCAGGATTTCCAATTTGGTACTTAATTGGAGATTTTTAATTTGTTCCTTTTCTAGGTTTTTTAGTTGCATGCCCAATGTACTGATCTGCTCTTTTTTAATTTTATTGAGGTAAGCGTTTAGAGACATAAAATTTCCCGTAAGTACTACTCTGGCTATATCCCATAAATTTCAGTATGTTGTCTCATTATTTTCTTGTATTACATATGTATAATTTTTATTGCATCACAATCTGAAACAGATGCATTTAATATTGCTGCCCTTCTGCATTTGACTGTGAGGTTTTTATGCCCTAATACATGGTGAATTTTTGTGTAGGTGCCATGTACTGCTGAGAAAAAGGCATACTGCTTTATATTCCCATTCAGTTTTCTCCAAGGGTCTATCATATCTAACTTTTCTAAAATTTGATTCATCTTCGTAACTTCTTTCTTGTTTCTTTTGTGTTAGATTTATCTAGTCCTGAGAAGGTGAAGTTGAGGTCCCCAACCAATACATTTTACTGTCTATTTCCTCCTGTAACTCATTTAATTTCTTTAGGAATTTGGATGCTATACCATTTGGTGCATATGTTTAGTATTCCTATTACTCCATAGTACATTTTAGCAAGATACAGTTTCCTTCCTTGTCTCTTTTAATTAGATCTACTTTTGCTTTTCTTTGTCTGAGATTGTGATTGCTACTCCTGCTTTTTACTTCAGCTGAAGCATAATATATTCTGCTCCAACCTTTTACCTTTACTGTGCGCGTCTTTCTCTGCTACAAATGGGTTTCTTGTAAATAACATATTGTAGGACTATGTTTTTTTAAATCCACTCTGTTATGTGCTTCTGTTTTATGATAGTCACAGTTTATCATACTCACAGTTAGGATTATTGTGTATTTCCCTCCATCCTATTTTTCCCATTAATAAAAACTTTTCTCTCTGTCTCCTTTTATCCTGTCAATCCTCACCAGTATTTTGCTTCTGACCATCACCTTCCCTCAATGTGTGCTCCCTTCTATTAGTGCCCTTCACCCTTTTCTTGTCCCTCTCCCCTCTTGTGTCCCTACGTGGTAACATAGATTTCTATAACCAACTAAGCATGTATGTTATTCCCTCTTTTAGCCAAATCCAATGAGAGTAAGATTCAGGCAATGTTCACTCCCCTCCCTTTTCCCCCTCTACTGTAATAAGTCTTTCACACCTCTTCGTGTGATATAATTTACCTCATTCTGCCTCTTCCTTCTTCTCCCAAGTATGAGGAAGCAGAAGTCCAAAGATGCAAGTTGAAAGATGGGGTCAAAAGTCCTCTGACCCCAGAGCCAACATTGTCTTCATACTCAGTACAGTTTTCAATGAGCTTGTAGTATTTGTTTTCATAAGTATTTTTATTATTTTTTATATGCCAGATTGATAGTAACTTGTTCTAGTCATTATAATTCAGACCCCTCGGTCTAAAGGATAGTTCAATGAAACCCAAGGGAATAACACAAATTGAAATTAATGAAAATTCTCTATGTATGTTTACCAACCTAAGTAAATTAATGTGCACCATTTCATAACCATTTCTAGTATACATAGTATACATAGTATACGTAGTATACAAACATGACATTTTAGCAAAATAAAAAAAACCAAACCAAAAAACCCTGTAGAACCTGAGTTAATGACTTAGAACTTCAATTAAAAGGCTGTTTGTTGTTTTTTTCCTAAAATAATGCTGTCACAAGAACCTCTGATTGATCTACACTAAAAAACTGACTGAAACTTCTGGAAAAAAGATTAAAACTTCAGAAATTACTTCAAAATGCTTCACATGTAGTCACGGTATTTTAATGGATTTGAAGCTAGGAATTTCACAGAACCTCTAGGTACAAGGTCACTGCTGAAAGCAAGATTAGAAAACTAAGTTTGCTACTGTGCTCTCCTTGTTTCCTCTTCTCAATCTTGTCCAAATACCAACAAAAATTCTCTTTTTTGTAGGAAGCACGGTGTTTCCCTAAAATGGATGATCCACAGAGTGCTTAAATGGTTTCCAAGGAATACTGATGTTGATAACTGGAAGCTGACAGTATATTTTACTCGAGTCCTAATTTATGAGAAATCTAGGTTTTAAAATTTAAAAAACAAAAACCAAGAAACCTACCTGGAACTGGTTAATGAAAGGTGCTATATTCAATCCAAGAGTTGGCTCAGTCCCTTGAACAGCATTCTCTTCAACCAGTGTCTGTGATTCCACAAGCATCCCTAACATTAGTACATACTGAGGAAAGATTTTGCCTCCAGACTGTAATAAGCATCTATAAAAGGTAGAAATTTTTAAAGAAAAATTGAACTATTGACATATTTCTAAATACCATAAGGAAGTATAAACATGTGAACTTAAGAGCTATTTGCTGTTCAAAGTTGAAAAAAATAGTACAAGTCAATTACAGTAAAAAAAAAATAGTACCAAGTCAATACTGTCTATCTATATCTAAAAACAAATATAAAGAGGATCACTAGATAATTGTAGCCTGCCTGTATTCTACAGGACCATCACGTGTATAACCATGGAACTGAACTTAGCACATAGTATGAAAAGTACTTAGATCTTGCTCAATAAACTCTGGGCAAATGACCAAAATATTCCAACTAGTTAAAGGGACAATGTGCCCCAAATTGTGGGGATAATGAATTTGCGGGAAATGGGGGTGGGGAAGACCTTGCCTGCACAAGTTGCTAGGCCCACCCATAAGAATGAAAAAGGGTTATGTGATTGGAACAAGTGAGGTGAGAAAAGTAAATTTGAGAACAGAAACTGAGGAAATGTCAACTTACTAGATGTCAGAAGAAATAATAATGAAAATAATATATATTCATTTCTTTAATTAGGAATTACCTAATTTGTTGGGAACTTCCTTCAATTTCTCCAAATCAGGGATGGTTTTACTCTATTTAGAAATCAGCATTATTCTCATTTTTTACATGCTAAATTTCTTCTGAAAGAAAAGCTGCCAGTGCCTAAAATCTTTGACTAATGAGATACAAGAACAACAAAATTTAAAGAACATTTATAAACAGTCTAACAGAATTATCACCTCACTGCTATTGGCTAGTAGATTATCCCAAAATACTCATTTTACTATTTGTATAATACAAATAGGATGGATGTCATTCTGGGTTTCCTAAAGCTACGCCAGCTGGCAGGTCCTTCACTAAGTTAAAAAGTCTCCAAGTATAGGCTCAGACAAAGTCTGTATGTCTCTGTCAACTGCAGACAAGTTCATCAAGGTTTCAGTGAGACTCTTCATCAGAATATCAACTATTGGGCAAAGAATTTTATGTATGCTACAACTCATAAAGACCACTGGTAAGAGAAAACCAGACTGATAAAATCATATATTTAATTATTATAAGTATTATACTATGGCAGGAAGAAGATGTTGCTAATTTTACATTATTATAGACTGATTAAGTTTTACATATGCACTGGCAAGGTTGGTGATGGTTCTTGGAATACAGATAGGAATTTGATTAAAAAAAAGAGTCTTAAAAAAATTTTTTTAAGCTACACTAAGGAAGTCTAGGCAAGGAAATGGAACTCTGATGAAAGAATAAATTAAGAAAATAAAAGTGATGGATATAGAGAACTATGGAAAGATTTGTGTGAACTAATGGAGAGTAACAATTTATACAATAACTACAACATTGTAGACTATAACATTGTAAACCACAACAACTGGATGACTTAAAAACTCTAATCAATGCAATGACCAATCATGACTCCAGAAGATAGTTGATAATGAAGCATGCTACCCAAATTCTGACAGAGAGATGATAGATGAGTGGTACAAAGTAAGATATTCATTTTTAGACAAGGTCAGCTGGGGATTTGTTTTGTTTGACTAGGATTATTTGTCACAAAGTAAGGTTTCGGTAGTTTTGTCTTTTTGGTAAATAGCTGTAATGTTAATGAGATTTAAGATCTTCCCTGTCCATCAATAGGTCTCATGTAGAGCCCATTAAGGGAAGCTTGAAGAGGGGAGGCTTTCATACCTTTTTCTAATTTCTAATTAGGCACTGGGTCAAGAGGGTTGTGATGCCTTCTGGCCCTGAGAAGTATATATATATAACAGTGAGTTGTTATTTTGTTTTGGAGGCTCCCTTACAAGAAGGATTTTGTGATTCCCTTGTTGAGATTCTGAGTGGCCATGTGTTCAGAGCTTCCCAACTGCTCAGATGTAAAAGGATCTCTTGATACAGGGATGTATGTACAGTGTATAGTTAATTCAGGCAATCAGAACCCTGTCTGTTGATCTTTATTTCTCTGCTTATATTTTCTCTGTATTTTCTTTGAAGTTCAGGGTGCTGACTTTTCCCCTGAACCAGTGAATGTAAATAAAAAAGATTGTTACCCCTTAAATAGCTATTTTTCCTAGTAAAGCAGATCTAAGAACCTGTGCTAGCAGCCATCCTGGGGATGCCAGTGTGGTTGCCACTACAATAGTGAAATGGTGGAAAGTAAGGTAACAAATGGGTACAAGTGATAATGGAATAAAAAAATTGTAAATTGTAAAAAAAAGTTAAAAGGATAAAAATAAATAAAATTAAAATCTTTCCCATACACTCCAATCAGTCTTTACATATATAGAGAAAAAAGATGGGTATGTTTTCATTTCATTAATATTCTCAAGTTTTTTACATATAAAAAGTCACATCCCAGTTGTAACATAATTAATTTGGCAGGTACTTGGTCCTTAGTAACTAAGGGCTAAGTACTTCTGTGAAAAAGGCAGAGGGTGTGAACTTTGTCTCCTGTGTGAAAGAAGCAGAAGGTATGAACTCTTGTCTCCTATTGCTGATATGGCAGGAGGGGGTTGGCTGAGACAAAAGGCCAGTGTGTGTGTGTGTGTGTATATAAGGAGAATTCCAGAGACAGAGAATCAGAATCAGGAATGTTCCTCCTGGTGGCTCCTGGTAGAAGAATTGTGGAGACTGAAGCCAGCTGAAAGAGAGAGAGAGAGAGAAAGAAAGAGAAAGAGAGAGAGAATGAGTGAGTGAGTGAGATTCAGCATCAGGAAGCTGAATGAGAACTGAGCTGGAGTTTTTCTTGAGACCAGAATCTGGTGAAGGCTGAAGTTGCTGCTGCCTGGAAAGCTGAGATTCCTTCTGGGTCCTAGGGCTAGCCAAATTGCTGGAGGACTGAAGAAGCATGCAGGATAAGCCTTTGTTTGCTGGTGGCTTGGTTGATCCTTGAGTTCTTGGCAACAGAAGTGGTGAAGGTTTTGAGATGTGCTGGACCCTGTGAACTTCAGTGTGTACCAAGAACTGCCCGGATGAGAACCTGGGAGCTGTCTGCCTCTGAATCCAGGTGACTGGTGGATTCAGGTAGGAGCTGGGACCATGGAAGGGGATCCAGGGAATCTGAGAAACCACCCCAAGTCAAGATGAAGAAAAGGCCTCCCCTTGGACGCATGATGAAATTGAAGTGTATCAGACACCGAGGGGTGGAGGTTTGTGTAATTTTCTTATGACAGTATTTAGAGATTAATGATACTTAGTGACTGACTGTTAGATAAGTGACTGATTAAGTTAATCTTGGTTGCCCCATGAGTGGAAGATTGATTATTGTATTATGAAATGACTGAATGATTAACTAAGGAGAGTACCCCCTTAGGAAAACCAGATGATTATTCTTTTGTTCTCTGTTCTAAATATTGTGGCCACTGTGGTGAAAACTATGTGGCCATTCTAATGTTAAGCTATTGTGAACACTATATTGTGATTTGTTGTGAATGTTTGCCTTGATTTGTAATGGAATAAACAGAGTGTTCACTATACTGTGTAATCAGAACCTTAAAAGGTGTTCACAGTAGCATTCTTTTGGGAATCTGCTAGTGCATGGGATTATACCAGTTAATAGGTATATTTACCCAGGAGTGGGAAACCTGTGGCCTCAAGGCCACATGTGGTCTTCTAGGACTTCAAGTATGGCCTTTGACTGAATCCAAATTTCATAAATTCTCCACCCTGAGTCCTGGGCAATGGTCCCCTCAAACAACTAGACTACGAAAGGTCTGAGCAGAAGATGTCAACTCAAAATTTGCCCATCAATCATCAGAAAAATGAAAATATTTATGTAAATTTGAAATAAATATATACATTTAATTATTGCTAACAGGATGTTACTTCAGCTCTATTAAGGAATTTTGTTTCTAATGATTACATTGCTTTTCATCTAAATATCTAATTTCAGGGGACTTGAAGTTCTCTATCTTTCTGATATTATGGAAAAAGTTGTTCTGACAGGCAGCTTAACATTTATGAGATCTCTTTCAAAATGTACTGACACTGCTTGTTAGATTAAAGATGTGCTATTTATAAAATTCCAAGATTCTAAAAATGCAGAATTGATGGATCAAACAAAAAACACCTTAAAAAAACTGACACAAGTGCCAAGAAAATTGCTTTTAAGCAGTTTTGTTTCACTATGTATTTTAATTCTCAGTTAACTAGAAAAATTTACTAAACCATAATACTGCATTTTCATACCCGTATAGATATGTTAATTTTCAACGATTCAATGATTTCAATGATTAATCCTCCTCCTGGCTCCTTACAAAATTGAGAATCTCATCTTCTTACTCAATATTAAATAAACACCTGAATATTTTTCTGAACTGAGTTGACCAAAGTTCTGAATCTCCAGGCAGCTAACACTCAAGATGAAATTTTAATATCTTCATAAATCATCAGCACAGTCAAGCCAATTTAATGGAAGAACTGTCTGATTTCTTGAAATAGAACAAATATAATACAACATGCTAAAACTTCACTAAATGAACCAGAACAAATAAAATTATCTTCTAAAGTGTAATGATTCATTTTACTGGAAAAAAAAATATATTTTTTCTTGAGAGTACAGATAGCACTGAAATAGACTATCCTCAAAGCTTCCTGTTGTTTATCTACAACCAAAGATATAGTTTATGACTGCCACAAGAGGGTGCCATTCCACGAATTTAAGGAAAAATACACTAAGTTAAAGAAAGCATAAAAGGAGAATGATCCACTTTAATATGCTGTAACAAGAAAGAAAACTGTACATCAGCTAAGTCACAAATAAATGGATGAATCTATTGTCAAAAACTGAATTGCCAGAAGGGTCTCCATAAAAAAACTCTTAAGCACTGAAACAAAAAAATGGATAAATAACTAGTAAATATCTCTAGCTACAACCCTAACCCAGTTAGTGGATAGAAAATCCTTAATATGTGTATTTCACATTATTTCCAAGTTAAAATATCCCAGAAGTCACGCATAATCTCAATGTTCTAGTAATCAAAGTAACATTCTTTAGCTACGTTCAGATGATATAATTAAAAAAAAACTTTCTTGTTTGTTTAGTTTTGCTGGCATCAAGAATGTTTTGTTGCTGCTCATACCACTGCTGTTGCCAGACTCCTCAAAGGAATCCTTTGCAAGGCCAAATGTTGCTTCAGAGCCATCTGTGCCTTTGATGGTGAAAATATGTTCTAACTCCAAAGTCTAGCCATAAATGGCAAAAATTTGAAAAAAGGAGAAACTCTTTTATGGAAGTAGAGGGAAGCTGGATTCGTACCATCTCTTCTCCCTAAATGTAAGCCATTCTTCCCCCTTCCCTTTTTCAGAAGGCTTAAGTATAGTGACAGAGAATCTTAAGTGAGAAAAGCTTTCATGACACTGCACACAAAATCCATGAGAAAATAAGAAGGTATGAAAGGACAGGCCCAGTAAGTGATCAGACCACTCAGGAAACAATGCAACAGACAATGGATATGAAATGTACCTCTGAGGATAGTTTGTTCTGAACTACCTTGTTCCTCATACATTCATTCCCTTTTATCTGGTTTCTTCCATATGCCAAACTCTGATCTTTATAAAATCTTTATGAGAATGATCTATATATATATCAAGGGTATTTTGGGTGAAAATATGAGAAGTGAATAAACGAAGGTTTTTCACAAACAATTTTCTACAACAGACCACAGCTTCTCAGTCACACAATGATCTGAAAAATGTAATGAAGGCAAGATCCCACTGTGCTTGTTGTTGATTGATTATGAAAAAGTATTTTACTAAGTCAGATCTTAAGTGTTCTCTACCAAGTGTCCAATGTGACATTTATACATCTTCTACAGGCACTGACAATTAGCTAAGTCCATAACTGAACAGGAAGAAGAGAACAGGCTGGGTTGAACTTGAAAAATTGCATGGCATTATCAACAATTCCAAGCTGCTCCCTTTTTAACACTGTTATTCTTCCAGTGGCACTACATAGCAACAAATCACGCAATATCACATGCTCAAGGACTGAAATTGTGGGTGATCCAAAGAGCAGTGACAGAACATATACTGAATCATATCACTGATGATGATGTAAATATGTATGTAAAATATGGCATAAAAATACCTTCTAGGAAAGGTCTGATCAGAAGAGGAAGAAGGCCAGTTGCACAAAAAGAGTAAGAGAAAAGAGATAGTCAGACAAGTGCTGGACTTTTACCCAAAGATTGTGAAAAGACTTGGAAGAAAGCCTCCACCATTTTGGGTCCATCTTCTATGTAAGAATTACAGAAGGACAAGAATCACATGGAATGAAAGGCATGGATGTGCT
Source organism: Pseudochirops corinnae (assembly GCA_028646515.1). NCBI lineage: Eukaryota > Metazoa > Chordata > Mammalia > Diprotodontia > Pseudocheiridae > Pseudochirops > Pseudochirops corinnae. Next base: position 76,334,772 of record CM053592.1, read on the forward strand.
GTGACCTGTCTGTATTACTAGAAAAAAATACTCAATCACTGGAATTCTAAATCTACTAAATAAATGAAATATCTTGTTTCATAACTATTACTGGTTCATTTTCTTTTATTAAGATACAACTTTGAAACAATAATCTGAACATTCATTCAATGTGACAATTATCTACTAAGCATGTAAGATGTATGAAACTGTGAGAGGCATTTTTGGGAACTACCCTCAAGGAACAGTTATGGGAAATAAGACAGGTAATTGAAAGTTAAAATATGACAAGTCAAAAGGAGAACTATAAACCCCATACCATGACAGTTCAGAGGAGAATACTCAAAATTTGGTCCTTACTTAAGGAAAACATTAATTTTACCAATACCTAGTAGATTACATTTATTCTTCACACCCTCTTCAGGCCCAGAAGTAAACATTATTTCCCCAAGACCCTGCACTGAAAAATTTACAAGGTAAAAAACGACAAACTTATCTGCAATTAGCAAAGAAAGCCAATACCAAAAGTATTCTATCTACTGTAGCCAACCAAACTATACTTCCTTTTAATATGATGAATCACTCATACAGGACAATCTACCTGCTTATAATTCTCCCTCTATCCCTACCGTCACCCCCATAATATCTAACCTGTAGAAATTTCTTTCCATCATTTCTTATTATATTTTCTTATATTATTTAATGCAAGACATGACTGAAAAGTGAAGATACTAATAAACATGCCAGAATTTATATATTCCAACAAGTGTTATACTGGTTGAATAGTCAACTTGAAGACTATACTTATAACAATAACAGTATTGTTCACAAACATTTTTGGAGCTACCCTCAATGCTAAGTTTATGGGACCACCAAAAAAAAATCAGTCTCACTATATTCAAAGCTTGCTAATAATGAATACCAGAAACCCAAATTTGTATTTATGGCGCTTTACTGTTAACAAAGCTCTCTCAACCCACTATGAGGTAAATGGTACAACCAAACTACCTAGTTTGACTATCTATTTTCATTGGTCTTGGCTCTGAATGACTTTTGGCTAGTTATAAAAATCAAACCCACCCTCAGAACTTGGAAATTTGCCACAACCAATGATCATCACAAGACTGTGTTGCAGTCTTCTGAAGGCTATTACAAAAGAGGAGTTCCAAAATGTCTCACAGCATAACTGGAGTACGCATATGGCTTGGTAAGACAACTACAATGAAGGGTACAATATGTTTTCAAGTTTGCTTTCTGGCACTTTCACCATTTCTTCCTTCAATTCATCTGTCTTTTACTAATCAAGGTCATTTCTCCAACCTGTACTCTATGTCTCCTATAAGAGTTCAACTGACTATGAAATCCTTACATTTTTAATGTATTTTCTCCTACTACATCTTATCCAAAAGAATCCACTCAAATTAAGTATTCCTGTTCTTGCAAATCCAACTAAAAGAACTCTAGGAGCTAAAGGTTTGTTCAACTTTCTATTTTCAATGCCAGAAAGGAAAGTCAAGTTTTCTTTAAGTTACTACCCCCATCCCACTCCCCATAAGACAGACCATGGTCAAAACAAAGCAGGCCTTAAGATTTTGTACTGTATTAGAACCTAGCAAAGTGGGATTTTCACCTTGTAATATAGTTTTACTTTTTTTTTGCACATATGAAATAAAGAAAAAATTAAGTCATCTCTACACACTCTGAACTTTGAACCTACATTCCAACTCTGTCACTAGAGACTATCCAGTTGCTGTTCTCTTCTATGAACTTCCCCATCTACCAATAAAGAATTTCATTCCTGTTTAACAAAAGACATTACCTTAGTAGGAAAAATAAAGATAAGAACCCTGTTAATGGGAAAACCATGAATAAGAGTCTGTGATTTTCTATTCACAAGAAACATTAAGACTCATTTTCATGGCTGACAAATGTGCTCCGTTAGTTGTTGAGAATCACAGGTACAGACAGGAGTGCTTTCTCAGGAAAACATTACCTATGAGGTACAGTACCTGGATATTGCTGCTTTCTCCATCATCTCCTGCTGAATAAGGCCAGACGTCTCAATGACATCCAAGATAATAATACTCCAGAGTTTGTCTGATTTTGGTCTCTGCAGAACTGCACAGTCATCTTCCACGTGTCTCAACCAAAATTCAAGAGTGTCTCTAGGAAAGTAGTTGGCTTCAGAAATGAGGTCAAGAGTGAGACGGTGATGTTCTTTCTCTACAGAACTGTATGGCTTTACTAGCCCCAGTGTCCCAGCAATTATGGGCAAAATTGAAAAGCCCTCAGACACATCTAATACATAGAAAGGGTCAGGGGCAATATGTAGGGAATTTCTATCTTGTGAATTTCCAGAGTTCATCTCATCACCAGGACCTTCAACATTCATCTGTTTATTTTGGGTCAATGATGTCAGCACTTTACTCATGGCAGTTTTAAATCCTTCATGATAAGGAACATTGTTAAGCAAAGCTATTTCTGTGGATTCCAATGTGCATGTCTGCCTGATTTCATCTGGTTTACTGGTTTGAAGGCTAGCCAGGGCACTACAGAGTTCAGCCTCACTGCCTAAAATAAGAGACTCTTCCTCATTTTTGTTGGAACCTCTCTCAACATCCATTCCATGATCAGCATTTAAAATACGAATATTCTGGATTCTCAGGTAACAGTCCTGGCAGGAAACTTCCATCATCACATGGTCTCCAGGCTTCACATAATAATCTTCAATAGGGTTGGAAATTTGGGGGAAGGGAGGGAGGGTGGAGAGACAGAGAGAGAGAGAAATGCAATAATAATTCAAATAAAAAAGTCTATGAAAGGTTGACTGAATTTTGGAAATAAAATCAACAGATATTATATATTATATTACATTACTTTAAAGCAGAATGAAACATATATCTACTTTCAAGGGACTTATAATTTCCTTAGGAAATGTGCTTTATAAACTGTAAAGTACTAAACATGAGATTTTAATGATTAAACAGGAAGATATAAAAGAGTTAAATAATAAGAGTAGAACAAGTCAGATGTTTGGAAAAGTTTCTTGGAGGAGGCAGAACCTGAGACATTAAATGTTTACTATGTACAAGGCACTGAAGCAGGCACTAACAAAAGAAAAAAAAATAGCCTCTGACCTCAAAGAGCTTACATTTCACAGGGAGGGTACAACAGGTAGATGGATAAATAAATATTAAATATCTACAAAGCTTATGAATACATACAGAAAGAAATTTCAAGAGGGAATAGAAAGTCTCTATTGTAGGATGTAAAGCCTGAAGTGTGCTCCGAAGGAAGCCAAGGTGAGGAGGTAGGGCTTTAGGGATGTAGGGAACTATAAAAGTACAGAGGAAAGACACGGAATGCCAGCAATGGAGAACTGCAAGAAGGATGGTTTGACTAAGATAGAAAGTTTGTGGCTTAGAACTGGAAAGATGGGAGCTATACTGTACTGTGGGAGGCTTTAAAAGCTCCATATTTTGTCCAAAGGCCAACATGCAATCACTAAAGATTCTTTAGTAGAAGAAATGTGGACACCGATGATTTCAAGAAAACATGAGAAAATGCTATGAGCTAGTGCAGAATGAAGTGAATAGAAACAACAATTTATATGATAACTTCAATCTTATTAAAATGAACAATTTTGAGAACTTTTATAAACTAGTGAAGAATGAAATAGGCAGAACCAGGAGAACATTTTGTATGACAATAATACTGAAAACAAATAACTATAAAAGCCATAAAAACTATGATCAATACCATGATCATTCTCGATTCCAGTCTTTGGAGCAAGAAGGAGAGGCAGAGGGGAACCAGTGCCTGCCCCTCTAGTCACGAAACTAAACATTCAAGCTTCTACCAGAAATTTGCTATACACCGTAGGAGTAATGCAGGCCCTTATTTTCTTTAAGTACCTCTACTAACAGTAAAAGTAATATTAAAGAAATAAATGGAGGAAAATAAAAGTCTAAAACTAATAAATTCACACGTGAACAGACAAAACAATCCAATAAAACAAAAGAGAAAGCAGAACCCCACCATCAGTAGTACACAAGAAGCACCTCTAAAAAGCAAGGCATCAAAACAAGAGACTAGAGCATAATTCACATGCAACAGGTGACATGTACCTTCCTGTCTTTGAGGATAGCTCTCTATCTTCTGAACTATATTTCCTCTCACCAAAGCACATGATGTTCCTTAATTTAAGGATCTTAGTCCACTGAGAGTCAGAGCTTTTTGATGTCACTTTTAGAGTTAAGATACCAATTCAGGGTGAGTCAATAATCAGTTAATTATTTCAGGAAAAGTACCACTAAGAGTCCCATGAGGTAAAATATTTCATAGACACCAAAGGGTGTGAAATGAATTGATAGGTGTTAGGAGGAAGTTATAAACACAGTGCATGTGTTCTTGATTTCCAGTGAATTCTCCCCTACATGGAAATGGAAACTAGGCTTTTCCAGTCCCTCTAAACTAGAGTTCAAGTGACCCAGCAAGATGGCACAGAAAAAGTACCAGTGTATTGGAATGTTGGGATCCTAAGATCATGATCCCAGGATCAACAATTTGGGCTAGAAAGGAGCTCAGAGTTCAAACTGTCCAATCCCTTCCTTGTCTCATAGGTGAGGACACCCAAACCAACAAAAGAGAAGTGACATGTGTACGGTCACATTAAGTAACAGAGGTAGGATGTGAACCTGAGTCAGTGGACAACAGTTTCTCAAAAACCTCCATTTGATTATGTTTCTTTAAACAAGTTCCATCAACACCAAAATATAAGTGTATGTGCACACATAGACACAAAATCTGGTCTAAAATTATGATTTCCTTGGGATACAGAATTCCTAGTTCAGACATTCCCTCTACTAATGAAGATTAACAGCTATTCTCAAACTTTTTTGAAAGCTGCCTCAAGACACCAGGAGATTAAGTGACACGCCCTGGTTCATAGAGCCACCAGATTTTGGATAGGACTTGAACCCAGATCTTCCTGCCTTTGCAGCTAATTCCTTATAAACTAGCTGTCCCTAAAATGAAAGGTTGTAGTTCATTGAAAGTCAGTGTTTCAACTTTACTTTTAGAGTACAGGTGAAAATAAAATTGCATAAATTGCTGAAAGGCAAAATAAAACTCCTTCTCCCGGTTACATTAAACTATGACTTCCCTCTTCTTCCCATTCCTCTCTTCCCCTCCACCATCAACAAATGATCAGGACTAAAGCAAACTCAACACACACCTGAGAGGTTCTGCACAGGATAGACAGCTTGCTCCCAACATGTCTCTTCATGAGGACTTGTTGATAAACTGTGTTCGTCATAAAGCTGAAGCACAAACCAAACTATGATGGCATCCAGCACTCCTTCCTGAATGACAGGAACACTAATCTGATGAGGCTTTTTGGTTGCAAGGCTTTTTAGTTCCTAATTAAGAAAAGGAATAAAAAAGCTATTAAATTTAACATATACATAAATATATGGAAGTTTATATATATGTGTGTATATATGTATAAGTCCACGCAAGTATTATTAGAATATTTCACTATCTTCACACTCAATTTCTCAGCATATCTTGATGAAGCATTAAATTCTCCATATTAAAAGGTGGTTTATTCAGTATATGCAAATAGAAACAGGATCTAGGATTCTTCTAAGAAGGAGAACTCCCAGTAATGGAACATTTTCCCCCAACATTCATTATAACCTATTCCTGGCCTAGGTAACCAACGGGGTGCCTAATACATATAGAATTTAATAGTCATATAGGTACTAATGTCTCAGAATCTGAAAGCAAAGCTTCCTAATTAAGGCCAGCACTCTCACCTACATTATGATGCCTCACCAAAACAGAATAATACAAAAGAAAAAGTACTAAATTAGGAATCAAAAGACCTGGGTTTTTAATCTTAGCTTTCCATTGTTCTATACACTATTTTTAGCCTGCAGTGAGATAACGTCAGAAGACATAACTAAAATAATGGCCATGATTTATGTGCAGAATACAAATCAATAATGAATAAACAGAAAAAAAGAGAGAGAGGCTTATCCTTAATTAGGGAGACTAGACTATGTCTATATTTTTAGAGTAAAAAGAAACAGGAAATGAGAAAAATTGATAGAATAATCAAATCATATCTTTCTCATCTCCACCCTTAAGCCAGGATCAAAAATGTATCAAATTTGGCTTTTAATCACAAAATTATTTTAAATGAATCAAATTTTAAAAGACCACACTATATATTTATTATTTGATAGTCTCTAGGACTTTAGATGATAATACAAAATTTTAGTGACTATATAGGAAATTTTTCAAAAGCAGTAATAATCTAGTAATCCAAGGAGTTATTTACCTGAAGATTATTGAAATCTACTGTCATAGTTTCAAAGGACTCTGTTAGAGGTAAATAGCCACCAGGAACGCGACTCATTTTTTCAGTTGTATAAGGTTCAACTGTTTCTTCAGAATCTACAGAAGAAAATACTGGACTCTGAAATTTCACACATGCTGGTAAATGAACACCAGCAATATCCTGAACACCCAGCCTGGTGAGGAGAGGGGGAAAAAACAGGCAAATTTATATTTTTATAATCCATCAGGCAACTCCAGCATTGTGTCTTAAAAAACCCCCAACAACAACTGTTGAACACCATTTCCAGTGTTCCTTGGCAACACCATATAATGAAATCAATCAAAAGACTTTTTAAAAACAGACATCTTATATCCAACTTTAAGTCATAAAGACCACTGCTGAAGTATAAAAAGGATAACTTCAATTATTTTAAATTAAAATTTTTTCTTGTTCAAATAAAACCTGTGTAACCAAGAGTAGAAGGAATGAAGAAAATCGGGCTTTACTAACAAGGCACAATTAAACAAATATAAAACTGCCATAGGCAAATCCTATCTAACACCATTAGTTGGTGCCATAAAAACCCAATGTTAGGGAAAATGACTTTATCACAGGCAGTTAGTGCTGAGTGGAAATGTTATAAATATGCCATTGGTCAAATGATTTTAAAATACTTTACAATGGAATTTGACTATAATGTACCACAACAGGACTAAATACAGAACATATATTTTCCCACTGAACTCATGCAGTTTGACCTTGCTCATCCTTAATACAAGACTAGACCATTTTCTTTTCTGGTCATACATGTCCTTAATAACTTATTTTATGCAATCTCTTGATGCCTAGTCACTGGTGGCAATATGCTTGAGTCTTTTCATTGAACTGTGGGTTAATTTTAATTCTGACTCTTCCAAAATAAGAATGGTCCATATTCTGCAGCATTAAGCATCAATTAGGGAATGCTGGTTTTCAAAAATGGGATTTCATGGTAACATGTAGTTTGGTATCACTGAAAAGCACTATAAAATTTCCTTAATGCAATGCAGCCTGATTCCTTCCTCTTAATTTTTTGTCTCATACGCATATATTTTGTCTAGTTATAACTGACAGACTAACAGTAACTCAACAGGCTTCTCATACAGCTAAAGTTCACAGAACTTTGGAGATCCTTTAGTCCACATCCCCTCCCATTTACAGATGAAAAAATTGAGGCCTAGAGAGGTTAAATGACCTGTCCAAAGTAACACAAGTTGTAAGTGGTGAAGCCGAGATCTGAACAGCTTCGATTCCTCTAACATCCAATCTAGTACTTCTGGGGAAACGGTTTTTTCCATATATTTCTTTTTTTTCAGAATAGTTAAGCCATCTCTATTATATTACTATGGAAACCTGATAACAGCCCAAGACTAAATGTATATAATACAATAAAGAAGTATTTAGAGAACCTCACTCTTAATAAGAAATCATTCTTTTATTTGAACTACAAACAGGGAATTTTCCACATTAGTGAACCTGTGGGAGGGGGAGTCAAGATGGCGGCATAGAAGCAGCAAAACTCCGCAGCCCCCCCCGTAATGACCTCAAATACCTATAAAATATGACTCTAAACAAATTTTAGAGCTCCAGAACCCACAAGAATTACAGAAAAACACATCTCCCACTGAAGGCAGCCCAGCAGGCAGACACGAAGGGGTTCATCACAGTGTGCTGGGAGCCCAGACCAGCACTGCATGAACCTATGGCTTGGCTCCAGGGCCAGAACAAGCTGCGGCTGGAGCTTTCAGGAGAGCGAATTATCGGCAGCTGTGGTGTTTTCCAGAATTACCAACCCATAAGAAACAGAGACTAAGTGAAAGGTCAGTGGAACTTGGCTAAATTTGGGGGAGAGGGTCTGGCCAATTGCCCCAGGGCTAGAAGCAGCTAAAGTGGTGGCCCTGCAGCTGCCTCCATGTGACTGTTTCAGAAGCTCCTGGCCTGCAGATTGCAGGGGGGCCAAGTGATTATTCAGAGGCTAAGTGCTCTTGCCTTGAGCTGCCTGGATCCGGATTCCGGTCTTGAATGGTGGTCCTGAGGTGTGTTTTCAGTGAGGCAAAGCTGGTAGGGGCTGCCGAGATGGTGGCCTCCTAATAGCTCCAGCAGCTGTGGAAATCCCAGCATTTGGGACAGAGCTCTCCCCTCTGAAAGCAGAGTTCTACTGAACCCAAAGTCAAGCAATTGACTGGCAACACGAGCAGGCAAAGGAAGCAAAGCAAGCCCAACAATCCAACGTTAGATTCCTTTTTTGGGGACAACCCTTTTTTGGGAACAGGAGGAAGACAACACAGTCAGAACTCCCACACCAAAAGCTTCCAAGAAACATGTAGACTGATTACAAGGCATAGAGGAGCTTAAGAAGGATTTTGAAAACCAAGTAAGAGAAGTGGAGGAAAAATTGG
>CM053592.1:76344034-76362838 GCA_028646515.1 Pseudochirops corinnae
GGTTGGTCAGTCCGTGATTTTTTTTTTTTAATCTCTGTGGAGCTCTGCTTCCAGAAGGGAAAGCTCTGTCCCAAATCGCTGGGGTCCTCCTGGCTGCCGTAGCTCTCAGGAAGGTGCTGGGTCCCTTTCCCACTTCCAGCTCAGTAGATAAAAAAGACTCACAGGACCAAAGCCCAAGACCACGATCTGGGTCCAGGCCACTCAACGCGAGAGCAGTTGGCCACTGAACGATAGCTTAGTCCTCCTGCAGTCTGCAGGCCAAGGATGCGGAAGCTGCAATGCAGAGGCGGGTGCAAAACCTCTGCCTTTCACTTTCCCACCCTAGAGGCGTTTTGGCCGTACTGCTTTTCTCCCAAGAGCTCGCAAGTTCCACTGACCTAGTTCTGAACACTGCCGCAGCTGCCACCAATCCGCTCACCCAAGGCTCCTCAGCTCCTCTCGTCCAGCCGCACCCGGGGCTCAGCCAGGGCTTCAGGCCAGGCTGGTTTCAGTTCGCAGTGTTGATATGGTTCCTTGTAGCCGAGCTGACTTTAGTGGAAAGCATATTTGTGTGCATTTTGGAGTTCTAGGATTAGTTTAGAGTCATATTTTATGGGTATTTTGGGGTGGCTATGAAAGCTGTGATATGTTGCTGCTCCTAAGCCGCCATATTGGCTCTGCCAGAAAAGGATTTTCTTAAGTAATTAAGAATTACTTAAGTAATTACCTTAAAGGTAAGTAAAGTAATTACTTTAAAAGTAATTACCTTAAAGGTGAACAATCATGGTATAGCACAATCAATACTTGTTAGTATTTGTCCTTAGCCCCATGTAGATTAGGCTGGTGCTTTCCCTAAAAGGCAAAACTGTCACCATGACTTTTTTGGCTCACAGAGGTAAGGATGAAAACTTTCATCAGTGATGAGGCCTCTCAGTCACTTAAAAGCATAAAACAGGTCCACCTATTATTGAGACTAATCTCAATGTTCATATCTTCTGGCAAGCCACAGTGTAATGGTAATGGGGATTTGAAGATCTTCCCTGCCCCTTGTATTGGCAATCAAACAAGTATTTAGCACCTTGTTTCAGTTCATGATTGTATCAAGTATTAAGATCTAGAACTTGTGAATCTCACAGTGGAAGGAAGTTGCTGATATAACAGGAAGGGGCAGAACAGGGAGGAGCTAATACCATATATAAGGAAAAGCCCAAGCTAGAGAGCCAGGATTGCTGAGAGAGAAAACTTCTAGGATCCTGAGAACTTCTGAGAACTGCTATGAATTGAGAACAGAATGGAGAATAGAACTTATGGTGGCAGAACAGAAAACTGAGAACTGGACTGAAAACTGAGAAGAACTGAGAAGAGAATTGAGAAGAACTGAGAAATGAGAAGAGAGAAGAACGGGAAGGAAGCATGGTTGTGGTGCTGGTACTTTGTCTGTCTGTTTTGATGTTACTTTGTCAGATTTGTCTGCTGATAGAGGTAGTTGCTGTTGTTACAGAAGCCCTGGGACCTTATTGCTAGTTCAGAAGCCCTGAAAGAGGATTTTCTTGTATGTTTACAGAAATACTGGAGGAGGGTCTTACTGACGTTTTCAGAGGTCCTGGGACCATACTGATGATTTGTGTTGATTCCTTAGATGTTGTTGTGTCTATGTTGATTTCATAGGCAGAGTGTGAATTGATGAGGATGCCAGCAATGTATATGAATGCTATTGTGGCTCTGTTTAGCTTTGTGAAGGACTTGAGGTGAACTAGACACTGTGAACTTCAATATGGAACAGGAACTGCACAAGGAGCTGGACAAGGAACTGAGAGCTGACTGCCTTTGAACTCAGATGACAGTTGGATAGAGTTGGGCAGGAGCTAGGACCATGGAAAAGGAACCATGGAAGCTGAGAGCCTGCCTGAGTCAAGATGAAAGAAGTCCTTGGGTATTTAATGCAAACTGAGAAAATCATGATTTGCTGTGGCCTAGAGGTGGAGAACTCTGACCTTTATATTTTGATGACTGAGTTAAGGACTTCTCCAATTAAGAAAGAAGATTTTTGATTGAAGAGATTAAGACAATGTGACCTAGGCGTGGAGAACTTTCACCTTTGTACTTTGTGATTGAATTAAGGACTTACTAAATGATTGAGTTACTAAATGAATGTACTTTGTTTAAAACTATGTGACCACTTTGGTGAAAACTATGTGGCCATTTTAGTGGTAAGTTGTTATGCAATAACACTGTGAGTGCTGTTCTTTGATTTCTGTAAATGTTTTGTCTTAGTTACTGAATAAACAGAGAGTTCACTATACTGTATAATCAGAACCTTGAAAGCTGCTCACAGCAGCATGTTGTTCATGCTTGGCGTTACACACAGCATGGCTTGAATTCATTATCTTCTCTGAGAAGCTGTTTCATAGATTACCTCTTCCTAGGCAACCAACACTGAAGTACAGGAGTCCCAATCTCTTGACTCAGAAGATTGTCATCAAGGCCAAAAATGTCTATCTCTGAATCGCTATTCAGTCATCTGTATTTGGAGAAAGAAGCTGTGTGAGATGTGAAGACCCTTACCAATAATTTGTAGAGACTTCAGAGTGTTGTAGTAAAATCAGAAGAGTCTTTATTGTGCTTTCTCGAGAAAGGGCACTCCCAGAGCATCTAATACAATGCTGACTGAGGAGTGCAAATTGCAGAAGCTCGCAGGCTTCTGTCATCCTAATCCTAACCCCACCTCCAACCCCTTACCATTGGTTGGTAAAGCAAACTCACAATCTTCCTACTAATGGTAACTAATTGGTGCAAAGCAATCTCAATCTGAAGAGGTGCTGGGTGGCCTATGTAGTATATTTTGGGGTAACTTTAATTCAGTTTTGTGTTAAGTTGTAAAAGCCACATTTCTTAACTGTTTCTCCCCTTCCCCCAGCTGTACTTGTCTTTCCCAGCCCCAGCCTAAAGGTATTTCCTCTCAAGCCATTAACTCTTCATTCAAGGTACAACCTCCTTTTGTCCTAGCAAACAAAACCCATCCACTTGCAAATTAGGATGGGAACTTCTCACTTGACCTGAGCTCAAATCTGTGACCACTGGTCGACCTTATGACGATTCAGGGCTCAAACCACACCTCCTGCCCCTTCCCTCCTGCTGTTTGTCCCAGTGTATCATGGGTAAAACACATGCGCAGTTGATGTCAAGGGTGCATGTCCCTTTAAGTATTAGTCACGCCCTGGCTCCTCCCAGATTCCTCCCTAACTCCACCTTTGTACACCTCATTTGCTTAATGAACTTATGGTTGACAGTTTTGTATCTTTAAATATGCCTCTCTGCCCCTTAGAACTTTGCAGATGGCCCTTCGTAGCTCTTGCCTTTTCTGGCAGGTCAAGTAGGCATTCTAGTAGGCCATCTGCCCACTGCAGAGAGTGACACTTCCAAACTTTCTCTGAACATCCCCCCTCCTTGCCCCTTGCGAGCTTTTCCTAGCCAGGTTTCCTCACCCTACCCCTTTTTGTCCTGTAAATCAATAAACTTTTGTAAATCTACCAAAAGACAGCTGAGCCTGTAATTCTTTTCAGACGTGAACCTAGAAAGGATTTCTCATTAGAAAACCCCCCAAAACCTATCCCACAACAAATCCACTACCATAATTATTACTAGAGGCTCTAATTTTGTTAGATAACATACATAATACATGAGGTTCACTAAGCAAGTGTAATAACAACCCCATAATACTGAACCTCCACCAGTCCAACCTAGATGTGTCCTTATCTGGGCCTGAGTATCCCAAGGCCACTATGTGCTTTCTAATTGATCAAATCCACCTGCTTCTGAGTTCTCTGGGAACTGGGAACCCAACTTCTTCCCAAGGCTACTGTCTGGTACTTTTTATCAGTAGTCTTGTTTCAGCAATCCTTGCTGTTCTGTAGAAACTTAACCCTTTGCTACCTCTCACACTAACATTCCTTTATACACAATGACCCCATATGTATGGGGAAACAATAATGAACTTAGTTACAAATTATAAAGAAGAAATAAGAATCTAATAGGATGTTCAGAATAGAGAAACTTCACTGAAAGTCATCTCTCACAAAATAGACAGCAGAAGAGGCTGATAAGTCTTAAGAACAAGTCTTAGGTTTACCTAGCCAAACACATGCTCTTGGTACCATGTGTGAGCAGTCAGTATAATTAGCAGAGGGAAGTGAGAGAAATACTATTCTCTTTTAGCAGGATATTGATGTGAAAGCTGTCATATTCCCAAGCCATATGTTCAGAAGAGAGCAAGTAGAAAGTAGTTGTCTCTACCTTTGAAATCCATTGAGGGGAATGTTTTTCTTAGACTTTCTATGTGATTCGAATGTGGGTATCTGAAAGTATAGTTGAACTGATTAATTCATATGAGGTACTTTGACTTATTTTGTGAATTACTACAGCTAACTAAGGATATCAGTATGGAACATGCATGGGTATGGGTCTGTGCTCTGGCCCTTTCCAGTAGATCTTGTGATTAAGGGGAACTAAAGCATTACCTAGTCATTACCTAGCTTTACTTTCTACAGTGGCATCTCCTGATTTCATTTGATTCAGCCGCTCCTGGATTATTTTCTTGTTTCTATTAGCCTGGTTAGAAGCTTGTGAGAATTCTCTCCTCTCAGAGTCCGCACAAGATGTTTGGGTTTCAATTACAAGGACCATCAGGAGCAATAGCCTATAGAAACAGGGAACAAAACTGAGACTAAGAGAACCATGGCCACCTTAAGTGAGCATTGGTGAACAGAGATGTATGTGAATGCATCCTATTCAAGAAGATTCTTGGAAGGTCAAGGCTAGATATAAGAAAAAGCAGCTTCAACAGACAAAGAAGAGAGGTGGTCAGAAATTCTCAGGGGAAAAAAATTCTCAATAAAGGACTAAAAAATAAAACTTATGGTCTCAGAGATCTATACCCAAATGTAGAGTGCTCTGTGCAGTGCCTGTCACATAATAGGCCAAATATTTATTGACTGATTGCACAAAATATAGGTAACAAGGAGGGGGAAGTAGAGATACTACAAGTAAGGCAATTTAACTGTAAGAGATGTCACTGAAACTTGATGGGATGTAGAGCTAGAACTAGGACTGGGCAATAGGTACGTTGTCTGAGTGAAGGAAATTCTTCTCAAAGTGGGGAATTGAGAACAACCTGAGAACACTTGTCTTCATCTCTGAGAGAAGGCAGGGGAAGATCCTGCTCACAATGGGTGGGAACAACTTAACTATGACTTGCTCCATCCTTGTCTCTAGGTTTCCAAGTCACACCAGGAGAGAGGGCAGAAACTCTGGCTAGATTCAGACAGGCCAGGAATGGGGAGAGAAAGCAGAAGCTGGTCTTGACTAGCTGGCTGCCTTAGTCTAAAGGACTGTTAGACCATACTTATTGTGTCAATCAATCAGGCTAGTATTTGTTTAACATCACCACCCCCTTCCCAGTAATTAGCTCTGACTTGTATGGGTACCTAATCTGTTTAGAATCTGCTTTCTTTACTCTAACAAAGGCAAAAAACAAACTCTTTCCTGGGAACAACTACAGTACAAGAGAATATTCCACCTAGCCTTTATTACCCATTGGAAAACACTTCAAATGCATCATTACCAGGGATTTAAAAAGTGTCAGGGAAGAAGGATAATCCTTCTAGCAGACAGTGGCCATATGGTTTTCCACTGTTTGTCAAAGCCCAGTGAGCACCACACCACGTTTTGTTTTGTTTAGCTTTACAAAGAACTGCAGGAAATGGAAACAGCCCTCTAGCTAATATAAAAGAGTAAACATAGACAGAATTTAAGTGAGATGCTAAAAAGATGAGTACTGTTGCTGTTGACAGTTGAAGTCCAAAGAACAAAATAGTGTTATGTTTCTTCCTCAAAATTAAGAAGTGAAGATGATAAGGAAAAATTAAGCGAGAAAACTTGGAATAATTGGAAATATAGCACATTTTTCAACTGGAAAGATTGCATGACTATTTCAACAAATGAGATACTACAAACTTAAATTTAAATATAAAGAAAACCCAATTTAATATCAAGAAAATTTAAAATTAATGTAAACAAAATGAGTAGGTGGCACAATGGTAATCAGGAAGTTCTGAAGTCACAAAGACCTGAGTTCAGATGTGGCCTCAGACACTTGCTAGTTGTTTGACCTGGGCAGTCTAAAGCCAAGAGTGAGCAGCTTTCCAGAGGACTGCTGCTGTGAACAGCTGTAATGGTAATGAAATTTGAAGATCCCTTTGTATTGGAAAGCTAAGAGGTACCTAGCACTTAGTTTCAAATTAAACCTCTGTTAAAAAAACAGAAGGTATGAACCCTTGTCGCTGGCAAGGCCTCCTTAAGAGACACAAAGTACAATTGTCAAAGTTCTCTACCCATGGGGTACAATTAAGTTACAATATCAGTCACTACTCAGTACTCTCTTAAGGGGTAGTAGAAAATACACAGGCCATCTACCCCTCCTTCACAAGTAAGTTACAATTTTATCAGTCACTACTCAGTACCCACAAAGAGGATTTTTTCATCTTGACATAGGGGCCAGGAAGGGGCTGAACAGGGAGGAGCAATACTGTATATAAGGAAAAATCCCAGCTGGGAAAGTCAGAACTTCTTGGATGAGTACCTGAAGGCTGACCTGCTGCTGCTGGACTGGAACTTCTATGGAGAAAGTGATTTTGATATTGGAATGGGAGAAAGTGATTTTGATTTTGAGAACAAAGCTGCTGAAGATTTCTGAGGGCCAGTTGGAGCTGCTGAGGTGGCTGAGGATTTCTGAGGGCCAGCTGGAGCTGCAGAAGCCTGAGGATGCATGACTGTGATGCCAGTACTTTGCATAAACCTATTTGTGGCTTTATTAAGCCCTGACTTCCCAGGAACAGAGACTATGAAGGATTTAAGGTGGACTTGACACTGTGAGCTTCAGCATGGAACAGTATGCATGGAGAGCTGGACAAGGAACTGGGAGCTGTCTGCTTTTGAACCCAGGTGACAGTTTGGTGAAATCCAGGTAGGAGTTGGGACCATGGAAGGGGATCCAGGGAAGCTGAAAGCCTGCCCTATGTCAAGATGAAAAAATCCTCTTTGTGGATACTGAGTAGTGACTGATAAAATTGTAACTTACTGGTGAAGGAGGGGTAGATGGTCTGTGTATTTTCTACTACCCCTTAAGAGAGTACTGAGTAGTGACTGATATTGTAACTTAATTGTACCCCATGGGTAGAGAACTTTGACTACTGTGCTTTGTGTCTCTTAAGGATGAGTGAGTTAAGAATTAAAGGAGGCTCTCCTCCTTAAGACTGACTGAATTAAAGACTTAACTAAATGATTAATTGTCTAAATGAATGCACCTTGTTTAAAAGAGATCCACTGAGTGATTGAGTTACTAAGTGATTGACTAAATGATTGTACTTTGTTTAAACTATGTGACCACTTTGGTGAAAACTATATGGCCATTTTAGTGATAAGTTATTAAGCTGTGACTATGAATGCTGTACTTTGATTTAATGTGAATGTTTTGCTCTGATTTATTATTGAATAAATACAGTGTTCACTCTACTATGTAATCAGAACTTGAAGCTATTCTCAACAGCAGTCCTCTGGAAAGCTGCTTGTGTGTGGCTTTGCAACAGCTTTCAATGTTCTGATTACATAGTATAGTGAGCTCTCTATTCAATAGCAAAACATTCATAGAAAATCAAAGTACAGCATTTGCAATATTATAACTTATCACAGAAAATCAAAATACAGGAGTAGCTAGGTAGCACAGTGAATAGTGCACTGTCTCTGGAGTCAGGAGGACCTGTGTTCAAATCTGGCCTCAGACACTTAACACAAAACAACTAGCCATGCCAACCTTGGGCAAGTCACTTAACCCCAATTGCCCTACCTTCCCTCCTCCAAAAAAAAGAAAAAAGAAAAATACAGCATTCACCATGTCACAACTCAACAACTTATCACTAAAATGGCCACATAGTTTTCACCAAAGTGGTCACATAGTTTTAAACAAAGTACATTCATTTAGCCAATCACAGAATCCTTAATTCAATCACAAAGTACAAAAGTCAAAGTTCTCCACCCCTAGGTCACAGTAAATCATAATCTTCTCAGTCAGTACACAGTATCCAAGTTAAGTCTTCTTTCAGCTTGACTCCAGGCTGGCTCTCAGCTCCCATCATTCCTCTTCCATGGTCCCAGCTCCAACTGTCACCTGGATTCAAAGGCAAGCAGTTCCCAGTTCCTTGTCCAGTTCTTTGTCCAGTTCCTGTTCCATACTGAAGTTCACACTGTCCAGTCCACCTCAAGTCCTTCATAGTTCCTGTTTCTGGGAAGACAAAGACTAAAAGGGCCACCCTAATATTCATGCACATGCCGGCACCATCATCAATTCATTATCTGCCGGTGAAATCAACTCAGACCCACCAACAAGGTCTGAGAACTCAACACAAATCATCAACATAGAAATCAACACAGACCCACAAACAAGGTCCAAGAGGTCAGCACAAATCATCAGTAAAGTCCCAGGACTCCAAAACCCTCCTCCAGGACTTCTGTAAACATACAACCAGAAAATCCTCTTTCAGGGCTTCCAGTAAGGTCCCAGGGCTTTTGTACAAAGTATCACAAACAAACATCAACACAGACAGAGCAGACAAACAGAGTGCCAGGGAGACCACAAGTTTTCTCCTTCTTGACTCTGCCACCACAAGAGTCCTCTTCTCAATTCTCAGTTCAGTCTTCAGTCCAGCAGCAGCTGCCCTGCCTCCACAGTGCTTATCCCAAGAAGTTCTGACTGTCCAGCTTGTGTTCTTCCTAATATATGATATAGCTCCTCCCCTTCCTGTTGCAGGAGTTCATAAGTTCTAAGGTTCACAAGTTGTGGGTTTCACACTTTCTGCTTCTTAACAGAATTGATACAAGGCTCAAAAGACACTTGAACTGAAACAAGGTGTTAATTCAATAGTTCAAACAAGGTGTGAACTACTTCTGCCATTACAGAAAGTCACTTAATCTCTGCCTCAGTTTCCTCATCTGTAAAATGGGGATAATAATAGCACCTACTTCCCACAGTTGTGAGGGTCAGGTGAGATAATATTTGTAAAGTGCTTTGCATAGGGTCTTACACACAGTAGCTGCTTCAATAAATGCTTTATTTCCTTCTTTCATGAACTCTATAGTTCAGCCAAAATGTCCTTATTGTTGTTTCTCATATCTTTTCATGATATCTAGAAGGTACCACCTTCTCCACTTTACCTCTTAGAATATTTAATTGTCTTTGTGTGAGATGAAAAAGTTTGGAGTCTGAGTCTGAGATCAGAAAAGGTCTTTATTCTTTCTCATGAGAAACGGTACCTTGCTGTTCAAATGGCATCTGCCAGGGAGTACAATATGTGGAAGCTCACAGGCTTCTATCGCCCTGATCCTAACTCCACTTCTAATACCTGTCCTACCTCACCACTGGCTGGTGAAGCAAGCTCACAATCTTTCATTAGTGTTAATTAATTGGTGCAAAGAAGTTTCAATCCTTCATCACATATTTCCTTTCACCAAATCTGGAAGTGCCCAATCAGAAGTGCACTAGTATGGTTTTCTTTCAAATTACCTCATTTCAGGGGAATCATGAGTGACTCACCAGACTGAAGTGGTTTACAAAGTATGGAGAAGAGACAGGAATGTAACAGAGAGTTAAAAGAAATGAGGAAACTTCACTGTGAGTCATCTTTCACAGCTTCAAATCTCAGGTAAAAGGTTACCTTCTATGAGGCCTTTCCTAATACTCTCCCTCACTGCTAGTGTCTTCCTCCTTAAAATTATCTTGTATTTATGTATTGATTTTTTTATGTATTTTGATTTTTCTATGTATATGCATACATATATATATATATATATATTGTTTCCCCCTTAAAATGTAAACAAGCACCTTGAGGAAGGGGCTTCTCTTCATTTTTGCTTTTATATTCCCTGCGCTTAATATAGTGCCTGACCCATAGTAGATCCTAAATAAATGCTTACTGAATTTGTATGTAAGGAAGAAAGCCATTCAGCTCAAGATCAGTTATATTCAGATAAGTAGAAAAAACTTGTTCACGCACTGTGGATCATCTACAAAACAGCCATATCTGGAACCAATTAGACTTCAGCTTCTGTAGATTAGGCCAAAAGCCTTCCAACTATGCCTCTGGAAGTCGAGGGATTTAGGAGAGTACCTTGGTTTCAAACTCTGCCTCCTCCCCCTCCCATTCCTTGGCTAGAGGTGGAGACCTTATGAGCTTTGAAGGATCTGAGGGATTTTGGACTTTGCATCTTCCCAAATTATTCCATTGATATGGAAAGACAGATTCAACACTCAAAAAGGAGCCCAGAAGAAAAGTTATAAATGGCTAAAGGGGACTGACTAAGTATACTCAAAGGGGAGAAAAGGACCTCCAGCCACAAAGAAATGAGGAGATACCTCTTTGCCATACCTTGTGCTCTAAGCTTAAACTCCTATTTTGGTGAGTTCCCCAAAATAATCAATTTCCAGTAAAATTATTCTCTCTTCTATATTACTGATTGGTTAAAGGATTAGCACCCCAATTTCATTTGACAGTTGATGTCTCCTTAATATTTATACACAATTAACATCATCAACACTTACAAAGGAATACTTATCAAGTAGACAGAGTTTAAGAATGGAGCTGTTCAACATCTTCCAGAACTAGAGGCATTCTCTCCCCTCTCCTACCTTGGTTCCTAATGTTAGAAATACCAAGAATTTTACCTGGCCATGAGTGAATTTAGAAAAAAAAAGATTTTTATTTCACATCATTTCAGACAGGTGACTTGGCCTCTAAGCCATTGTGAAGGAGAGTCCACAGGAAACTGTAAGTCAGAACAGCTAGCATGGAGGGAGAGAGAGGACACAAGCAAGCAGGCAGTTGGGCGTGTGAGTGTTTGTGGGTAGGACTTGAGCAGAGTAAAGCTTTTGAAGAAGCCAAGGCTGCTCTACAATTGGATATTGATTTATGGCCTATGCAAAATGGTTTGGCGGAATTACAAGTGACTGTACAGGATGATTATGCAAATTGGAGTTTATGGCAAAAACAACAAAGCAGAAATGTACCCTTAGGATTTTAGTCTAGGAAACTTCCTTGATCTATAGTGTAATATATCCCTTTTGAAAAACAATTCTTAGTTGCCTATCGGGCTTTGGTAGAGACTGAACAACTAACTCTGGGGCATGAAGTGATATTAAGCCTAGAATCCCAATTATGACCTGGGTAATGAGTACCCCAGCTTCTCATAGAATTGGACATGCACAAGAGGCTAGCATAATCAAATGGAAGTTGTATATTCAAAATAGATCTAAAACAGGCAAAAGTGGGGTTTCTGTTCTACAAGAAACTATAGGAAACACTGATACTGAGGGAAATGATACACCCCCTGAACAAAGCAACAGTTGGTACAGTCTTTGGTAAAATGGAATGAGGGATATGATGGATTAACTGAAGAATAAAAGAAACATGCATGTTTTATTGGTAGGACAGCAAAATATTTGGGCCATAAAAGCCGTTGGAAAGCAATAGCCTATAACCCATGTACTAGGCAGACTTTGGAAAGTACTGGGATAGGTGAAAGTAGTTAATATGTTGAACTTATGGCAGTACATCATGCCATTAAAACAGAATGGGGAAGACAGTGTCATATATTTACTCATGAGAAGTAGCTAATGGGTTAGTTATATGGATGCCCATGTGGAAAAATCAAAATTGGGAAATTTATGGTAAACAAGTCTGGGGCAAAGAATTATGGGAAGATATATGGGACATGTCTTTGATTACTAATTTGTCAGTTTTTCATGTAAATACTCACATGACCCTCACCACGCCAGCATATGCTGATCAACTATTAGAGACTGCTACTCAATATTTTGCCCTTACTCTGGCGCCAACTGATGACCCAGTACTGGCAAAATGGCTCCATCAAATGGCTGGCCATTTAGGGGTCCAGACCATACACCAGCGGGCACAAGATTGAGGTATTAGTGTGTCTCATTCATTGTTAAAACAAGTAGCAGAGGTATGTCAGACAACTGGAAAAGGAATGAACCATTCCTCAGGTAGTAACGGGTGATATCAAAAGGAAAAATCTCAGTCCAAATTTGGCAAACAGATTATATTGGTCCCCTATCCTAAGATAAAGGATGCAAATTTATATGTATTTGTGTTGACACCCATTCAGGAGTACTAGTGGCTTGTCCTTATAAGAATAAAATCCAGAAAAACACCTGTAAAACTCTAGATACCATAAGTCTGTATTATGGAACCTCAATGCAGATTCAAGGTGACAGTGGGTCACATTTCAAAGGTAATGAAATGAAGAAATATTGTATATTAAACAATATAGAATGGATATATCAAATTCTGTATAATCCACAATCATCTGGGTTAACTGAAAGAATGAATGGATTGTTGAAAGAACAGTTAAGGAAGTTAAGTTCTAATAATTCATATCAACATTGGAAGGATAATTTGTTCACTGTTTTACATTTTTTGAATAATAGACCATTGGGAGGAAATACACCTCTAGCCAGAATGATGACTTCAACTCTGCAAATTAGAAAACAACAAATGCATAAGATTCCAAATATTAAGCACTGGGCTATGAGGCAAGATGTCTTAGCACTATATCCAGGGGCACTTGGTTTGGCATCACGTGGTTTACATTGTTTAGAGGGGATTTTGGTTGGATAGAAAAGAAATAAGAAAAAGATCCACTGGAATATGTATGAGAATCTCTAAAAATCATTTTGGATCGATAATACCTAAATCAGGACTAGTAGCTTGAGGAATAGGTATATTGGCTGGAGTAACAGATTCTAATTATCAAGGAGAAATTATTGTGACATTCCAAAATTTGGGTGAAGAACCCATACAGTGTTGTAAAAATGATAGAATAATTCAAGAGATTATTATTCCTTGTTAAATAATATCCCTTGTGAAAACTGACCCTCCTTCCAAAATAACTATCAGAGGAACTCAAGGCTTTAGTTCTACTGATAAAATAAAATTGGGAGCTAAAGTATGGGTAAAGCAGAAGTCAGATGATATTCCAAAAGCTGTGGAAATTATAGTACATGGGAAAGATACTACTGTAGCTATTGTTTATTTGGGAGAAGAAGATTACCAAATTGTACCCTTAACTCATATATGCTGTGAATGAGGCTATGATAGTGAGTTCATGGACTCCTGAAGCATGACTGACCCTATATATCTACTTCTTTTTGGCTTTTTGTCTGTGAAATTTGTTTGCTAGATTTGTTTTCTGCAGGTTTAATATTCTCCACCTGCAGATGCTTGATCACTTAAATCAAATGTCACCCTCTGTCCACGACTGTGATGTGTCACCCATGGATCTGTCACCGACCAAATTCCGGATGCCAGTTAAAGAACTGACCTCTTGAATGAGACCTTTTGGGACAGGGATTTTGAGCCCCATTTGTTTGAGGGGAGAATGTGCCCAAGCACCTACTCTAAGATATAGTTTTATGTGCTTATTTTCTGTTATTCCTGTTAAATTGTTGTAAAGTTCAGTTGACATCAGTTACCCCTAAACTCCCATTAATCTATATAATGAAATGTATTGTTAATGTATTTTTGCTATGTAAGGGACATAAAAGATCTTGGGGTTGAATGTAATGATGATGGGAATTTGAAGATCTTCCCTGCCCTTTAATAGGTTTAAGGGAATTTAAAGATCTTCCCTGCCCCCAACAGGCCAAATGTAATCATATAGAGCCTGAGGTGAGAGAAGCTTACTGAAGAGGGGAGCAGAACCCACAGGAAGCTGGGAGTCAGAGCAGCTAGCACAGTGGGAGAGAGAGGATGCAGGCAGACAGACAGCTAGGCTTATAAGTGTTTGTTTGCTGGAAGGCTAAAGGATGGTGTGGCTTCCTGCTGTGCTATGGTGTATCAACATTGTTGTTATGATGGATTCAGTTTCCTGGTGTTGGGATTTGGCTTTCTGGTATCTGAATAAATGTTTTGCTTCTGTCTTTTATATGGAGAGTCTGTTATATTTTGCTATTCAGAACTGTGCTGACATATTCATAGTCACCATCAATGCTGTGAATATTGCATTGGTGCTGCAATTAGACAGCATGAGAGAGGAATTTTAAATTGCTAAGGGAATTGACAAAAGCTGTGAGTTTGAAGATACCCAAGATAGCAATGCTAAAAGTTCCATTATCTGAGACTGGGTCTGAGTTTATGAACCTCATCTTCATCCTTTGCAAATGAGACCTGGCCTGGCAGTTCTTTTGATATACAGGAAGAGGCCTTTTCAGAACAAAGAAAAGTAGTAGGTATGCTGATTTTCAGGCGCCAGCATCCCCCACTGCCCTCTACAAGCAATTTTGTCTCTGACAATAGCCATCAGTATAAACCATAATTTCTATTTTTATGTAATTTCTGTGTAAACAAAATTCAATCATACCTTACACTAAGACAGCCCAGGATTCCAAACAGCTGATTTTCTCTGTGCTACCCTGCTGACTCCATCACATTTGGTTTAGTTTCCTAAGACTCAGCTTTGTGACTCCATCACATTTGGTTTAGTTTCCTAAGACTCATCTAAGTGCTAGAGACAAGATGCATATATGAAGTAGTGGCTCATAACTGCTTCAAAGAGAATGACAGTCCATCTCACTCACAAGGAATGAAAATGTATGACATAAGGGCGTCTAGATGGCACAGTGAACAGAGCACCAGCCCTCCAGTCAGAAGGACCTGAGTTCAAATCTGGCCTCAGACACTTCACACACTAGCCATGAGACTTTGGGCAAGTCACTTAACCCCAACTGCCCTCCAAAAAGCAAAAAAAAAAAAAAAAAAG
The DNA here is from genome assembly GCA_028646515.1 of Pseudochirops corinnae. Classification (NCBI taxonomy): domain Eukaryota; kingdom Metazoa; phylum Chordata; class Mammalia; order Diprotodontia; family Pseudocheiridae; genus Pseudochirops; species Pseudochirops corinnae. Next base: position 76,358,897 of record CM053592.1, read on the forward strand.
CGTATGACAGTAGCACCTTGAGGGTAGTGACTGTACTGTGTCTTGCTCATCTTGTATTAACCAAGAAAATATGGTAGAACCAGGATTGGGACTAGACCCGTGATTTAATTGTTATAAATTACTCTCTGATGAGGAAACTCCTTCTACTAAGATGGTTTAGCAACTTCAAGTCCTAGAGAATTGCCCAGATAATTGAGAAGTCGGATGGCTTTTTCAACAGAGGTAGACTTGAATCCAGGTCTTCCTGACTCCAAGGCTGGTATTCTATTCACTATGTCATGCTGCCTCTTAATATTTTTGCTATGGATATAACAGACACCTAATAAAGTAATAAGGTAGTCGTTTAATTCAGGGTACTTTCTGGGTTAGCATCTATTCAAAATGGTAGCACCCAAGCCTTCATCTGTGGTTTCCCTTTTATCCAAACCAACCAAACAATTCAAAGCAAAGACATTTAATTAAATAGGATAGCAAGGTAAAAGAAAATTGTTTTTTGTTTTAATCTGGACTTGTGATTTCATTAATGTTAAGAATTACCAGTATGGAAATTCCCAACTCATCTATATTTTAGAGAGTTACCTAGGAGGTTAAGTGATTTGTCCTTGGTGACACATCTACAGAGAGAACTTGAACCCAAGTTTTCTTGACTCCAAGGCTCTACCCACTATGCCATGCTGGCTTTCAGCAAGTTAAATAACAAGGGACTTCTCTCCCCCACACACCCACCCACCCCTGATACACAAGAGGATTCCTTCTCATAGATACTATTCCCAGGGAAAGATGGAAAATGAAACTTGTGCCTCTTAAGCAACTCATAGTCCTAAGGTTGCATCTCAGCTGAAATATCTCTCCAATTCTGAAGCCGCTACTTGCTGTATCCACACAGATCTGCTGATGTAATCCTCTGCCTTTATTTTCCAGAGCTGTGAGCTTTCTTTACTAATCCTCTATTTCAACTGAAATTATTATGAAATTATGCAGAATTATTGTTGCAAGGTGACCTCTGACCCTAAAAGAGTGTTAACAGCACTTCTGTGAGTCAGTTCACTTTCTAACGAGTATTTGAGTTCTTTTGTGAATCATAGCCACACCTAGCTAATAAAGCACTAGTTCCTCAGATAAAATGTTATTTGGTTCCCTTTCAGCAGGAACTCCCCCAGGCTCACTTGATAATTGGACTAAAATGTGTGGTACTTCATGACTGATTCTTCAGGACTCCATGGACCATAAACACCAGGGCTGTCTGTCCTCCACTATCTCTCAAAGCTTGTCCAAGTTTATCTTCAATTATTTCATAATATTATCTATCCATCTCATCTTCTGCCCTCCCCTTTTCCTTCTGTCTTCAATTTTTCCCAACATCAGGGTCTTTTTCAATGAGTTCTATCTTCTCATTATGTAGCCAAAGTATTTAAGCTTCAGTTTCAGTATTTGACCTTCCAATAAATAGCATAAATTAATTTCATTAAGTATGGACTGATTTGAGCTTGCTGTCCTGTGGATAACCCTGAACTTTTATTTTTAGCAATACTGCAAGTTAAGGGTTGAATTATTCTGAATTCTTGCACTACACTTATGTTGCTGCCTCCTACACTTGCATGATGCTTAAATCACAGTGCTCTCATTTTGTTCCTGTCAATTCTGATTGTTGTGAACATAATTTTCCTTGAGAATACTCATCTTCTTAAATCAGAGGAGTAGTAAGTAAACAACATAATCTTGTTTTCTCCAGGCAAGGAAAAAAATAGGGCAGCTGGCACATAAATATTGAATTGATGAAAAATTTGAACTTTAGCAGTCTGATTTGGTCTCTTCTTCTCACCACACAATTTTCATGCCTTACTAATTGCTACCTATCTCATTATGGTCTTGTTTGGAAAACACTTTATAAATCTCAAAGTACTATAAATATAATATTAATGATAGCTAGATTTTTACATATTGCTTTGTGTTTGTTATCTCATTCAATCCCCCTAACCCTGTTAACTAGGTGCTATTATTATCATTTCACAGATGAGAAAACTGAGGCAGACAAAAGTTAAGTGACTTGTCCAGGGCCACAAAGTATCTGAGGAAAGTTTTGAGCTCAAGTCTTCCTAACTCCAAGTCTAATAATCTTTCCACTGCCTCGACTAGCTGTCTGAGAAATGAGCTAATATTTTTGTTGCTATTATTTCCCACTAATTAGCTGAAAAACCCAGATCAAAAGGTAAATTCATGGTTATTAACACTAAATTGTTCTTAATCATGCTTGGAAAATGAATGATTACAAATTATTTCACTAAGCTATGTACCATATAAGTATAGCCATATTTATAGGGCAGTCTTAATTTTTTCAAAATACTTTTCCCACATTCAAATGGCAAACATTTATTGTTTATTATGCGAACTTTTATCCTCAAACATCTCTGGGCAGTTAGGTACAACCATTCTCAATCACCTAGGTCCTTTGATGTCTCACTCTCCCTCATTCACATCCCCAATCCATTGCAAAATCTTGTTGTTTCAATTTTCATAACATGTCTTCTATATATCTCATCATATCTTGACTTCTAATAACTTTCTAATTAATCTCCTTAACCAACTATCTTCCCATTCCAATTCATTCTCTATCTAGCTGCTGAAATAACTTTTTTCTTTTTTAAAATTTTAATATTCTATTTTTTCTCCAATTACATGCAAAAACAATTTTTAGCCTTTGTTTTTTACCATCTTGAGCTCCAAATTCATTCTCACCCTCTCTTCTCTCATCATTGAGAAGGCAATTTCATAAAGGTTATATATGTGCAGTCATGCAAAACATCAAGGCAATTTTTATAAAGCATACATCTGCCCATGCTTCATCCCCACTCAGTGATATCCTGGGGCTCCCTGTAACTTCTGGAATCAAACAAAAGCTCTGATTATTTTTTTTTTTACATTTAAAGCTCTTTATCACTTGGCCTTTTCCTACCTTTCCTATTTTCTTATGCCTTAATCCAGGGGTGGGGAATCTGCAGCCTTGAGGACATATGTGGCCCTCTAGGTCCTCAAGTACAGCCCTTTGACTGAATCCAAACTTCACAGAACAAATCCCCTTAATAAAAGGATTTGTTCTATAAAACTTGTACCGAACCAAAAGCTACACATTTAAGGACCTAGAAAGCTACATATGACCTTGAGGTTGCAGGCTCCCCATCCCTGCTTTAATCCCTCTATGATCCCAGATGCTTGACCATAACACATTACCTCCTTTCTCTGTAACTGCACTGGTTGTCTGTCATAATCAAAACATTCTGGTCCTACATCTCCTCCTCTTGGTTTCACTGGCTTCCTTCAAGACCCAGCTTAATTCTCACTTTATATAGGTCTCTCCTATTTCTCCTAGCTGCTAGTCCTTTCCCCTCTCAGACTGCCTTCCTTTTACAATGTATATACATATCGCGTGTTTCCCTAATTATTTACATGGGATCTCCCCATTAGAATGTAAATTCCTTGAGCTCAGGATCTATTTTTTCCCTTTTAAAAATTAAAAAGTATTTTAAAAAATTAACAAAAGTCTGATTTGTCTCTGTCCCATTTTCCCTTGCCCCCAAGGGAAAAAAGAAAACAAAAATCCTTGTAACAAATATACATAGGCAAGCAAGACAAATTCCTGCACTGGTCACATCCAAAAACTATTCTTAATCTGTACCTGTAACGATACTAGGATTTGAAGATCTTCCACGCCCCTTGAGCTTGCTGATGTAGCAGGAAGGGGTGGAGCAAGAGAATGCCTGAACCAAGCTAGTCTCCCTGCGGTGCGGACTGGAAGCGGCTTCAGAGGCAGTGGCTGCGGCTGCGAACTCTTTTTGCTTTGAGCGGGCCAGAACCTCTGCTAAGGACTCCTGCTGAGGACTGCCTGGAGCAGGAACTGCCAGGGGCCGGAGCTGCTGGGACCAAGCTGCCTGGACGCTGAGCAGT
>CM053592.1:76363338-76415706 GCA_028646515.1 Pseudochirops corinnae
AGCTGACTTTAGTGGGAAGTGTCCTTGTGTGCGTTTTGGAGTTCTAGGATTGGTTTAGAGTCCTATTTTATGGGTATTTTGGGGTGGCTATGTGAGAGCTGCGATATGTTGCTGCTGCTATGCCGCCATCTTGGCTCCGCCCCCTGTTTAGCTATTTTTAAAAAAAAGCTTTTAGAAGACTCATTCTCAAAGTCAGATCTGAACAATTGGAAAAAAAATATTAATTGCTCCTGGGTAGGCCAAACCAATATAATAAAAGTGACAATTCTGACAAAATTAATTTACTTATTTAGTGCTATTTCAATCAAGCTATCCAAAAATTATTTTAAGCTAGAAAAAATAATAAAATTCATCTGGAAGAGCAAAGGTCACGACCATCAAGAGTATCAGTGAAAAGAACAAAGGCGAGGAAGGAGTCCTAGCCATGTCATTCCTCAAGCTGCATTATAAGGCGATAATCATCAAAATAGTCTGGTGCTGACTGAGAAACAGAATGGCGGATCAGTGGGGTAGATTAGGTGCACAGTGGTAAATGACCGTAGTAATTAATGTTTGATAAACCCAAAGACCCCCGCTCCTGGGACAAGGATTCCCCATTTGACAAAAACCACTGGAAAGACTGAAAAGCATTTTGGTAGAAACTAGATATACAGCAACATCTCAAACTGTATATGAAGATGAGGTTAAAATGAGGACATGATTTAGGCATAAAGGGTAATACCATAGGTAAGTTAGGTTATCATGGCATAGTTTACCTGTCAGATCTATGGAGAAGGGAAGAATTTATTACTAAACAAAAGGTAGCCTAATGAGATATAAAATGGATGGTCTTGATAGCATTAAATTAAAAAGATCTGCACAAACAAAATCAGTGCAGCCAAGGTTAGAAGGAAAGCAGAAAACTGGGGTAAAAATTTATAGAAAGTTTCTCTTCTAAAGGTTTAATTTCTCAAATATATAGAGAACTGATTGAAATTTATGGAAATACAAGTCATTGATAAATGGTCAAAGAATATGAATGGACAGTTCTCAGATGAAGAAATCAAAGCTATGTATAGTCATATGAAAAAATGTTCTAAATCACAGTTGTTGGAGAAATATCAATTAAACCAACTCTGAGGTAACACTTTAAACCTATCAGATTGGGTAATATCGCCGAAAAGGAAAATGACAGATATTGGAGGGAATGTGGGGAAATTGTGACACTATTGCCCTGTTGGTGGAGTTATGAACTCATCCAGTCATTCTAGAGAGCGATTTGGAACGATGCCCAAAGTACCATAAAACTGCTTACCCTTTGACTCAGCAATACCACTTCTAGGTCTGTATCCTAAAGAGTCAAAAAAAAAAAAAAAGGGAAAAGGACCTATTTGTATATAAAAATATTTATAGCAGTTCTTTTTTATGGTGGAAATTGGAAATTGAGAGGATGCCTATCCACTGAGGAAGGGCTAGACAAGTTATAGTATATGATTATGATGAAATACTGTTGTGCTATAAGAAACAGTGGGGATGTTTTCAGAAAAACCTGGAAAGTCATATGTGAACTGAAGTAAAGTAAACTTGTCCATAGTACAAAGTGACAGCAATATTGTATGATGGCTAACGGAGTGCCATAGCTATTCTCAGCAATACCGCGATCTAAGACCGAAGGTTTTATGAAGAAAAATGCTCTCCACCTCCAGACAAAGAGCTGATGGAGCCTGAATGTAGATTGAAGCATACTTTTAAAAAAATTTATTTTTTGCCTCTGTTTTCTTTCACAACATGATTACTATTATGGAAATATATTTTGCATGACTGCACATGTATAATCTACATCAAATTCCCTGTGTTTTCAAATGGGGGGGAGTGTTGTGAGGGAGGGAAAGAATTTTAAAATTTTAAAAAATGTTAAAAAAAGGTTTTCACATGAAATTGGAAAAAATAAAATATTAAAAAATGAAGACTCATTCCCAGTGAATTTAATAATTCTTTTTTGGTGTATCTCCATATGTGTGTGTGTGTGTGTGTGTGTGTGTGTGTGTGTGTGTGTGTGTGTGTGTGTATATATATATATATATATATATATATATATATAAAACGTGCATAACAGATATTACATATATATGTACATTTTTTCTTATATGAAAAGAAGGAATTTATTCTGCTTTGGCACAAATGGATTCTATTTTGACAAAAATACAAGGAAAAAATCATCATGGGTGTTCATGTGTCATATTGGCTGCCACATCATTTACCTGGTTGAAAGATTTATTACTTATTAAATTACTGTGGTCCTATGGAAAATAAAGTGTTTAGAAATGTAATTCTGTTTAAGAAAAGTGAGGTAATCACAAAAAAGAACTCATGTGAGAAGTGTTACTCATGTAATTACTCATTCTAACAATGTATAATTTTGTAGCTAATTAGAGTATGAAAATAAAGCATACATATAAAGCAAAAAAAAGTTTCTAAAAGATTGTGGATTGAATTAACTTGCTCAAGGTCATAGACACAATTAGCGATTACCTTTAATATCAGGTTTTTTCCCTCTGTCCAACCTTGTTCCTGAGCTTGCTGTTACATAGCACAACTTTTATCTTATCTACAGTGTAAATATGTGCTGAGTTATTCTCAACCTTTTTTGTGTTTAAAAAACATTATTAAAGTGATTCTTCACCATCATGTATGCTGAGGTAGTAGAGCAGGCTAAAGTGGTCTTTGGTGTTTTTTGTGTAGGAGAAACAGTATCATAAGGAGCTTCTAGGTTGTTGGCAATAAATGTATCTCTTGTTCTATTGTCATGTATAAAGAGAGGCTCAAAGATGGTGCCAACTCTTTGACCTTCTTCTTACAGCTCTTGGTTTCCAGACATTTAATCATTTTGGGTACATGGCCGATTTCTCTGTATGTCTTCCAAGTAGGGAGTGGCAGGTTTTACCTTGGTGGAAAGAAAACCTTTGTGACGGAGTGTCCAGAATTTAAGTTGGATGGTGGTGGGTTCTTCCTCATTGGAGGTCTTCTGATAGATACCCTTGTTGGAGTTGTTATAGAGGATTTTTTATCAGGTTGGACTATATGGTTTCTCAATATCTTCTAAGCCTGAGAGTCTTGGTTCAGAATTTTACAGTGATTAATATGAATTAAGAAGGCACATAATGTTAAGTTTTAATGGTTTTTAAAAAAAAATTTTCCCTTAATTTAGGGAAGCTTAACTGAACCAGGGTCTCTTCTTTTTCCTACTTTTCTGTTTCTTTATGTAGATCTATTATTTGAGATACAATGTATCTATTAGAAATTCCTTATATTCCTTTCCCATACCAGCCTTACCCCTCCAGGTAGACAAAAATAGCATTAAATTATTTCTGTATACCAGACAAGTGTAATGACCTATAATTGCTCTTGTGTAATATTGGGTCTTTGTGGAGAGGCCATGTATAATTTTGTGAGCCATTGTTTAAAAAACATGGTTTAGGATAGAGAACTCTTTGTGAAGACAGGAGTTAAAAGGCTCCTGTGCATGAGACACAGTTGTGGACTTTATCTCCTTACAGCTGGGGGCTGTATCTTGTGTGTGATGGATGCCTAGACCTTGTTTAAATGTTCAAATTAAATAACTTAAATAACATTTGGTGTTCTGGATCAGACATTTTGGGGCATACTTCCTCTGTCTTTTGGCCATCCTTTAAAATAAACAAACAGAAATAACTCCTCTGTTCTCCTGTTGCTTCCTTGGCTTTGTCCTAACTTCATTTTTCTCTTACCTTCTTCTTCCCCTCCTCTTCCGTTCAACTCACTTCATGTCTGGTTTACTCAAGGTTCAAGCTGGTGGAAATAAAAGGTAGAACTAATTTTCTTTTTTTTCCCATTAAATTTATTTATTTACTTTTAGTTTACAACATTCAGTTCCACAATCCCTTGAGTTACAGATTTTCTCCCCCTCCCTCTCCTCTCTCTCCTCCCACCATGGTAGCATGCAAGCCGATATAGGTTCTACACATATCTTCACACTAAACATTAGTCAAGTTGTAAAGAAGAATTATAACCAGTGGAGTGAACAACGAGAAAACAGGAACAGAACAAAACAAAAAAAAATGAGAGAGAACAAGTAGTTAACTTCAATCTGCATTTAGACTCAGTAGTTCTTTCTCTGGATGTGGATAGCTTTTTCCATCGTGAGTCTTTCGGAGCTGTCTTACAGCCTTGCGTTGCTGAGAGGAGCCCAGTCTATCAAAGTTGGTCATCACAGATACGATGTGTCTCTAGATGTGTACAAAGTTCTCCTGGTTCTGCTCTCCTCAGAACTCATTTTCTTTCTGTTCTCTGTCACCTTTCTCTCCCTTGGAGATATTTTCACTCTGATGACATCTTTTTAACAAATATTTGTTAAGTGACTGTTGTTTGTACTTGTGTGAGATACAAGGTTTAAATTAACCTGACCCATTTGCTTCCAGACTTTATAATGTGCTATGTGTGTATAGGGGCCAGCTAGGTAGCACAGTAGATATAGAGCACCAGGCCTGGAGTCAGGAAGACCTGAGTTCAAATTCAGCCTCAGATACTAGCTGCGTGATCATGAGCAAGTCACTTAACCCTTTTTCCCTTAGTTTCCTTATCTGTAAAATGAGCTGGGGAAGGAAATGGCAAATTACTTCAGTATCTGCCAAGAAAACCCCAAATGGGGTCATGGAGAGTCAGGACTGAAACAACTGAACCACAGAAGTGTGTGTAGGATATGACACATACATGAATAACTAGTCCAAAATGATATATAACGGGCGAATATGACAGGCACAGGCTAAATGCTGTGTGTGGTTTGGGGGCATGTGTCATCAGCCCAACCGTCACCCAGCATTTATTGAGAATTGGGTAGTCTGGTGGATGATCAGGAGACAAATACAGAATTGAGAACCCCTTCCTCTAAGCAAGTTGGATTCTAATAAAGCAAGGGTTCTTAACTCTTTTTTTGATGATGCAGACAGCTTGGGCATTCTGATGAGTTCCAGTGAGTGCTCTTTTTGTTTGTTAACAAATTCATAATTTAAGAAAATTCTCATTTAGAGGTTAGTGAAAATAAAGATGTAACCTCCCCCACCCCAAGTGTACAGATTCATAACATCAGTCTCTAAGGGTATTCCTCCATTATTAAGATCCCTTATAGTAGGGGGAGATAACATATTCAGATATATGGAATATAAAAAATGCACAGTTATTGAGAAGGATACTAGATTAATAAATAAATAAAATATTAAAAAATAAGGGCTAATCAGAAAAACCAAGAAGTGGAACTGCACCTGAACTTTCACGGGATCTAAGAGTTCCATGAAACTGTGAGGTGACGAGGAAGAGAACTGCGAGCATAGGAGACACTCTGCAAAAACCCCAGATCAGAAATGGAAGGCCAGGTCCAGGGAACCCCAAGCGGGCCAGTTTGGCTAGAGCCTAGTCATGTGTAATCAGCCTGTAATAGCTAGCATTTACATGGTTCTTTAAGGTTTGCGAAGTGATTTACAAATATCTCATTCGACCCTCACAACAGTCCTGGTGGTTAGGTACAGTTATTATCTCCATTTTACAGATGAGAAAACCAAGGCAGACAGAAGCTAAGAGAGGTTGCCCATGGTCATAGACTTAGCATATATCAGAATCATGATTTGAACTCAGGTCTTCCTGACTCCAGGTTCATTGCTTCATTCACTGTCTGATGCAGCTGATTGTGAAGGACTTTAAATGAAGAAGACGACTTTAAATACAGGAGTTTGATTTAACCTAAAGTCAGTGGGGAGCTACTGAATCATCTTAAGAGCGTGACATCAAACCTATCTTTTAGGAATATCCCCTTGGCAGCTATGGGGAACATGGATTGGATAGAGAAAAAACTGACTGTGAGGAGATCAGTTTGGAGGTTACTGACCTCAGGATGAGGGAAAGATTTCTGAGGAAAGTGGCATTTGTTTTGGACTTTAAAAGTGAATTAATAATTTAAAAACTTGGACTGGTACAGATGGGGAACCGGGGGAGCTGAGGTTTGAACCAGTAGGATATTACTAGATTTTGGAGAACCTAGGATGCTATGAGGAAGAGAGGGAATTTGACTTTGTAGGCAATAGCAAGCAAGTCTTCTAGCATGGGGAAGGTAAATAGTTAGCAACAGAAATGGAGAAGTATTTGTCTCCTGATCATCCACCAGACTACCCAATTCTCAATAAATGCTGGGTGACTGTTGGACTGATGACACATGCCCCCAAACCATACACAGTATGAGTGGTCATTTCACTTAGTTATGTAAGTGAAGGAAGTCTGGACTTTTCTACATGCTATGAGGGATTTCTGACCCTTTCCATTTGCCCTGCAGCCTACTGTTGCCTCTCTCCTTAAGGTCCTTATCACTCACTCCCTTCCTTGTGAGCCGCAAGCCCCCAGTGCCAATACGAGTTGCTTGAGAACTTTGTCATTGTTTTCAGTTGGTTATCCTCAGAGTTCGGAGCAAAATGGATGCTTAATAAGTAAGTGTTCATTCGTTCATTCATTTATTCATTCATGGAGAACCAGTAGAGGCCAAGGAAGATGAAAAATCTAGAAGTGAGGAGTAGGCATTTCTGTAACTTTGTTTAGAAAAGAAGAATAGGGTAAGGATTGAGAAAATGAGCCATTAGATCTGATGATTAGAAAAGGGCAGCCCTTAGAGGGATGTTTCAGTGGAAAGGTCAGGAAAGAAGCTCCAGTTGTTAAAGGCCTAATGAAAGGGACATGAAAGAGAAGCCTGGGGTGTGGACAACTTTTTAAGCAGGTATGGTAGTTAAAGGGACTAGGGAAATGTGGACAGTGGCTGTATAAGGTAGAAAGGTCAAGAGAAAGCTTTTAAAAAATAATTATTGGGGATATCTGAGCATGTGTGCGTGTGAACACACACACACAGAGGAAAGGAGAGATTGAAGATGCATGAGAAGGAAGTGATGAGGGCTAGATTAACCTTAGAAGGCTTTTAAAAATTTTTTAAAATAATATTTTATTTTTTCTCCTTTTACATGTAACAATTTTAAACATTCTTTTTTTTTTTTAAAGTTTTGAGTTCCAAATTCTACCCTTCCTTCTCTTCTTCCCCCTCCTTAAGAATGCTTAGCAATCTGATATGGATTATGCATGTGCAGTCCTGTAAAACATTTCCATATTAGTCATTTAGTGCAAGAAAATTAAAGAACAGGAGAACAAAGAAAGTGAAAAATAGTATGCTTCAGTCTGTATTCAGATGCTGTCAGTTCTTTCTCTGGAGGTGAGTAGCATTTTTCATCATGAGCTCTTTGGGATTGTCTTAGAGCATTATATAGCTGAGAATGGCTAAGTCATTCACAGTTGATCATCATACAACTTTGCTGTTACTCTGTACAGTGTTCTTCTGGGTCTGCTGATTTCACTCTGTATCAGTTCATGTAAGTCTTTCCAGGTTTTTCTGAAATTATAGTGCTCATCATTTCTTATAGCACAATAATACCCCATTCCAATCACATAACACAACTCATTCAGCCGTTCCCTGATTGATGGACCTCCCCTCAATTTCTGATTCTTGACTACTACAAAAACAGCTGCTTAGCACTCTTTTTTAATTTTTCTCTCTCTGTAAGACAGATCTGAAGGAAGAGATAATGGGCGTTGATAAGTCTGAAATTGTTTATTGTCTTGGGTCCAATCTTTGAGGTAGTTAATTCTTCTGGATGGAAGAAAGTGGTAAGAGGTATATACAGACAGTTCTTGCTTTTCATAATTGCCAGCTGTAGTGATAAAGACTTGGTACAGCCACTCTCCTGTTAAGGTGACTCGGTGGCTCCCCATTGTCTTTAGATTAAAACAGACTCCTTTATTGAAAGTCTTCCTCCTCATTTAAAGCCCATCACGATCACTCTCACCAGACAGCTGGGTGGCACAGTGGATAGAATGATGGATCTGGAGTCAAGAAGACCTGAGTTTAAATCCTGGTTCTGATACGTGCCAGCTCTATGACCTTTCCCTCCCTTCTCCTCCCTCCCTTCTTTCCTTCCCTCCTTCTCTCCTTCCCTCCGTCCTTTCCTCCCTTTCTTTTCCTTCCTTTCCCCTTTTTTTCATTCTCTCCTTCCCCTCCTCTGCCATGAGTTCATTGTTTGAGAGTGCTATTGATGAGGAATTCCCTCCATAAATGCAGCTTGGATTCTCTTCTGTAACCTGTATCCTTAGAGAATGTCTTGGTGCCCTGAGAGAGTCTGTCATTTGCCCTGGCTCCCACAGCTGCCATGCATCAGAGGGCAGGAAATGAACCTATCCACTCTACTAGGCAGCCTCTGTGCTCAGAGTAAAAGGGATGATGGAAACTTAGTCTCTGCCCTTGAGGAACTTTAATTTGTTAAAAATAGACAGATTTTTAAGTACTTCAAGGACTTGTGGTTTCCTTAGTGTGGGTAATCTTCCCCTGACCCAAAATCCCAAACTGTCTTCACTTTAGTAGATTTGCCCCACCTACCAATACGACAGGTTTTTTCCAAGCATAGCTAGGGGGCTACATGGGTGACAAGCAGACAGCTTGCTTGGGACCTGCCAGAGCTAATGCTGTACAGGTACAGCCTTCAAGAACTCCGGCTCATGTGCAAGCCATGAGAAGCTTGCTGAGGAGATCTTTAGTGGAGGAAAAAGAAAAGACTAAAATGGCTTAAACAAAAAGATAATGTCCTTCAAGACATTAAGGAGTCTAAGAATTGTCCCGTCGTTCATTGTATTAGTGCTGGAAAGGATTGCAGAAGCCATCTGGTCCAACTCCTTGTTTTTACAAGTTAGGAAATCAAGACCCAGGGAGAACAGGTGACTTACGAAAATTCCCTAAAGAGTGAGGGTCATTGGTGAGAGCTGGACATTCTTTGTTTCTGATATAGTGACATCGTCTCATCTTTTCTGGCCCAATTGTTGCCTCTCTCCTTAAGGTTCTTATCACTCACTCCCTTCCTTGACTATATATTTTTTCTTGCTAATCTCTCCTCTTTTAAAATCATTACATAATTCTTGTAAAAATTTTATTGCGATTAAAAAAAAGGCAGTCATTTCTGATATGCTGAATCCCACACACAGGGCTGACCAAAATTCTTGTAACAAAGAAACAGTATAACAAAACCAGCCAGCTTACACAATCCCCTGACAGCACACACAATATATTCTGTAGCCTTGGCCCTTCTTACTAACTCCTGTCAAGAGGACAGCAGCTTAGATCATCAGAGCCTGGACCCAAATCCAGTTCTTCTGAATCATAGTACAGAGAGAGAGAAAGAGAGAGAGAGAGAGAGAGAGAGAGAGAGAGTCTGTGTGTGTGTGGAGGGGGGGTACACTGCAACATTTTAGAGACATTGTGAACAATTCCATTTCTTTACCTGTAGTATACACACTTGTGTGTATATCTGTTTATAGGCATTTACATATACATACACACACTCATATATCCAAATGAGGAAAGTTAGGCTTTCACATTGTTAGATCAGATATTAAATGTCTTGTCCATAGTCGTACCCCAAAGGAATCCGAGGTGGGATTCCAACTCGAATCCTCCTGCCTCTATCTGTTCACTATGCCACCTGTGTGCCCCTAGATATTGGGAATTACTGGGGGACTTAGCACCTTTCTCGCAGGGAGAGATACTGTGGTTAGCTGATAGTGGTCTTAGAGTTGGGGCAGCTCAAGTTTGGATCTCTCTTTTGATGTGAGCGGTATAACCATAGGCAAGCTTGTGTGAGTCGGTTTGTTTAAGTGTGGGTGATAATACCCTAGAGTTTAGCTTAGTGCCTGGGACATTTCTGTTTAGTTGTGTCTGACTCTTTTAAAGACCCCTTTTGGTATTTTTTTGGTAAAGTGGTTTGCCATGTTGTGGTATGCCACGTTGTGTAGTTGGGGGGGAGGGTCAGGTCACGTTACACTGTGCCTCTTACAGTTGGAGAGGTTTGTCATTTCCTTCTCCAGCTCTTTTACAGTTGAGAAAACGGAGACAAACAAGGTTAAGTGACTTGCCCAGGGTCACACAGCTAATAAGTGTCTGAGGGCAACTTAGAATTATGGAAGATGAATCTTACTGACTCTAGGCCTGGCACTCTATCTACTGTGCCACCTAGCTGCCTGGAATGTAGTAAGTAATTGATAAAGGCTTGCTGATTTGACATGACAGTAGTACCTACTTCATAAGTTTGTTATGAGGCTTGTAGGAGGTGATGTATGTTTGATGCTTTGAAAACTTTAAGGTGCTATATAATACAAATGATAGCATCAGTGTTAACAACATTAATGACAATTTCAGCGTCATCTGGCCCAGCTGCTTGAATGTTAGAAATGGTAGAAATAACGTTTAGTTTTGAAATCGGTTTTGTTGATGTTATCAGTCCAACAACTTGTCAACAAGCCAGTCACGGTCCAAGGAAGGTGTGTTACTTGGAACATCTAACAGCAAGGTTCATATCTTTCCGGAGTGCTGTGACCTCCACAGAAATCTTATCTTTCTAGTTTTCTTAAAAACAAAAAAAACCCCAAACCAAAAACAAACCCTCTGCTACATTAGGACTTGAGAATCTAGGGAAGGCCACAGACAACAAGGATAGGTGTAAATTATTTTTCACATGAGGATGGATTTCTGATAAGTTTTGTTTGCGAATTGTATCATATCTTAAGTATCTAGCAGCATCTGTCTTTGCCTTTTGTCCCTTTAATTCTCTGGGTGGTCCACATCATTAGGACAAGGTCTAGAAGTTGAGATTTCTGGGAGATGCTATTTTGGGGCGAGCCTTTTCCTATTTAATTTTTTTTTTCTTTTTGATGTTGTAAGCCCAGTGTTGTAAGATGAGGGTGCCCTGTGACATGACCCTCCCCTCCCAACCAGCCACGTAATGTTTTGGGTGTATTAACATTTTCTGTTAACCTTAGACATAGCCATACTTTGATGATAGGGGTAAGGAATGGACATGTGATTTTATTATTGTAGTAATTTCTCTAAAGCTGTTAAGTTGCAGAGAGGATAATGACTTGCATTGTTAGGGGGTGTTTCCTCTTTGGGAGAGTTTACTTACCCCAAAGAAACCAGCCGTCCTGTGCTAATAATAGATATTTATCTAGTACTTGAAAGGTTGTAAAGTACTTTACACATGTTCTCTCATATGAGCCTCACCACAGTAGTGTCGGTATTAGAGCTCCTGTTCATTATCTGCACTTTCAAAGATGAGGAAACCGAGTTACTTGGGCTACTTGCCCAAGGTTATCCAGGTAATAAGTATCAGAGCTATGTAGTATTTGAATTCAGGGCTTCCTGACTCCTGGTTCAGTCCTCAGTGCACTATGCCAGATTCTTTCTTGATATATTATAAAATATTGTTGGGTAGAATGGCCAGTTGTATTAACAAATGAATCTTGTGGATTCCAACTTGAGCCACGATTACAGGCCAAACATAATTTAATCTGACTACCAAAAAAGGAATGTGGCAAATTTAAATTTCAAGGAGGAGGGGAGAAAAATCTCAAACAGAAGTGTTTTGTTGATATATGTGATAGACCCCTTTGTTGTGAGAGAGACAGCTTCCTGAGTCCTCCCTTGAAGGGTGGAAAGAGTAATATTGCATATTTTAGTCAAGTTTTCCCCTACTCTTGTCTTCCCTCACCACCCTTACAAAAGTTCTAGTGCTTTCTGAAGTTGAGAAGGGATCTGGTTGTTGGCAGGATGAGATGAAGCTCTTAATTATGTTATTCACTTGAGTTCTGGGTGGGGTGGATGGAAATATAATGCTCACTTTTTCCTCCTGGGAATCTAACACTCTGCCCTTTTGTTATCACCCTTGTTCTCTAGGCATTAAGTGTAACAGAGACCCTGATTAAGCCTTTGGAAAAATTCAGGAAAGAGAAGCTTGGAGCTGTAAAGGTTTGTCCCTTGTTGGAATGTACTTGTAAACAGAACATGTCTTGCTCTTTCGTAATGCTGGTTTTCTTACATTTGGAAACTCTGAGAGTTCCTGCTTTACAGTTTGTGGGAATTTCTTCCTTTGGGGTGAATATGAAGTCATGAATGCAAATACAGATTCCTAGGGAAGATGGTCAGAATCACTATTGTGATAGCCTTTGGTAGCCTTTTCCATTCCTCAAACTAGTTTTTGTTTTTAGCCTACTGGTACCAAATCAATGGAGACCTCCTATCTCTAGTCAAGGCTAATAAAGATGGAGATGACAGTAAAAACTGACACCTGTATATAATTCTTTGTAATAAATATTGTTGGGTAGAACGGGTACTTATATTAACTAATGAATCTTGTGGGTTCCAACTTGAGCCAGGATTATAGGCCTATACATAATTTAATTTGATTACCAAAAAGGGAATGTGGCGAATTTAAATTTCCAGAGGAGGCAGGGAAAGAGAAAATCTCAGACAGAAGTGTTTTGTTGGTATATGTGATAGACACCTTTGTTGTGAGAGAGACAGCTCCCTTAGTCCTCCCTTGAAGAGTGCAAAGAGTAATATTTTGCAGAGTGTTTTATGTACATGGGTTTAAGAGAAACTCAGAATATAATAGCATCTTTTCCTTTCATGCAAGTTCTAATAATTTAAAAAAAGCAGTTCATAGTCTGGGAGGTAAGTAATATTTTAGGTAAATTACATATATTTACCAATCCATTTTGGGATCTGGCCGGTATTTAAGCATGAATACTGTCACTGCCAAAGAGTTCCCTGGGATATATTTGTTTAATAGTGGCAAATGGTTGGAATCTTGGTTTTGTATTATATCCCAGAGGTGTAACATCTGGTCACCTTTCTTGTATCACATGTGGGCGAAATTATGTTTATTGTGGATGAAGGGCAGCTAGATGAAGTGGATAGAGAGCCAGGCCTGGAGTCAGGAAGATTCCTCTTCCTGAGTGCAAATCTGGCCTCAGACATTTACTAGCTGTGTGACCCTGGGCAAGTCACTGAACCCTGTTTATCTCAATTTTCCTCATCTGGAAAATGAGCTGGAGAAGCAAATGGCCAATCACTCCAGTATCTTTGCCAAGAGAACCCCAAATGGGATCACAAAGAGTCAGACATGATGGAAATGACTGAACAACATCGTGACCTTTTTCTGCTTTGTGATCTCAGGTAGAACTGCTCAGAGGGAAGGGAACAATAATTTATCTAGTGTGCCAGTGACTGTGCTAAGTGCTTTATACTCACACTTGTGAGATAGATGCTATTATTAGCCCCATTTTACATTGCAAGAAACTGAGGCAAATAGGTGCGAAGAGACTTGCCCAAGGGTTACCCAGCTATTAAGTCTCATGCTGGATTTGAACTCGCATCATCCTAACACCGTGGCCAGCACTCTGTCCACTGAGTCATCAGCTTTCTCTCAGGAGAACAGAAGACTGGGAAAGAGTTTTTCTAGATTAGAGTGTTTTGTACTTAATACAGATATAAGTATGAGGCTGTTTATCTGACTGCAATCACCACAAGCCTTTCATAGCTAACAATTGAATCTGTTAAAAATGCCTTATTGATATTTTTGAAAAAATCACTGCTACTTTCTAATGCCTTTACCCTCATAAAAGCCCTCTTTTGTAGCAAATTAGTATGGTTAAGCAAAAACATCCTAGTTCATTGGTTGTCTCACAACATATGCATCCTTTCACACTTCACTCTACTACCTCTTCCTTGAGATTACAGAGGTATGTTTTGCTGTTAGTCTTCTGAAATCGGGATTTATCGTTGCATTTATCAGAGTTCTGATTTCTTTTAATCTAATATTTAATTCTAAAATAACTCAGATACATAGGCTTCTGGAGCCCAAAGGGATGGGATGGTAGAGATTACATGGTTTATATCTTTTGTTACAGATGAAGAAATTGAGGTCCCAAGAGGTGTATGTAAAGTGTTGCTCCAAGTTGTATATACTGCAGATTTGAGCACAGAACCTTTGACTTCACATTCAGTGCTTTTCTCTATTATGTGGGAGACTCCATCTAATTCCAGATATATAGTCAATATCTACCTGTAGGTAGCCCTCTTACAAATGTTTCTTTTTGTTTGTTTGGAGCCCTGTGATTAAAACACTTTTTTTCTCTCTTTTTTTTTTTTTTTTTTGTATTTTTATGTTTTTTTAAGCGTTTATCCAGTTTGAACTGACCTTTCAGATCCATTCCAACTCTAGTATCTTCTACTTTCATTCTTAATTTCACAGCATTACCAAATCTCAGGGTTGGAAGAGACCTCAGGTGCTATCTAGTCCTCTTATCTGATTAAGAATCCTCTCTCAAATTTACCTCTAAAGTGATCAGCCAGTCTTTGCTTTAAGACTTCATGGTAGACAAAACCCATTTCCTCCCTACATTCTACTTTTGGACGCTGTGATGGGTAGAAGGTTTTTCCTTATATCCAGTGTCATTTAAATAGGTAGAGAAGACAATTCGAGGGTGAGTCTCGCTTATTTTTGCTTAAAGAACATTTTCTTTAAACTGAAAACTTGAATTGGGTGTTTTAGTTACATACTCTGTGCATGACATGTTCATGTTCATATAGAGGACTGGACTGGGAGCTGAGAGGACCTGGTTTCTTCATAATGGCTATTCTTATTTTAGTGTACGAATTAGTTTTTTTTTTCTTTTTAAATTAGAACTTGAATTAAAGGTTCTATTTCAAAAGTGAAGCCTCAGAGTGACTTTTAAAAGATGAATATATCTCATTATGTCTGTCATTCATTTAATGAAATTCTTTTTTTCAGTATGTGCAATTATAGGATCATAGGTTAGATTTAGAGCCAGACAGCATGGTGGAGGGTATTCAGTTCAGTCCTTCTATTTTACTGAAACAGAACCTGATAGAGGTAAAGGGTCTTGCCCAAGGTCCCATAGATGGTAAGTGGAACAGACAGGATTTGTACTCATATACTTGATCCCAAGTTCATTGTTTTTTTCCCCTGTATAATAATATCCTCTGTATAATATTTGTCTTCTATCTTTCACTCTTCTTGCCAAATATGCCTGGTCTCTCTTCATTGGGAAAGTTAATGCTTGCCAAGAGGTATCACAAGCCCTTTGCAAAGTAAACAATTCTATTTGGATGCTAAACCTGGCTCCCTGTTTTCTCTCTTACTTATTCACTTACTTCCTCAGCTTTCCCTCTGGCCTGCCTTCCTGTACAGGTTAGAGCTAGTTCCCAGAACCTTTTTGTCCATTTGGATCTTTGAGTGAAATAGCGAGTGTCCACATTGATTCATTTTGCAGTAAGAAGGCTAGTTTACCAGGAGAGTAGGTGATGGGATGAGAATGGGAGTACTTTATTGCTAGAACACTCTACAGTAATTCTCATGTTAGAACTTCTGTAGAATTGTAGTTTACCTTCTCAGAGCAAATAAGATTGTTCCTGGGAACCAGAGATAACCTGAGAATCTGGATATTGAATTGCTTTGTGAAGCCAAATAGCCTTTTATTTGTTTAGAAGAAAATGTTGTTTTGTTTCTGGCTAATTGGCCTGTATTGAACCCTGAAAACCTTACTTAGAGCTGAGAAGTACCTTAGAGGTGACATAGCCAAAACTTTTATCTGACAGATGAGGAAACTGAGGTCTAGGGAGGGTGTGTGTCTTGGCCAAGGTCCCATAGGTAGGTCATGTTAGAACTAGAACTCAAACTTAGGTTTCCTGGGTCCCAGTTCAGTGCCGCTCCCATTTCTTTCAATTGCATCCCAAAGTATCTGACCAACATTCAATTTTCACATGAGGATTAAATGATTTTGGCAAGGGAAGAGGGATGGGGGTGGGGAAACAGATGACCTTATTGGAGTTTTTCCATACATGATTATCAGCATTTCTAGTTGTCCACTTCCCTCCCCTTAGTCCCATCTAGTATCGTTACTCCCTTTTTTAGGCTGAATCTGTTTCCTACCATCTGTTTTCAGTTCTGTTTAATCATGATTTCTTCAATTCTGGAGCCACAGACACGTACATAAGCTTGGCTTTTGCTCACTTTGAATTGCTAGGTGGTTTCTGTTATTGGGATATTGTCAAGATTAAAAAACAAAACAAAACTAAAAACAAAAGCAGAAGTCTCTGAATCTCTCCATCCTTTAAACCCAGAAATACAAGCATTTATTAAATGTCTGCTGTGTGGAAAACATCGTGCCAGGTCCTGGGGGGAATATAAATTCTAGAGAAGACAATAGTGCCTGCCCTCATGGAGCTTACAATTATTATATATATATATATATATATATATATATATATATATATATATATATATATATTAAGAGAATGTACAAGTCTACCCAAAGAAATATGATATAGAATACTGTAAGATACACAAGAAAGGAAGAAAGAACTCACATTTGAATAGTGCGCTAGGATTGTGGGATCCCAGGTCTGGCTAGAGCTGGGAAAGGACCTCAGAGGACATCTAGGTCAGCCCTCTCATTTTACAAATGAGGAAACTGATATTCAAGGAAAAGGGGCTCTTAGGTATAGTCATTATTAGAGGCAGGGCTTGAGTCTGTCTTTGCTGATGTCAGAGTCAGTGCTATCCTCACTTTACCACATTTACCTTTTCTCAACAACACTATGAGACTTTTTGCCCATTTTATGGATGCGAAAACAGACTGGGTTAAATGACTTGTCTGGGGTTCCATAGTTACTAATTGTTTAATCATGGGTTGGAGTCAGTGCCTTTTGATTACAAGTTCAGTCCTCTCTCCATTATACTATGATGTGTAAATAAGATCCTTTGAAAGGTTTGTGAGGGAGAAAGATTGTTAACAAGAGCGGATGCAGATCAGGGATTGCCTTGAAGAAGAAGCAGTATTCAGGCCTTAAAGAATGGATAGGATTTTGACAGGTAGATAGATAGAAGGAAAGGGGCTATTCTAGGCATGAGGAAGCAGCATGCCAGAAGCATAGGGGTGATGAAGCTTGGATTCTATATGGTGGGCTGAGAACAGGCCATTATAGTATATATTAGAGCATGTAAAGGGTGGAGGGGGGATGAGAGAGGTAGATTGTGGAAGTCTTTGAATGCTATGTGAATGGATCTGAATTTTGTTCCATAGACTTCAGGGAACCATCAAAAGGTTTTGAGGAGAGGAGTGGCTTCCCAGTATCTGTCAGTCACCAAGCTTTATTACGTACCCACTTTGTGCTAGGCTATGTGCTAAAGGATGAGAATCCAAGAGAAGTCAGAGTAGTGGTCCCTGCTTGCTGGGAGCTCCCATCCTGATGGAGAAGACACTGTAGAAACAACTGTGTACCTATAAGATGCAGTGTAAATGGGAAATAATTTCCAAGGGAGGGCTCCAGAAGCGGAATGAGAGACCTGGGAAAGCCCTTTTGCAGAAGGTGGGTTTTGAGCTTGAGTGTTGGAGGAAGTCAGGAGGTGGAAGTGAGGAGGGAAGATATTCCAGGCATGGAACACGGCCGGTCAGGAGATGGAGTGTTCTGTTTAAGTAACAGCAAGAGGACCACTGGACACTGGATCACTTTATTATTTACACACACACACACACACACACACACACACACACACACACACACACACGTGTTTAGTTTTTTAATCAAACCAGTGTGTTATAGAATGTTCATTCTTACACAAGCAAACTCCCTTATATTCTCAACTTGCTTGACAAGCATTACACCTACTTCTTGTTTTCCCTCCGAGGGCACCTCTTTCCTTGTAACTTGCTCCAGTATAGGAGGCTACCCCCTCGTCTCACATCCTGAGGACTAGGGCCCGCCCTTGTTTGCTCTTGCTGCTTTAAGACTGTCTCCTTACCTGCAGGACATTGACCCACTTTCCTCTTCTGGCGTCATCCTTAAGGAGTTATCATCTACCTTGATTGTCCAGCTCAGACCCTGGCTTCGTATTTCCCGAGCCAGTGCAGTGGATAAAGTGTCGGGCTTGGAGTCGGGAAGACCCAAGTTCAGTTCTGACCTCAGACTACTTGTGTGAGCTTGGGCAGGTCACTTAACCCTTGTTTGCCTCAGTTTCCCCATCTGTAAAATGTGGATAATAATAGCATCTATCTCCGTATTGTTTTGATGATGAGATGAGGTTATGATTACAAAGTGCTTAGCACAGCATTTGACACATGGTAAGCACTATATACGTTTTAGTTATCATCGTCATCATCATCATCATCTCCCAGTACTCTACTCTGGCCATACCTTGGAGTTCATTCTAGACTGTACATTTAGAACTGAGAGGGACCCCAGAAGTCATCTTGTCCAGTCCTCTCATTTGACAAATGAGGGAACCAAATCCTGGAGAGTTTTAAGTGACTTATTTAGGATCACAGTGTGTATGTGGCAGAACTTGGATTTGGATCTAGTTCCTCAGGCTCCAGATCCAGCATTTTTACTCCTGGCACCATGTTGTTTTCCATTGGAATTGTTCCACCTTTTAATGTTTCCATCTGAAATTTTCCTCTCTGACCACAGTCCCTATAGTTCTGCCTATCACAGTAAGTTTAATTCAGTAGACATTCATAAAGTGCCTTCTGTGTGGAAGACACAGTGTTCGTATCAGGGATACCAAGCCTTAGTCACTGAAAACGCTTCTACCCTCAGTGAGCTCATAGTCTGCTGGGCAGGGGATGCTGTAGTTACACAGATGAATACAAAACAATTTGAGGAGAAAAGGGCACCAACTCTTGGAGGGGGAGGATCAGAAAAAGGCCAAGAACTTGCTCTTCATCGTCATCACTCCTCTAGCTTTTGCCCCTCTCTGGTCCTCCATTCCCTCAGCTTTCTCTGTGCTTCCCTTGCTTTCCTGCCCAGCATGAACTTGAGAATCAGCAATTTCAGTGCTTTTGCCTACATCCTATGACATCATTCCCCCTTGACACCTCCTCCATGCCAGTTAGAAAACACTACAGCTAGAGCTGGAAGGAACCTCGGAGGTCACCTAGCCTCACCTCTTCATTTTACCGAAGAGGAAACTGAGGCCCAGGGAGATTAAGTGACTTTCCCAAGGTGATGTGGGTAGGAAGAGACTTGTCTCTAGAGCCAGCATTGGTTACTGCCTTTCTCTGTTTGAGGATGCTGATATCAGCTTCTTTTTCTGCTCCAGGCTTGCCTGGTGTTGCTGGGGAAAAATCATAAAGCCATGCTGATTGGCCCCAATACTAATTTATGCTGTTGTCACCAATGACATTTACATCGTACTTGCTATTTAACCTCTGCTGGGCCCTCACTGCTGCTCAGCAAACGGTGTTCCATCGTTGCATGAAGTTCAGATGGAGAGAAGGGGTAATTAATTCTATCTCAGACTTCAGGACCCTTTGCCGAAACACAGTGGTGTTTGTCCTTTGGCATTCTATGTGTGAAAGCAAGTAATTCTGTTTCACTTAGTGGGCGGGATGTTGTCCCTTGGCTAAATTCTTTGTTTCCTAAGACATGATGTCATCAGTTACTTTTCCAAACTTACCCTTATTAGTCTCATTTTCATGCATACATAATGCGTTTATTGAATTGATCCAGTGTTTTGTTTGCTAATGTCAGCATCACTGGGCCCTCTGATTCTGTGCTTCACTGGAAATTGACTGAGAGAAAACACATTTTTACATGGTTTCCACCAAATACTAGGCTGCAGGGGTCATGAATTTGCTTAGAATTTGCTTTGTTAATTTTACTTTTAAATTTTGCTTTACTTTTTTTCAATGAACACAAATCTGTTTATCTTACTCCTCCTCTTCCTCTTCTCCCCATTGCAAAAAGAAAAAAAGAGAAGTCAAGACCCTTGTAACAAATATGCTTAGCCAAGTGTAACCTAATTCCTTCGTTAGTCATATTCAATAAATATGTGTGACATTCTGTAACCTGAGTCCATTATCTCTGGGTCAGAAGGTGGGTAGCATGTTACCTCATCAGTCCTTTAGAATCGTGGTCCATTAGACAATTTTGTTTTATTCAGGTGAGCAACCATGAGTGAAGACTTACTTTTATGACAGTTATCAATGTGTGCCTGATATAGTCAACAAAAGGTAGTAAGATATTAATAATGGTGGTAGTAATAGCAAGCATTCATATAGCACTTTAAAGTTTTCTAAGTATATTGCATACATTTCATCCCAGCAGCTTTGGGTGGTGGGTGTTATATTGTTCCCATTTATAGATGAGGAAGTGGGTGACTGAATAAAGTGAAGTGATTTGCCCAGTGTCACAGAGGCAATAAGTCATCAGGCCAGCAAGGATTTACTGAGTGCTTATTATGTGTCTGGCAATGAGCTGAGCACTGGGAATGCCAATTCAGGTATTACAAAGGGGTGTCAAAGGCATGATATCTCTTCCAGCATATCTCATTTTCCTTTTCTGTCATGTAAACCGATCTGATTAGGTGTGAGGTGGCTCAGATGGAGGCAGGAATAGATCCATCTGTAGCATCTCATCTCCTCCACCTACCCTTCTCCAAGCATGACTTTGATTACTGCAGAGAGAACAAGCAGGAGGTTGGTATGGCCATTGGCTAGCCATTTTGCTGTCCTCAGAAAGAGAGGGGGTACAGGGCTATATTTTTTCTCTTTGTTCCTTACATATTGTAAGTCTAGAGGATATAGTTTTTAGGATCAAGCTAAAGTCCTGATAGTTATTTCCCAAGGGGGAAAGGGTACCCAAGTGTAGTCTACAAAATGGCTCAAGTTGTGTCTTCTTAATGTTAAATGGCAAGAGACACCATTCTATGGGCTCTCTTTCTCCTGACTGGCCTCTTCCGCTTGCATGGGACCCTGCCTGCACAGCAGGGAGATGCCACTCCTTCCTCCTTTTGTCTTCTCCTGGCCTGGCCTGCCTTCAGGGATAGGAGAGAAATTATATTTCATCAGCTTCCTTCACTGATCTGGTGCCTGAGCTTCCTAAAATCCCTGAGAGGATACCACCCTGAGGCCAAACACTTAGTGTGCTGTTAATAACCCTCTTGAAGTCATTAGGAAATGATTAACAAGCTCCCACTCGGTAACAACAGCCCAGAGATTCTGTACCCTCAGCTGTCATTATACAAATCCCCTTTTTTGTCTCCCACTGCCCATTCCCTTCAAGCCCCTGGAGGCTTAATGTCCCATTCTACAGATGCCCAAGCTTTCCATTGGAATATGAACTCCATGGGTGACAAAGTTGCTTTCATCTTAAATCTTTTCCGTTTTCTCTCCTTTCATATTTTGACTGTCCCTGAGACCTGCTCTCTCCTGCTGACAGATCCTCATTATCCAAACTCTTTAGCCCTAGCTGTAGTTTCATATGTTCCCCAGTTCCCTGGCTGAGGTGGAAAAGTTGGGGTCCTCCTTGTTCCCCATTTGTTACCTTGGGCTCTCCCTCCACCACAGTCACTCAGCAAACTCTCCTGATGGGAGGTTCATTCAGACAGTATCTCTACCACTCGGTCCAATTTTGGGTAGTTGTCTACTGATTGGCAGGACACTCACTTCCCTTTCTTTATTAACATATTTTTATTTATTTCATTAAATATTTGCAATTACACGTACATTCTTTAACATTTTAAAAATTCTGAGCTCCAAATTCTGGTCCTCCATTCTCTCAGTCTTTCTCTGTGCTGCCCCTGCTTTCCTGCCCAGCATGGCCTTTAGAATCAGCTATTTCAGTGCTCTTGCTTACATCCTATGACATCATTCCCCTTTGACACCTCCTCCATGCCAGTTAAAAAGCATTACAGCTAGAGCTGGAAGGAACCTCAGAGGTCACCTAGCCTCACCTCTTCATTTTACCGAAGAGGAAACTTGAGGCCCAGAGAGATTAAGTGACTTTCCCAAGGTGATATGGGTAGGAAGAGACTTGTCTCTAGAGCCAGCATTGATTACTGCCTTCCTCTGTTTGAGGATGCTGATATCAGCTTCTTTTTCTGCTCCAGGCTTGCCTGGTGTTGCTGGGGAAAAATCATAAAGCCATGCTGATTGGCCCCAATACTAATTTATGCTGTTGTCACCAATGACATTTACATCGTGCTTGCTATTTAACCTCTGCTGGGCCCTCACTGCTGCTCTCTCCTTCCCCTCTTTGAGAAGACAGCTTGATACTGATTATGTACATGTAAAGTTATGTAGAACATTTCCATACTAAGTCATGATGTAAAAGAAAATGTAGACCAAAAAATAAAAATGAATATATAAAAAATAAAATTAAAAAGTATGCTTCAGTTGGCATTCACAGTTCGTTAGTTCTCTTTCTGGAGATGGATAGCATTTTTTGTTGTGGGTCTTTTGGAATTGTCTTGGATTGTTATCTTGATCATAGCTTAAGTCTTTCACAGTTGATCATCCTTATGATTTTGCTGTTACCGTCTACAGTGTTTTCCCGGTTCTGCTCACTTCACTTTGAATGAGTTCACATAAGTCCTCCCAGGTTTTTCTGAAACCATCCTGGTCATCATTTCTTTTTTGGGGGAAAGGAAGAAAGACTTTTCTTCTGTCCACCCACCCATCCATCCATCCATCCATCCAGTTACATTTTGAACTCTGAGTTGTCTCCCTGTCTCCCGGCCGTGCATTAGAGAAGGCCAATATTTGACACAGATATATATGTAAACCCATATAATATGTACTCGCATGTATCAGTTCTTTCTCTGGTGGTGCATAGCTCTTTTATAGGTCCTTTAGAGTTGATTTGAATATTCATATTACTCAGAATAGCTTAATCATTCACAGTTGCTCTTTGGATCGTATTGTTGCTACTATATGCAATATTGTCTTAGTTCTGCTCTTTTCACTTTTCATTATTTTATGCAAGTTTTTTCATGCTTTTGTAAAGTCAGTCTGTTCATCATTTCTTAAAGCATAGTAGTATTCCATCACAATCGTATGTCACAACTTGTTCAGACATTCCCCAGTTGATGGATATCTCCTCAACTTAATTCTTCACCACAACCAAAAAACCTACTATGAATATTTGTGTACAAATAGATCCTTTTCCCTATTTTTTGAAACCTTTGGGACACACACCTAGTAATGATATTACTGAGTCAAAGGGTGTGTATAGTGTCATAGCCCTTTGACCTCAGTTCCAAGTTGTTCTCCAGATTGGTTGGACGAGTTCCCAGCTCCACACGTTCCCTCCAGCATTTGTCGTTTTCCTTTTCTTTAATGTTAGCCAGTCTGGTAGGTATGAAGTGATATCTCAGAGTTTAATTAGCATCACTCTAATCAGTAGTGATTTAGAGCATTTTTTCATATGACTATTGATAACTTTGACGCCGACTTCTGAAAATTGCCTGTTTATATCCTTTGACCATTTATCAACTGGGAAACACCTCTTATTTTTTATAAATTTGTCTTGGTTTCCTGTACATTTGAGAAATGAGACCTTTTTCAGAGAAACTTCCTCTCAAATTTCTGTTTTCTGCTTTCTGTCTCATCTTGGCTGCAATATTTGTTTTTGAAAAGCTTTTTAGTTTCATGTAGTAAAAATTACCCATTTTACTTCTTGTGATCTTCTCTCTTTCTTGTTTGGTCATAAACTCTTTTTCTTAGCCTTAGATCTCACAACTACATGCATTTTTCCACATTCCCCCAGTTTACTTATGATATCACTCTTTGTGTCTAAATCATTTAGCCATTTTGACTTTATCTTGGTATATGATATGAAGTATCGGTTTATGCAATTACTGCCCAACTCTTTTCCAGTAATTTTTGTCGAATGGACTCCCTTCTTTCTTCAATGCATTCAGTGCTTGTAATCTTTCACTCTTTCCCAGCTCCTGCCCTCATACTAGAGGACTTCCCTCAAACATTTTTATCTCCCAGTTTTTCAACATACTTATTTCTTGTGACCTACTCTTCACCCTATCCTAGTTACACATACAGATGGTCATACCCTTGATATTGCCATCACCCACAAAGGCTCCACTTCCAGGTTTATAAATTCTGAAATTTTCCTATTTCATTACAATCTGTTATCATTCTAGTTCCCCTTCTGTGCTGAAACCCCAAACCTTGTTGTTTGTCCACACTGTGACTCCCCTAATCCCATGACTAATTCTTTCTCAGGCCGTCTCTTCCACAGTGGCTGTGTTTTCCTTCTTTTCTCCCCCATATTGACCCCATAATGAATCAGTTGAACTCTACACTGTTGAGACTTCTTCTGTTGAGTCTCTTGCCTGCTTGTACTATCGTCCTCAGCCCTGGATTAGTCCCTCTACTTGCTGCTATTGCTCCTACTCATGTGTTGCTGAATGAAGCTAGAGAAAGTCACAAAATTGTGCTGATTGGGTCCACTACTGATTTATGTTATGTAATCTCAATAGAGATTGATTACAATAGAGATGTAATCTCAATAGGACCTCATTTTAGTAGATAATCTTTTTATGCCTCTCTTACTGACTCATCATCACACTGACCAAAGTGGCTTTTCCATACTTTTTCTTCCATCCTCAAATCTCCCATAGTCCCCCCTCTTTCCACCTTCTTATTTCAGAACCTTGTATCATATTTAACTAAAAAAAATTGAGGCCATTGGCTAAAGACCTTCCTCTTCTCCCCTCCTCAACCTACATCTCCCTGGTGTCTTTTGTTAATGTTTTCTTGTTCTTCCCTGTCTCATATAATGAGATGGCCCTTCTCCTTCCTGAGGTCAACCCCTGTGCATGCACAAGTAATCCCATTCCATCCCATCTTTTCCAGTAGATTGCCTCTTCTAGTATCTCTACTCTTTCCACTTAACATTAATCTTTTCTTGTGTTTTTCTGCTTCCATACTGCCTACATATATATATCCATGTCTCCCTCCTCAATAATTTCTCACTTGATCCATCCATCCCCTCTAGCTATCATCCCGTATCTCTCCTACCTTGTGAAGGTCACCTACATTAGGTACCTCTAATTCCTTTCTTCTCACACTTGACTTCATAATTCAACCCAAACTCCTTTTCCAAATTTACTAATGATCGTTTAATTGCCAAATCTATTTTTCCCTCAGTCCTCATGCTTCTTGATGTCTTTATAGCCTTTGACACTGTTGATTACTCTGTTCTCCTTAATATTTTTTCCCCTCTAGGTTTTTCATGATATACTTCCCTCCTGGTTGTCCTCGTGTCTTATCTCACCACTCCTCAGGCTTCTTTGTGGGATCTTCACCCTGATCATGCCTGCTGGTCGTGATTTCTCTGCTGGGCCCTTACCTTTTCTTCTCCCTCTGTTCCATTTCACTTGGTGATCTCATTAGCTTCCATGGATTCAGGTACCATCTTTATGCTGCTGATTCTCCAGTCTGCTGATCTAGCCCTAAGCTCTGTACTCTCCCCAAGTTTTGCTTCTTTAACTGCCTAGTGGACATCTCAAACTGGATGTCCTGTAGACGTCTTAAACTTAGCATGTCCAAAACTGAACTCATTATCCTTTCACCCAAATCTTGCCCCTCTTCCTCATTTCTCTGTTCTGAAGAGTTTAGGCATGTGGCTTAGGTGATGTTCTAAATTTCCCATTCTTACCCTCCTCCCTGTCCAGTCTCTAGCTAAGATTTATCAGCTTTACCTTAGTAATATCCCTTGTCCAAGTCCCCTTCTCTCATCTGATACTGTGACCACTCTGATGTAGGCTCTCATTTCCTCATGCCCGGACTGTTTCAGTAGCCTGCTGATCTTCCTGTCTCCCTCAAATCTTTTATCCCCGCTGTCAAAGTGATCTTTCTGAAACGTAGATTTGACCTTGTCACTTCCCTTCCATTTAGCACAGTGCCTGTCCTGTAGCACCTGTAGGTGCTTAATAAATGCTTTTTCCCCTAGCTTTCTCTCTTTACTCCCTCTCCCCATTGTTAGATAGGAGATATAGAAAAAATGAAAAGAAAGAAGAAGGACTAAAATCCAGGGTTCAGCTGGCACAAGAAAAAGTAATTCCAGGAAAGGTTGGAATTGCTTTTTATTTCGAGTTAGGAAAGTACAAGTTTGAAAATAAGGAAAAAAATGTTCTGTATTCCTGGAAATGGTTATACATGGGGTAAAGTCAAAGGAACGTTTTGAAAACATGAGGAACATAACACCTCCTTGGCATTCGATAAATGTTTATTAAAACTAATAATAAGTTGAACAGAGTAAGCAGCTGTAGGGAAAGCCTGTCTGTGTATTTTAACAGTTCACTTTCTTATTCTGTTTTCCCTTAAAGGGGTCATATTTAACTGAAATCCTAATCCTATCTCTAGGCAATACCTGAATAATTTTTGTAACTGTATCAACAATCAGTACATATTTGGCAATGTCACCACACATTTAGACCCTTCTGCCCTCTGGCTATGTGTATTGCAGAAAATATCAAATAAAAGATCAAGAAAGAAGGATGGTTGAAGGTTGATCAGTCATGAGACTGTGCATTCTGCAGTCCTCAGGATCTTTACCAGCGACCTACCATTGTGCTGGTCACACCTCTAGGCCCTGTTCTCTGACCTGCTAGTGCACCAGACAGACCCACTGACCTTAACCCTCTGCTGAACTCTTAAGACTCATAGGCCCTTTCACTTGCCTTACAACTGATCTTCCTTATGTCTTGTCTCCCTCAATTAGAAGGGGAATTCTTTGAGAGTATGGATTGTCTTTTTTTAAAAAAAATAATTTCCTACTTGTATTTCAGGTACTTGGCACAGTTCTTGCACATAGTAAGCAATTTATCAATGCCTTTTCGTTTATTCATTCATTCACTCATTCCTGTATTTGGGTGTACCATTAAGTGTATTGCAGGGGGGCATTTCAGGGCTAGTAGCCTCAGAGACAGGAAGACTTCCTCCTCCCTAACACTTCTTAGAACAAGACATGCAGTCTCTCTTAGTATACATAAGATTGAATTGCTCCATTAGAGGTTGTAAGTGTAGAGAGGTCTGAGGAAATCATAGACCCTTTGTATATTTGCATACAGCTGTGATGTCTTAGTGGATAGAATGCCAAGCCTAAAGTCTTCCTGAGTTCAAATTTAACCTCAGACACTTATTAGCCATGTGACCCTGAACAGTTCACCTAACCCTATTTGCCTCAGTTTCCTCATCTGTAAAATGAGCTGGAGAAAGAAATGGCAGACTGCTCCAGTGTCTCTTCTCAAATGGGATCATGAAGAGTCAGCCGTGATCAAAAAAATAACAGAACAACAGCATCAACTGTGTTCACACCTGACTTTTATGAGAGTAACTTTTTCAAAACGTTTCCTATACTTTTTCATTGTTTTGGGACATGTCTGTACAGGGCTTTATTTTTTGTTAAACATTTAATTTGTCTTAATGTCATTTGAATTTTGCAGCAGTCTTGGAAAGTAGGTACTTGAGGTATTAATTGTCATCCCTTTTGTGTAAATGAGGAGAGAGGTCAAGGTCTTTTTCATGGTCACATAACCAGCAAAATCACTTTTCATTTTAAGTCAATCTTATTTTTGTTTCCTTCTTGCACCAAGTTTGTTTTTATTAATGTCAGGGCCAAGGCAGGGTCTTTAAATCCCCAGTGCCCAGCATGTTGTAGGTGCTTAATAAATAGTGTTGACTGTTGATTATAATGTACAATGCAGTCATTTTTACATGGAGTGAGGACCATAAATGCAGAGTAGACAGTGTGGGGTTCAGAGTCTGAGAAACCAGGGTTCGAAATCTATCTCTGCTTTTTACTTCTTGCGTGACCCTTGATCAGTCGTGACCTCTATGGTCTCTAGTTTCTTAATCTGTAAATTGAAGAGGCTGGACTAGACAGCTCCTAGGGTCTTGTCTAGCCCTAAAATTTGTGATTCTGTAAGTAGGACAAAGCCTCAGGTCTTGTAGCTAGGAAATAGGAGTATTTGAAATATCTGTAATTTTGTTGGTCCTGATTCATGTCGCCACTAATACAGAATACAAGCCCTCTGTATTTTCAGAGATGATCTAGCAACTACATATTACTTTAAGGTTTAAGTGCTTTAAAAATATTATCTTAATCGATCCTCATAACAACCCAGTGCAGTAGGTACTATCCTTATCCACATTTTACAGATGAGGAAACAGAGGCAAACAAAAATTAAGTCACTTTCTTAGGGCCACATAGTAAGTGTCTGAGGTAGGATTTGAACTCAGGTGTTCCTGACCCCAGGCTCTGTCTGCTACACTCCTTGGCTACCTAAGTAGATAATGCCCTAAGATTTCTTCATCCCATGCTCTCAGGGCCAGTTTGGTTAACAAACCTTTCCAACTTAGCTGAACTGGTCCTTAGATGAAGGATATATACAACCTGCCACCTGGTCCATTCTCTGAAAGTTCTTTGAGCTTTGGTAGCACCTGTTAAATCTTTTTCTCCATTGCCAAATCTTGAAGAATCCAGTGTCACCTTTATGACATGCTGAAACATTATGGTCATTTTTAAATGCAAGGAAAGTGAACTGATAAATACCATTGGTTAACATGTAAAAGGAAGACTCTTAAAGGAAAAGAAGAGTAAGGAGTTTAGTCCTAGAGTTGTTAGTGATAGATTATCCAAGACTTGTGTAAAAATAAATGTTCTCTAAATGAATTGCAGCAAACTCTTCGTCATCTTTGGTCATGCTTTATTTTCAGATGTTTTACATTTTTACAGTTTTGTGGTGGATTGGGTTTTTAAAAAAAGATTGCTTAATGGTCTTCATCTCTTTTTTTTGTTTATAGGAGGAAAAAAAGAAGTTTGACAAAGAGACAGAAAAGAACTATAGCCTTTTGGATAAGCATTTGAACCTTTCGGCTAAAAAGAAAGATGCTCATTTGCAAGAGGTATTTATTTATTTCTCTCCCAGTGTCTTCCACGAACTAAACAAATTCTATGAGTCTCTGTTTCTTCTATTTGTGATGTTTCTCTTGAAAATAAAATAAACCTTTCCCAGTGCTTAGAACTATAAATGTGTATCAGATGATGTGCAAACTTGAGGCTGTCAATAATGAGTCATCACCAGGGACAGAAGAAAGAGTAATTTCTTTTGCAGGGGAATGAGGATGCCAGATAAATCTGTAGAACATTTTGTGCTTTGCCCTGCCAGTACTTATGTATGTTTACAAAGAAGGAAAATACTGGTTATGCTGGGTGTTTTTCAAAATAAAAATAAATTTAGAAGCCAATAAATTGAAGAAAAGATAGAGTGATGTTTTATGAAATGGCCCTTGTAAACAGCCTCTCAGATGTGTTTATAGGGAAATCAGCCTAAAATACCCATAATTCCCATGCCTTCCCTCTGTTCATTATTTCCTATTTATCTTGTATGTAGCTTGTTTTGTATATATTTGTTTGCATGTTATTTCCCCCATTAGATTGTAAGCTCCTTGAGGGTAGACTGTCTTTTGCTTCTTTTTGGATCCCTTGTGCTTAGCACAGTGCCCCACCATACTACTATATGGTGTAGTAGGTACTTAATAAATGTTTGTCGACTGGTAGCATGGTTCTTAGGATTCAAGAGCTTTAGCCACTAAGAAAGAATATTCTTTTTTAAGAATTAAGAGTTATGTGGATATTCTTTTGTTTCTGTGTCATGTGCCAGTCACGGCAGGATTGTCAGCTCGCTCTGGCTTTCTCTTGAGACACTCCTTCCATTGTTGGTGGCTTGTGTCTGACATTTCTCCTGATATTTCTCTTTGCATTTCTTGATTCTCATGTGACCTGATGATCTTTTCTGTCACTGCTGGCATAATGTGGTAGAGCTGGGTTTGTCTGTATTAATTGTCATGGTACCATCTTTACCTAAAGTCTCTGAGAACATTCTTCTTCCCTGATTAACTAGAATAGTAGGAGCAATAATATGGCCTGAAGCCCACAGTAGCCAGAATTAAGTGAGGCATTTAGGAGAATGAAAACTAGCCTCCTTTCTTTATTTCCATCATTTTCTTTTCATCTTCCAAGTTACCTGTATTTTCTCTTTTGCTACATTTTAGTGTTTGACTTTGAAATCTGGGGAGCTACCAGTGGCTTCAAAGATAGTTCCCCATTAAAGGATAAAGCTAAAACAATTCCCATAATCTTGAGGGAGTTTTTGTGTTTCTATCCTCCCCCTTCCCTTTTAAAAGATTTGGTTAGATTATGTATTAGAAATATGTTTTTAAAACCTTTTTAACATTTAAGTGGAAAAAAATTTACTAATACTTTTTATTTCTCCCCTTTCCCCTTTGAAAGATTTAGTTAGAATATGTATTGGAAATATTTATGTGTGTGTGTATTTTTTTTTTGGTAAAAAAAACCCCTTTTTAACACTGGAAATGGAAAAAAAAAATTACTAATGCTTATTTCTTACCTGATAATTGTTTCCCTCTGTCCCTCTGAAAGATTTGGTTAGAATATATATTGGAAATATTTTTCTTAAACCTTTTGAAGTGGGAAAAAACAAAGATTTTTTTACTGATACTTTTTATTTCTTACCTGATAATTATTTCCTTCTGTCCCTTTGAAAGATTTGGATGTATCAGAAATATTTTCCTTAAATCTTTTTAACACTTAAATGAAAAAAAAAAAAAGATTTTACTAATACTTTTTTATTTTTTTCCTGTTAATTGTTTCCTCATAGCATACTTCATTTTTTGTATGTGGGGATTAGACCCATGATTTCATTGGTATAGGGAACTAAGCCTCAGTGAGGAAACTTCTTCTCTTCGAATTTCTTAGTCATAGAGAATTTCCTGGGGGTGCTGAGAAGGGTAAGTGACTTGCTCACTGTCACATGACTCCTGTGTGTCAGAAATGGCATTTGAAGCCAATTTTTTCTGACTCTGAAGTCAGCTTTTTAGTATCTGTTCCATAACAACCAAATCGTTTTACTTCCCTAAGGGGGGTGGGGGGAAAGTTTATTTTTTTCTTTTGAAATTTTCAAAAAGACTCTGAGTTCAATCTCAGTTCTCCCACTTATTGCCTGCGTGCCTTAGGGCAAGTCATGTAATCTCTCTGGTCTTTGTTGTCCTCACAGGTAAACTGGAAGGGTTCGAGCTTTCTTGACTAAAAGTCCCTTCCATCTCTCAAATCTAGTCTTTTTTGCTTCTGTCCCCATTCTAGGTGCCCCTAAATGTATTTGTGAAGAGGGACTCTTTGTATTTGTATAAAACTCAGTTGAAACTTGGGTTTTAGAAAATCTATTGAATGAGGAAATCCAGTGAGCTGCAGATCTTCAGCTTCTCTACCTTGAATTTTTTTCTAACGAGGCACAAAAAAGTTCCTTCAGATGATTCTCCCGAAAATGTAGAGAAGTTGCTGGTTGTCATCATTCACAGCTTAAATATCAGGTTTTACGTTTCTTGGTAGGCTTTCAAGCCACCCTGAGGGGTCCTTTCTAACTTTTGTCAGTTCTTTTTTTTTTTGAAAGTTCCGTAATTAATTTATGAGAAGATGAACACTGTGTATTTCTTACACTTGTTGAAGACAAAGATCATATTTAAAGACTAAAGAAATAAGTTGGATTCTCACTTGTTGGATGACTCATCTTAGTTTTCTTTCTTTTGATACGTATCATTATTGTAGTTACACATACATATCCCACTGACACGCTTTCTTTTAAAATACCAAAATAAGATATCCTTAGGCATACTCAGAGTAATTTCTCAGATGAAGCTATACTTCTGTATCCAAGGATTCATTTTTATGGCATAAATGGCTGCCTTGGAATGAAAAAGGGCCTTGGAGGGTGTTAATAATTTACTTAGAAGCCTAGAAAGGTTTGTTAACTTTCCTGGGGGGTGGAGAGAGGTAAGTGGCATTGCCAGTATTCAAACCCAAATCCCGAGACTCAATGTCTCGGTCTTTTTCCTTCGTACAACACCACTTCCCGACCGTCAAAACACACTGTAAACCAAATGTATCTGCATGCTCTAATCTGGGAAAGAAAACATCCTTTCCTGTTTATTACTCTAGATGCTCAGATCAGAAATCTGAAGTTTTATCATGGGAATATAAAGAACCAATAGTCTGTACCCAAATGTTACTATTTTGAAAAGTTTCTATGCCTTTTCTACAGAAATTTGAAACTATTTGTACTCATTCTTTTATTTTGAATCTTTTGGAGACTCTTGAGTTGTGCAATTGTATTTTGATTAACTTAAATACAATGTAGTTTAGTCCTACTGCTGAAGAAATTCTGACTTTATTATTTTCGGTGTTCAATTTAATTCTTATAAATTGTAATGTGAAAGAACATCTTCACCTACAGTAGCAAAAGAGATTATTATTAACCAAGTCAGTTAATAGCTTTCCTCTCCTTAGTCTCAGCAGTATTTTCATTTTTTCCCCATGCTTCCTCAGTAATGTCAGTTGAGCTTCTTGTTTTTGGTTTGGTTTGTTTATTTTCGTTTTGTTTTAAAAGTTGAGCTTCTTAAAATGAGTTGAACCAGGACAGGAATAACTTGGATTAAAAGTGACAAAACCCCATTCCCATCCTCTTTATTCTGTTATTTTCATTAGTCTTTTAAAAGTAGAAGCTTCTTATTTCATAGTTCAGATATTGTCTCCAGTAGTCAGTTCTTGCTTTGAAATCCTATGAAAAAGTTTTATTATTGATTAGTCTCTTCTTAGCATCATACAGTACACTCTTGGTCAAGCACACCTAGCCAGCTAGTCCCTAATGTCTTAAATGGGTTGTGTTTTAAAAGTTCGTGTGAGTCATTTGAGACAGAGAATGTATTTTCTCATGGAAGCAGTGTTCGACGTGGGGTTAGCAGCCTCATCAGTATTAGCATTTTCTTTTTGTCAGGAAATTTCAAGAGTACATCTCCTACTTTCTGCCCTGGCATCGGGATCTACTTCCCTCTTCCTCTCCCTACACATCACATAGTGGCAACAAGAATTTTCCTCCATTTTAAGCCTCTTTTGATGGTTCCTTGGGCAGGGTCTCCAGCTGGATTGGAGTGGAACTGTGGAGGTGGTTTGTTCCAGGGGGTGAAGAATTGTGTAGGCTGGTGTTGCTACCCAGGGGAGATATGACTTAGGTTAGCAAGGTGGCCCAGTGGAAAAAGTTGAACTTAGACTAAGGAAGACCTGAGTTCAAATCCTACCTTAGATACTTACTAGATGCTTGACCCTGGATAGGTCAGTTAGCCTCTCTCTGCCTCAGTTTCCTCACTATGAAATGGGAGTAAAACAAGCTACTCCCTCACAGAGTTGGTGGGAGGATTAAAGGAGATAATACATATATATATATATATATATATATATATATATATATATATATATATATAAAGTGCTTTGTAAACCTTAAGTCGTATTTAAGTGCTGATTTTTATCACGATTACTATTATTATTCTTATTTTTAGTTGACATATCAGTCACTTCTTTGGTATATCCAGAGAAACTAAAGGATGGGCAGATTGATCAAGAGGAACTAGGAGGCTACGAGGTAAAAAGAAGAGGACCAAGAAGGGTCACACCTATTGCTTGGGGCAGATAGATTAATGCCAACTTGTGAATGAAAGAGAAAACATCTATTCCCACACTATTATGCTTCCATCTTCTTTATTAGGAAGAATGTCCTTCATACTAGGAAGGGTAAAACTGGCACTAGGATGGTTGAAGACATGGCAGGAGAGAACTTTGCCATTCCTGGCTGTTAGGTGGCATGCTGGATAGAGTGTTGACCTGGAGCCCAAGTTCAGATTTGACCTCAGACAGTCGCCTTGGGCGAGTCACTTAACATTAGTCTGCTGCAATTTCCTTACCTGTGAAATGGAGATAATAATAATGATAATAATAGCACTCACTTTATAGAGTCATGAGGATGAAACGAGATAATATTTGTAAAGTGTTTTATAGTTAATATGTGCTTGTTGAATGAATGAGTGGGAAAAATATATGTACTTAGGGAAAGAAAGAGAACAAATATTTATTAAGCAGCTTCTATAAGTCAGGCAATGTGCTAATTAAGCACTTTACTGATCTTACATCATTTTATCCTCACCACAACTATTATGTTTATATTTTTATAATATCATATATCATATTACATTATAATATATTATAATTATATTATATATTACCTCCATTTCACGGTTGAAAAAAACTGAGACAGACACAGGTTAAGTGATCTGCCCAGAGTCCCCCAGCTAACAGATGTCTGAGGTCACATTTGAACTCAGGTCTTCCTGACTCCAGGCCCAGAGCTCTACCCACTGTGGCCACTGAGATGCTTTGGTAGTAGCTTCATTTGACTCAAAAGGTCTCCAGCAAGATGTGGCTGTCTAAAAAATTAATGTGATCCCTAGATGCGCTGAATTGAAACATGGTGTCTAGAACAGCATCAGTTAACATTTCAGGGGCCCAGGTCAGACTACCCCTGGAGTACTGGGTTTTGTTTTGGGTACCACTTTGCATTTCAATTTAGCATTTATTAAGAGCCAACTGTGGGCAAGGTTCTATACTGGTATTTTCTGGGTATAGATGGCAGTCTTGACAACAAGGAGCTTGAGACAGATAGATTAATGTCAGCTAATGGATGAAAGAAAGAAAACATCTCTTCTGGTAAGATTGGGGGGGAAAGAGGGAACAGAGGTGTGTACAAATAAATGACTCCTAAAATTAGAGTTTGAGTAGGACATAGGACAGGCCAGATGGAATGATGCTTGAGATTTAAACAGGGAGAGATGTTAATGAACTGGAACAAATCTGAAAGGGTAGGGACTTCTAACCCTGTTATTCATTGAATAACTGAAGGAACTAGGGATATGTTTGTAGTTGTTAAAGAGATTTAGTGGGACCTTGTTTCCAGTCTTTAAATAATTGAATGGCTTTTATTGTGAGGATTTGTGTTTTAGGCAGACATTGCACACAGTCAATGCTTCTTCCAGTTGACTCTGGTCATAGAAAATTCTCACTGGTTCACAAAATATTTATGACCACAATAGGCCCTATTTATTAATGAAAAAATCAATCATCTAACTAATATGCCCCCTCTTCACTCCTTTGATGAATCATGGTCTCCTGTCCTCCCCAGATTTTGTTCTTTTTCTGTGTCTACATCCCTGTCCCTCTGAATTACATAGAAAGCCTTCATGGCTAGGAGGTAGAGGGGGAAAGAATTAACAGTAGAGAGTGCTTATTCTGTCCATTCACAACATAGGTGAGGATGGGAAAGACTGAATTATAGATCATAGATTTGAGACAGTGCAATTAAGATGGAAGAACACTGGAATTTGAATAAAAAGACATTTCTTTTACTTAATATTTCTGTTTACTCACCAAGATTCATGTAATGATACTTAATTCTTATCCCTCAGGATTTTTGAAAGTGCCTTATAAGTAGGAGTGTGCAGATGTATCAGCTTATGCTGATACATTTTCAGTGTGAGCATTTACAGCAATTGGAATTACGTATATTATATTTATCAGAATTATATATGTTCTGATTAAGAAATCAGGGCTTGATTTGTTTTTTGTTTTGTTGATTGTCTAGGCTTTAAGGAAGTGATGGAGAAAATGTTGATAATGCAGGTTAAATGTAAAAATGTGTCCTGTGCTTCTTTGGAGAGCCAATTCTTAAAAATTTACTAGTACATCTCTGCTCATAACCCGAAAGTGCTCCATCAGTGTGATCAAATAGTTGTTCAGAAGTCCTTGGAACAGTTGTGTGCCTGCTTTTAATAGAAGAATGCCAGGGAAGAAAGCTGTGTGAATGTGTTCCGTTCTGAAGTGGGTCATGGGAGGAAAGAAACCCTTATCAGGAGGAACATTTGAACCTTGTAATAAGGGAAGCAGGTGAGCTAATCTCAAGGCTGGCAGAGGAATAGATGTAATTCTGGAGTTTGAAGGGATATTGTCATAAGATCATAGATGGAGATTAGATCCCATCTAATCAACTCCCGACTCCTCATTTTATAGTCAAGGAAACAGACTTGGATGCTTTAAATAATTTTGCTCAACATCAAAAAGGTAGTTACAGGTAGAATTTGAATCCAGGTTCTCTCACTACAATGTGTAATGTTAATGGAATATAAGATCTTCCCCAACCATTAATAGGCCTCACATGGAGCCCATTAAGCAAAGCTTGCTTGTCGGAAGGCTTTCACACCTTTTGTTAATTTCTAATTAGGCACTGAGTCAAGAGGGTTCTGCTGCCTTCTGGCTCTAAAAAAGGGTATATATACTGGGGTTATCATTTTGCTTTAGGGCTCATTCATTGGAAGAGTGTTCTTGTGATTTGACCAGATGAGATTCTGGGTAGCTGTTAAGGAGCCTCCATAGCTTTGAAAAACCCAGATGTTGGTGCTTCTCTGCATGTATGTATTGCCTTGGTCAGACAGTTGGTTCTATCTATTGATCTGTACTAATTTCTCAGACAGAAGCCTTGTCTGTTGATTTTTATTTTTCTGCTTGAATTTTCTCTATTTTCTTTGTTTGGATTTTCTCTGAAGTTCAGGGTACTGTTTTCCCCCTGAACTAATGAATATAGTTAAAAAAGATTGTTGACCCCTTGAACAGCTATCTTTTCTAGTTAAGCAGATCTAAGAAACTGTGCTAGCAGCCATCCTGGGTTGCCAGTATGGTTGCTGCCACACAGTGCCAGTGTTCTTTCCACTGTACCAGTGGAAAAATTCACTGATCTAGTCCAAGAATTATCTGAAATACAGAGCCTTTCAACATTTCAACAAGAGGTCACTTTTACTTTGTAGGGGGTAAAAATAGTGGGTGAGTGGTGGCAGCATATAAGAAGATAGAGGTGATAGAACCCTCCTTTGCTTCACTCCAGATGAAGTATGCCATGTTTTCTTGGCTCTTTTATCTCATTTGAGGTTAACTCTGACCTCTTTTGGGGCAGTCCCCTACCTAGTGTTATGGACCACTTGAACCAGTGAACAAACATTTACTAAGTGCTTACTATGTTAATCATTTGGTATACAAAGAAAGATAAAATACATGATCTTTGTCCATAAGGAACTAAATTTCTGATGAGGGAGATGACATGTCAGTAACTTATATTCACATGTATGCAGAATAGTCACCATCAAAACTATCTGATACTGATTAAGAAATAGAGTGGTGGATCAGTGGAACAGATTAGGTGTGTAAGACACAGTAGTAAATGCCCATAGTAATCTTAGTGTTTGATAAACCCAGCGACTCCAGCTTCTGGGATAGAAACTCAGTATTTGACAAGAACTTCTGGGAATACTGGAAAACAGCATGCTAGAAACTAGGTATGGATCAAACATCTTGTGCCATATACCAGGATAAAGTCAAAATGGGTACATGATTTAGATGTAAAGGGTGATACTATAAACAAATCAGGAGAGCAAGGAATAGTTTACCTCTTAAATCTATGGAGAAGGAAAAAATTTATGACCAAACAAGAGATAGAGAGCATTATGCAATGTAAATTGGATAAGTTTGATTATATCAAATGAAAAAGTTTTTGCATAAACAAAGTCATTACGATGAAGATTAGAAGGAAATCGGAAAGCTGGGAAGCAATTTTTACAGCAAAGATCTCTGATAAAGGCCTCATTGCTCAAATATATAGAGAACTGAGTCAGATTTGTAAGAATACAAGTCATTTTCCAATTGACAAATGGTCAAAGGATATATACAGGCAGTTTTCAGACCAATCAAAGCTATCTATAGTCATATGAAAAAATGCTCCAAATCACTGATGGTTAGAGAACTGCAAATTAAAACAACTCAGAGATACTACCTCATGCCTATCAGATTGGCTAATATGACAGAAAAGGAAAATGATTAATGTTGGAGAAGATGTGGGAAAATTGGGACACTAATGCACTGTTGGAGTTGTGAACTGATCCAGCCATTCTAGAAAGCAATTTGGACCTATGCCCAAGGACAATCAAACTATGCATACCCTTTGACTCAGCAATATCACTACTAAGTCTGTATCCCAAAGAAATGAAAAAAGATAGGAGGAGAAGAAAGGATCTATATGTACAAAAATATTTATAGCAGTTCTTTTTGGAGCAAAGAATTGGAGAGGATGTTTTTCAATTGAAGAATGTCTGAACAAGTTGTGGTATATGAATATAGTGGAATATTATTTTATTATTGTGCTGTATGAAGTGATGAGCAGGTGGCTTTCAGGAAAACCTGGAAAGATTTACATGAACTGATACAAAGTGAAATGAGCAGAACCAGAACATTATATATAGTAACAGAAATATTGTACAATGATCAGCTGTGGATGCCTTAGTTATTCCCAGCAATACAGTGGTCTGAGACAATTCCAAAAGACTCATGAGGAAAAATGCTATTCACAACCAAAGTACTGATGGAACCTGAATGCAGATTGCAGCCCATTATTTTTACTTTATTTGTGTTGTGTGTGTGTTTTCCTTTTTGTCTGTTTCTTCCTTTACAACATGACTAATATGGAAATATGCTTTACATGATTACTTATATACAACCTATATCAAATTCCTTACCAATTTAGGGAAGGAAGAGGAGAGGGAGGGAAGGGGGAAA
Source organism: Pseudochirops corinnae (assembly GCA_028646515.1). Lineage (NCBI taxonomy): Eukaryota > Metazoa > Chordata > Mammalia > Diprotodontia > Pseudocheiridae > Pseudochirops > Pseudochirops corinnae. The sequence goes on from CM053592.1 coordinate 76,401,641, forward strand.
TTGGGAACTCAAAATTTTAAAATTTACCTTTACACGCAGTTAGAAAAAATAAAATACTATTAAAACGATATATGCAGAATAGAAAGGAAATAATCTCAGAGGGTGGTTACTAGCAGTGGGGAGTGAGGGGGACCCAGTGTCTGGGAGTTCGCCCATCCTTCAGCAGAGCCTTATGCCCCCAAGAGGACTGTAACTGGGACAGTGCCATTGCAGCCACTCCCTGGCATCCCCTAACTCTCCTCCACGCCCAGGCCAGCTTTGCTAAAAGAAGCTTTGTCTTCAGAGCACAGGTTAATCAAGGTATGTGATTTCCACATTTATAGAAGGACTGGGTGTATTATTTTTGAGGTTGTTTCTCTGATGCCTGGAGCCTTCTTGTTCAGTCTTTTTTTTTTAAAGCCTGTATAGTCAGTCTACCTTATCATATGGAGAACATCTTTCCAGTGCCTGTAATTTTACCCATCTGCATTCTTTGAATACAGGCAGACATCCAAGTGGAACAGAATCGAAAACACTTCTATGAGCTGTCTCTTGAATATGTGTGCAAGCTTCAAGAGATCCAAGAAAGAAAAAAGTTTGAATTTGTGGAACCAGTAAGTATGTGTATGTGTATGTGTATATATGTAAATATTTGTATATGCACATATATATTTATATTTTGGTAAATAAATTTTTATTGCTGTCTTATTTTTATATTACCAACATTTTCCAGTATGGGCAGTTAGGTGGAACAGTAGATAGAGTGCTGAGCCTGGAGTCAGGAAGACTCATCTTCCTAAATTAAAATCTGGCCTCAAATACTTGCTAGCTTTGTGACCCTAGGCATGTCCCTTTAACTCTGCCTCAGTTTCTACATCTGTAAAATGAACTGGAAAAAGAGATGGCAAATCATTCCAGTATCTCCACCAAGAAAACCCCAGATGGGGTCCCAGAGAGTTGGACATAACTGAAACAGCTGAATAACAACAACAAAAAAGAGAAATAATATCCTTCCGCTCCCTGTTCCTCCTCTCCTCTTCCTTCTCACTTCTTCCTCCTCCCCCCTCTGCTTCCCCTTCCCTCCTTCTCTCTTCCCCCTTTCTTGCCTCCCCTCCCACTTCTGCTGCTCAAGGCAACTCTCTCAGACTGTAAGGTGAAGAACGTGTGACGGCCTGCGCAGGTAGAGGGAGCTTCCCTTACCATAGAGCTCCTTGCACCAGTGACATGGCAGGGTCCATTCCTGTCACCCTCCCTCACCTGAGAGTAACGCTAGGATCACCGCAGTGGAGCTGGAAGGGCACTTTGAGGACATCGATTCCAGCATCTTTATTTTGTAGATGAAGGAAACGGAGGCCTGGAGGAATGTAACTGACGTGCCCTGGGTCACACAGGTGTGAATGGCAGAGCTGGGGTCTGAAGCCATGTCCTTCAGCCCCTCACCGCTGATTCTTCCCCGCATCATTTTGTGTCGTTGAGGGACTGTCACTGATAAAAATCAGCTTTTGATTACATGTTGATGTTAGACTATGGTCAGCACGGTGACCAAAATTAAATTTGACCTTAATTTTGACAAAATGGGAACAGATGTGTATGTCATTGACAAAGAGCAAGAATGCTGTTGCATTCCAGGGTTGTATCGCAGTGAGCCGGCTGAAATCACTGACTCTGAATCAGTTGTGACTTTCCTTTGCTTCCCAAACACAAACTTCCTTCAACAGTCCTCCATTGATTTCAGATGGGAGAAATCACTGCCTGAATTTTACTGCCCTGTCTGTGCTTTTGACAGTGTTTCCCTTGTCAAGGTCCAATCATAGACGTTTAATATGCACTCGATGTGTTCCAGGCACTGTACTAAAACCTTGGATATATGATTGGTAATTTAAGAAAAGTACCTGCCCTCAAGGAGCTTTTAATCTAAAAAGAGACAGTATTCAAAAGGAGGCAGGAAAGGGGTAAGGAAAATACTGGGGAGTGCCCTGGGGTGCTGTTAGGTTGTTTTCTGCCTTTTTATGACCCCATTTGGGATTTTCTTGGCAAAGATACTGTGGTAGTTTGCCTTGTCTTTCTCCAGCTCATTTTAGCGATGAGGAAACTGAGGTAAACATGGCTAAGTGACTTACCCAGGGTCACATAGCTAGTGGGTTTTTTTGGTGGGGGGAGGTAGGGCAGTTGGGGTTAAGTGACTTGCCCAAGGTCACTTGGCTAGTAAGTGTGTCTGAGGCCAGATTTGAACTCAGATCCTCCTGACTCCAGGGCCAGTGCTGTATTTACTGTGCCACCTAGCCATCCCGCTAGTGTTTTGAGGCTGTATTTGAACTGAGATCTTGCTGACTCCAGGTCTGTGGCACTATCCATTATGTTCCCTAGCTGCCCCAGTGTGGCTGCATTTTCTTTTTTGGAGTTGAAGCCAGACAGGGCTCAGGTGCACAGTGGAGTGGAAGGCAGAGTTTTCACAGGATCATTGTTCTGCATATGAAAGGGACCTTGGCAAGGTTAAGTGCCCTGCCTGACTCCTTGACAGGTAGTAAGCATCAGAGCAAAGATTAAAGTCCAGAGTGTCTGACTCCAGAGCTGGTATTCTTTGTGCTGTATTTGATTGGAGATGTGACTGGCTGAATTACCTTTGACAGGAGAGGCCTTGATCTGTGGAGTGAACAGAAGAGAGCGTAGAGGAGAAAGGGAAGGCAGTTGTACTATTAGTGGAAGTAACATTGAATGACCTTGGGAATTGAGAGCTAGGCTTTAAGAGACATTGAGAGTGGCTTTGCCACTAACTCATTTATAACACAGAACGGTGGTGCCACAATGCTCAGAGTGCCAGGCCTGGAGTCAGAAAGATTCATCTTCCTGAGTTCAAATTTGGCTTCTGAAACTTACTAGCAGCTGTGTGACTCTGGGTAAGTCACTTAGCCCCATTTGCCTCATAGTTTCCTCATCTGTAAAATGAGCTGGAGAAGGATAGGAAAACCACTCCAGTGTATTTGTCAAGAGAACTCCAAATGGGGTCATGAAGAGTCAAGACCCAACTGAAACGACTGAACAGTAACAAAAGTTCATGAATTTGAGCAAGTAATTTAACCTCTCTGGGCCTCAGTTTCTTTAGCTGTGAAATGAGAATATTGGGTCACTGGATCTATAGAACTCCTTTCACATTAAAGACCTATGATCTCTTCCAGCCCTCTCATTTTACAAGTGAAGGTATTGAGGTCCAAGGCAGGTGAGGGCCCCTCCAAGGTTTAGGACGAGATCTCAGATTTTCTGACCTCCCCTGATTCTCTTTCCTTTTTATCATTGACTTAGCATTCTGAATTTGACAAGTCTAAAAGAAATTAGAGGTATGAGTAAGTCAGAGTCTTAAAACAACTTTTCTAGGCAGTTTCCATAAGTATTATCCCAGTTTTTTAGGTGAGAGAAATGCTATATTCAAAGATGATGAATGACTTACAAGTTAGCTTCACATGACCGGTAGATTTTGGAGGAAAGATTGGTATCCAGGTATTTCTGACTCTTCTGACTTTGACTCCCTGTTTGAGACTGTCTTTTGGGTGATAAGGAGTCCAATTATTTTTGGCTAGAGGCACCTTGGCCCAGTGGCTAGAGAGCTGACTTCAGTGCTAGGAGGACATGAATTTAAGTCCCACCTCAGACATCCCCTGGATGTGACCCTAAGCATGGCCTTTAAACCATTTCCTTCACCTCTGAGACTGTAAGTTGCAGAAAAGGTATAGACCTGTGCTGGTAGAGAGTGTTTCTTTACCAGGGAGGTCCCTGTCAGTGAAATCCCAGGACAAGTCTCGGTTCCTTTTTTTAAAAAATAGAATAATGGGTCAATTGGAGGTGGTAGAAAGGAATAGAAGGATTTGAGAGAGAAAATTTGGTTCTTCTCTGCAATTTATTTTATTTCTTGATACTTTAAAAAATGTGGTTATTTTTTGATATTTCTTTCCCCTCGCCCCCTTTGAACTCTACCTTGAAGGCTAATCAGTAGAACTCAACGTGTGATCATACCTGGCAGGGGTATGTGACATTCTGTAACTGCATTCTGCCTCTTCACAGATGGCGTGCTTTATCGCCCCATCTGCAGGACTGAGATTGGTCATCCAAATTTATCTGTGTCTGTTGGCCTTTTAGCATTGTTTTCATTCATGTCCTTGTGTACGTTTGTACGTGCATGTGCTCTTCTATATACCTTCTTTGGTAAAAAGCTTATTTTAGTGAAATTTCCAGCTTGTGTGGGTTTCCTTCCTGTGCTAATGAAGGCTTTTCTTTTTTTGGTGTGTGTGTGTGTGTTTGCCACAGATGCTATCGTTCTTCCAGGGAATGTTCACCTTCTACCATCAGGGCCATGAACTTGCTAAAGACTTCAACCACTACAAGATGGAGTTGCAGATCAACATTCAGAATGTAAGACAAGGGCAGCCTCATCCATTAAATAGTTGCTTTGAATGTTCATGAATAAGACATCTGTGGCTTCTTAAAAATGTGTGCTTATGCCATTTTATTATATAAATAAGAAATAATGTCAACACCCTAACCTATTTATAAAAAGTACTAAATGGAAATTTTGAGGACACACTGCCATCTTCTGGGTAGTCTGTGGTATAACAAAGCCGTTTCATGATAGCTGAGGGTTAAGCAAACCCTGACACCTAGTGGTGACCAGTAGTAGTATTTCTTGGAATACTTTGTTAAATGCTTGTGCTGGTTTTACAGTTAGTGTTATAAAAAATTGCCCGTTGACCCATTTATTTGGAGATCTTTAAAGTATATTGAACTACTTCCCAATCTCTTTAGACTATCAGTCAGCAAGTATTAAGCTCACCTTTTATATCCCAAGCACAGTCTTTCAATTCAATTTTCAGTTCAGTCTTTTCAGTTCAAATTAATAAGCTTTTATTAAACTCCTTTGGGACATACACTATGCAAGATGCTGGGGATAGAAGTATAAAAAATGAAGCAGTCCTTATTCACAAGGAGACAACAAGTACGAACATAAGTATACACAGATTAATTGTAAAGAGTGTGAATACTTGTAAAAATTGTAAAGAGAGTAAATAAATATAAAGTAGTGAATTTTAAATAACAAGAGAGAAAGGGAGCACACTAGCTCACAGTAGTAATTGAGGGGATCAGGAAAAGCTTCATTTAAAAAGCAATATATGGGCTGCACCTTAACAGAAGAGTTGGAGGTAAGGAGAGACAGCTATTGTAAAGGGAGATCTTACATGAAGGGCAGAGAGAAGTTCGGTTTGGTTGACTTGGAGTAATCTCCATCGAGGCTGGAATGGTGGTTTGGACATAGGTTTGTTTTTAGCCAATTTTAGATGCAATAGAAAAATACTGAGTTAATTAGGAGAGTAACCAGGTCACATCTGCCCTTAAAGAAAATGACCTTGTGTGTAGGATGGACTGGAGCTGGGAGAGATTTATGACAGGGAGCCCAGTTAGGAAGCTGTGTTCCGGAATTAAGGTGGTAGCTTTGTGGATACAGAGAAGGGTTTGAATGTAAGAGATTTTATGGAGAAGATAGAAAATAGCAAGATTTGGCAACCAATTAGATGGAGTGAGGAAAAGGGAGGAAAGCCAAGATAATACCAAGGTATATGGCAATCTGGAAGGATAATCATGACTTTTGATAGAAATTGCTAAGTTCTGAAGTTTAAAAGAGGAAGAGGATTTGGGAAGAAAAATAATGAGTCTAATTTTGGACTTTTGAGTTGGAACTATCTCTGATATTTCCAGTTTGAATGCCTAATGGGACTAGATATCCAAATTTGGGAGTCATCTGTATAGAGATGAAAGTTAAACCCACGGGACCTGATGAAAGTTGTTTAATGAGAAAGTTGCATGAATGAGTAGGCATTTGAGCAGGGGAAGGTTGCTTTCATTTTTTTATTTAAAATGCAGCTTCATATGAAGTATAATCATAAAGGAATGTGACCTTTAAAAAAAACCCAGCAACACTGTAACTCTGATACTTCAGAGGAGTTATGATTTCGTTGATGGTGACTCTCTCTTCTAGTCACATACATCATGACTCATTTCATACTTGCTTGTTTTGTTCAACTCTTATCCATGCAACTATTGTCCGAATCCCCTAAATGACCCCCTGGGTGGTAGGATCCATCCTATGCTACACGTAATCCAAAATGCCGTGCACTTTTCTTGTTCACTTTTGACTTGGTCAGGAAGCATTTGTTTAGCATTTACTGTGCGCTGGGCACAAAAAAAGCCAAACCAGGATGACCAGCCCATCTTCTTTCTTCAGTTTAAATCTTGCCCTTGATGCCTATTAAATGTGTGACACAAGGGCAAGTTTTTTAACCACCTGTAAAATGGGACTGAGAATATATCTGTGATGTAGTGGATCAGCCTTTTAGCTAGTAAGACCCCGGTTCAAGTCCTAATTCTGGCATATTAGGTGTTCTTTTTGACAGGACATTTAATTTCCTCATGCCCCCATGCAGCTCTTGAAGACTATTGGTTGGAGAGTTCAAATGATCATTTAAAACCCCACTCCCTGACCCTACACAGGACCTTCCTCAAAGAGTTTTTATGAGAATCATCTAAGAGACATAAAATACTCTCAAACTTTAACACATTTGAGGTGGCATTATTGTAATTCCTAGAACATAATTTGAAGCCTAAGTAATTATGGACTTTTTTTTTCCCCCTTAAGATATATTGGCATGGAAGGTAAAACTCTGCAGTGTAATAGATTCTAGTCTGTGGTTATATACATCCATAGTGATATGGAACTTCTCAGGTGATGAAATAGTAGAGTAGATAGAGTGATGTGCCTGCAGTCAGTCAAGAGAACCCCAGTTCAAATCCTACTTTAGATACTAGCTGTGTGACCCTGGGCAAGTCTCTTGACCTCTCTCGGCCTTGGTTTCCTCATCTGTCAAAGGAGTGCATTAGACTCAATGGCTTTAAGGTCCCTTTCAACTCCTTTCAATTGTAGGCCAACCACTGATTTTTGTATAGTCTAGTAGGGTGATTAAATTTCAGGGTTTGACAGATACATGATTTATGGCATGCTCCTCTATTTTCAAAGCTGTTGAAAGGAATTGTGGAGGAATAAGTAACTAGACGATTACATGTTGGTAGTAAATCTGGTGTTTTTTAAGTTTCCATTGTACTATTGCTTGGGGGTGGACTGCTAGTTACATAAGGTGGATTAAGGTGAATAGTGAAATTGAGGAAAGGAGAGGAAGGCAAGAAATTGGAAGAAATCGGGGACTGAGAAACAAAGAGAGAAATGCATTGAAAAATGGAGAGAGCTCAGAAGGGAAAGAAGACTGGGGAAAGGAAGAAGAAGAAGAAAGGGAGGATGACACTGAATTCAGGTCATCTTTGTGACCAGAGGAACTTAGTCTTTTTTTTTTATCCTCCCCATTTAGGAACTGAACTAAAATCCCTCTACAAAGGTTGTGCATTTCTTTTATAATAGGCCTCTACAAATTAATTTCATTTTCAATATTACTGTAATCAGGCCTATAGAAATGTACCATGTCACCATTTTTCTTCCGTGATAAGCTTCCAGCGACAGTCTTTTTCTGTGGGAGGAGAGATAGGAAAATATGTAGTAGTAATTTTTTAATTGAAGTATATCACAGTTTTATATCAGCAGTTTTTGCATTAATTAAACTCAATATAAACCTTTGTTAAATGACTAATGTGTGATGTATTAGGCTTGGTGCTAAGGATATAAAGGTTAAAAAAACAGCTAAGTCCCTGCCCTCGAGGAACTTAGAACTCATCAAGGAAAACAGTTTAATCCAACAAGCATCTTTAAGTGCCTGTGATGTACTGAGGAGAAAAAAAAAAAGAATTCCTACCTTTAAGGATCTTAGAATGACCCACAGAGACTCACCTTGTAGTGGATGGTTAGATCTTGTAGTAGGACCCGAGAAGAGACCTTTTCTCTCTCTTGACTCATTTTGTTCCAACTCTGGAGTTCCATTAAAGGGGAAATATTTAAAATAAACACAAGCTATCACTAAATTTGAAGCTTCCTCAAAAATATAGAACAGGGAAAGGTCCTATGTAGGAGTCACTTCTGAAACTGAGAGAGGTAAGGAGTGAGGGATGCTCTAGGCATGGGGGGGGGAGTGTTACAGATGAATGGGGGACACTGAGGCAGGAAATGACATGTAACATATTAGGAATAGCAGGAATAGCAAGGAAGTCAGTTTTCTGAAACAAGGAATGTGTGAAGTGTTTGTAAGGTAGAGTTAGTCAGGAAAGACAGGTTAAAGCCAGATTGTGAAGGTTTTTATGCCAAAGTGAGGCTAGTATTTGTTACTGGGATTTACTAGAGTTTCTTGAGTAGTGCTTTAGTTTGCATAGACTTGTATCTTATTTTGACAGCTGTGTGGAGGATAGATTGGAGAATGAGAGATTAATACAGATAAATAAAATCCAAGTTAACATGTGATAAGGACAGAGGAGAGATCTTGGCATGGCCAGCCTTGTAAGAAATTTGAGGAGGAAAGGGAATCACTGTCAGTTTTGGAGATTAGGGAAGACAGACAGACAGACAGAGTGTATATGTGTGTGTGTGTGTGTGTGTATACATATACATAATAAAAATATACTATATACACATACTTTTTAGGTAAGTCTTGAAGGATGAGAAACATTTCTGAAGTCAGTGATTAGGACATAGGCATGTGGGGATATGATAATTACCTATGATAAGTTCATGGAGGTCAGAAGTGATAGGACAAGCATTCAAAAGTGTAACTTGGGAGCCATGTAGAGATTTACATTGGAGCCACATTGGGGAAGGGGATCTTAATAAGGCTTTTATAAATTCCTGCCAGGCTTCAGAGGTAATATTTTTATCCTGTAGGCAATGATGTACCATTGAAATTAGGATTGACATGACATGCTCAAGTTTGTTGAAATAGGAAAACTGTTTTTATAGCTGTGAAAAGGATTGGAGAGGAAAGAGACTTGAGGTAGGATGGACCAGTTGGGAAGCTATTATAGTGGTCTGGTTGAGTCATAGTGTGGGTGTGATAGCAGTGAATGGGCAAGAGGGAATGGAGATGAGAAATAATATAGTATCAACCTGGCTTGACAGTCATTTTGAATGTGGGAAGTGACAGAGAAGGGAAAATAAAAAATAATTGGTTGACTTGGGAAAGACAGTGATATTAACAGAAATAGGGAAGTTTTGAGGAATGAATCCATTTAAAGGATATGATGATGAATCCAATTTTGGACATACTGTGTTTGAAGTACTGTCAGGATGTCTAGATGGAGGTGTCCCTTGGGAAACTGAAAATGTGTTACTGGCACTGAGAAGATAAATTGTTACTGGATATATAGATTTGTTAATCCTCTGCATAAAGGTAATAAATGAAACTATGGGAGCACATGAGCTTATCAGAGGAGAGCATATAAAGAAGGAAGGGGACAGAGGCTGAGGACCATACTTTGGGGTATATCTTCATGTGGGTAGATGAAGGAGGGAGATGAACCAATGGAAAAAACTGAGAAGAAGTGGTCAGTCCTATCCTCTTGTAGGAGGAAAAGAAGGATGCAGTGTCATGGTGTAGCACCAATGCAATATTTATAGTGTCCACGATCATGTGACTATAAATATCACATGATGTTTCATTGCAAAAAATGCCACACTCTCCAGATAGAGGATAATAATGAAGGATTTATTTAGACACCAGAAAACTGAATCCCAAAACCAGGAAGCCAATTCCATCGTAGTACCAAAGATATTTAGAAGTCATAATAACGCTGAGAGGCATGCCATCCTTCAGCCTTCTCACAGACCAATTGATTCCACAGATCAATATTTACTCACAAAACTCTCTATCTCCTTGCCTAAGCTCCTCTGTCCCCAACTGTCTGGCCAGCTCTCTACCAGCTTCCTGTGGGCTCTGCTTCTCCTCAGCAAACTCCTCCCACCACAGGCTCCATGTGACTACATTCAGCCTATCAGGGGGCAGAGTTTATCTTCGCAGTAGGGGAGGTCTTCAAACTCCCACCTGGGTCTATTAAAGAGCAAGGAGGATCTTCAAATTCCCATTCCCATTACACATGGAAACCAATTTGTATTTTTCTTTGGTTCTTTGCTTGTAGGTGTTTTGACTTCATTGTTTTGAGTTTGTATCTTGATCTTCACTGTCATCATGGTAGCTTTTTATGGTTGAGTTCTTTTGTTTTTGTTGTTGTTTGCTCATATTTCTACCTTTTCTTGATTTGGAATTTTACATTAATGTTAGGTCTTGTTCTCAAGTTGGGCAGCAGGGGGAAGAGACTCTGTCTCAAGCTTCAAGCTCTTTTTCACTGCTGTTTTCAGAGCTAGTTCGGGAGTTTAGAAGTTTTTAGTGCTCTCAAGGTGGCCTGATCTGAGGAGAAGTGGTCTGCAACCTAGTTTTTACCCAGAAAGGGCCTTTGAATCTTGGAATTGCAATCAGTACTTCTCCTTGAGCCCCTTCTCCCCTGGGACCAGAAATGATACCATCCCTCAGAGCTTCCTCTCCCTCTTGACCAAAAGTGCTGCACTCTTGAACCATGACCCAGCAGTGGAGTTGCCAAACAGGGTCTAGTCCTGTGTCCAGTGCTAGCAGAGGATTTCCCTGTAATCTGTTGCCAGGTGCCCTTACTGACTCTGGCTTGAGAGTTCCCAAAGCTGCTGTGGTTTCTCTCACCACTACCTAGTCCCACCACTGGTATTTCATCCACATGGGCTCCAGGCCAGCCACCTCCCCCATGTCAGATCTCTCTAACCTCCCAAGTTTTCTTGGTCTGGAAGAATATCTCACTCTGACTTTTTGTTGACTCTGCCACTCCAGAATTCAATTTGAAATGTTATTTTAAAGTTGTTTGTAGGGGAATGTTGGGAGAACTCGGCTCTCTCTGCTCTACTATCTTGCATTTTTATTTTCCATGAATTTGAAACTCACATCATTATTTCCATGTTTGCAATACCACCTTCTTCCATATCCCACATGAATTAAACAAAATCGATTTTTTTTTTGAGTGGGTGGAAACACTTAGATGTGGGCTTTGCAGCTTAGCTATTGGCCTAAGACTTGATTGATTTTTACTGTGTCAGAGACCTGATGCTAGTGACTATACATTTGGTCATACACTCATATACAGCTTTAAAAATCCTTGTCACTATTAGTTTCCTTTTCTCTATCAACTAGCTTTCAGATTTTTTTTCCTTCTGACAAGAAACACCAAAAAGATGACCTAAAAGATGAACAATAGGTGAATGAAATGTTCAGAGAATCTGATGAAAATCTTTGCTTTTCCAGAGAATTGATTAATTCTAGAGAATTAATATGGATCTTTCAATTTTGCCACAAATACTACATTTAAAGATATTATTTGCCACAAAAGATATTATTTGCCACAAATACTACATTAAAAAATTGTTTTCCTTTCATTCATTTTAGACAAGGAATCGTTTTGAAGGCACAAGATCTGAAGTGGAAGATCTCATGAATAAAATCAGACAGAATCCGAAGGAACACAAGAGAGCAAGCCAGTTTGCGGTGGAAGGCTACCTATACGTCCAGGAAAAAAGTAAGAGGATTGTAACGCTGAACTTTAATATGACAAGTTCTTGTGGAAATCTCTTTTACCCAACTGTGCCTGGCATAGTAGCCTGAAAAAAAATCTTTGATCTTGAGATAGAGAGTTTTGTGAGTAAAGGGACAGGGATAGAGGGTCTCCAAGGTCCCTTCCAACTCTGTCAGATGATAGAATGGCTTGTTTTTATAATTATGTGCTTAAATGTTTGAGCTTTTCTCTCTGTGACCCTCTTTAGAAATAGAAACTGCCAGGCGGTTAGGTGGTGCAGTGAATAGAGTGCCAGCCCTGGAGTCAGGAGGACCTGAGTTCAAATCCGGCTTCAGACACTTAACACTTAACTAGCTGAGTAACTTTAGGCAAGTCACTTAACCACAATTGCCCTGCCCTCCTCCCTCCAAAAAAAAAAAAAAAAAAATAGAAACTCTGACAAGTAGCTCTGAAATCAGCAGTGAGAAAAAAGCTTAAAGCTTGAGACAGAGCCTCTTCCCCCTGCCACCCAAGTTGAGAACAAAGCCTAAAATTAACATAAAGTTCCAAATCAAGAAACAGTAGAAAAATGAGCAAACAGCAACAACAAAAGAACCTGACCATAAGAAGCTCCCATGGTGACAGGAAACAAACTCCAAAGAAAATAACGAAGAAAACAAGTACAAGCAAAGAACCAAAGAAAAATGTAAATTAGTTTTCCTAACACTGCATCCTTCTTTTCCTCTTGCTAGAGGAGAGGACTGACTGCTTTTTTTCAGTTTTCTCCATTGGTTCATCTCCTTCCTTCATCTGCTAAGTAGGACACTTAGTTTCCTAGTACTGAGAATAGCTTAAGGATAAATAGATAAACAGATGGGTAGAGAACATTTATTGAGTACTGACTGTTTTTTGGACATTATTCTTGAGATACATAAACAAGAGAACCTCTGTGCTTACATTCTGGGCTAGAAAGAGGAGGCAAGTGGGATGGCTCAGTGGGTGGGGGGATGCCACATGTACTAGGGTGATTTAGAAGTGGTTGGGAAATAAAGTAGAGGTCTGGTTCTAGGCAAGATAAGATGAAAGCTAACTTTCTGCAGCAGCCTAGCTTCCCAAGGCTAGATTGTAAGGAGTCTGAATGTTTTTAGCTACTTTTTCCTAGTGGAAGAGCTGTGGTTAAATAAAAAGTTAGGTAGATAGTTAAGCTCAGTTCTTTCTGCCCATCACTTGGTCTTTCCACTTTCTATGTGTGTGTGTGGGGAAGTATTGGAGGGACCAGAATCTGAACTAGTTTCTTCTCCCACACTGGGAGCATGTGCTGGTGAAAGAGGGACTTGAATGAATGATGGTGATGGAGGTAGGGAAGAGAAGATGGAGAGAAGAGAGAGAGAAGAAGATGATGATAATTTATTTTGATGGGAACAGGAATTATCTTTGGCTCAGATGCCTGTCGATTTCGAGTTGGAAGAAACCTTAGGCATCTCATCAAGCTCCTTTAATTCAAAGATGGGGAAAATGAGTTCCATGAGGTTTAAGTGATTTACTCATTCACACAAGTAGTAAGTAGCAGAACAGTCCTCTCGCACTAAAACCTTTCAGTTCCACCATAGTGCCTCCCTCATGGTTCTTCTACATATACTCATCAAAGCCGGGTATTTGTAACCTCTCCCCTTCTTCTTCTCCATTCTCATCTGTTCTATTATTTTTCTTCCCTAAATAACTCAGCAGGAAAACTATGCATATATCAATATTGGATTGGCTAAAGTGTTGGGAGAAGAGGCCATATGGTATAGAGGAAAGAATATTGGGTTTGGAGTTAGAGTACCTGGCTCCAGTTTTCACCCTGTTTTTATTACCTGCATGTTTCTGAGCAAGCAATTTAACTACTCTGGCTTCAGTTTCCTCATTTACAATAGGAAAGGGTTGGATTAGTTAATCTCAATGGTTCTTTTCAGCCCCCTCCCTCTACTTTTTTTGGAGACTGAGTCTCCCCATCTTGTCTAGTCTTTTTTTTTTAATTTTTAAAATTTATTTTTTAATTTTTGTTTTATTTTACTTTTTTGTTTATTTTTAGTTCACATCATCCATTTCCACGAGGTTTTGAGTTACAAATTTTCTCTCCATTTTTCCCCTACCCACCACCCCAAAACAGCAATCCCACAATATACCCCCTCCCCCAGTCTGCTCTCTCCTATATCCTTCCCCATCACCCCTCTGACTTTCCAGTAGGGAAAGATGGATCTCCCTACCCCAGTGCCTGTATATCTTATTACCCAGTTGCATGTAGATAATAATAATAATAACAATACTACTACTACTACCACTAATATGTATATACACACACATATATATACATATATACATACATATATATATATCTAACATTTGATTTTAGAACTTTAAATTCTAGATTCTTTCCTTTCTTCCCTTGTCACCCACCCCCACTGGAAAGACAAGCAATTCAATACAGGCCATACATGTGTAGTTATGCAGAACATCTCCACAATGGACATATTGTGAAAGACTGACTATATTTCCCTCCTTCCTGT
>CM053592.1:76416206-76518149 GCA_028646515.1 Pseudochirops corinnae
TACCATAGCTTGTTCAGCCATTCCCCAATTGATGGGCATCCCCTATATTTCCAGTTTTTTGCAACCTGAGTTCTCTTAAATTGAGTATTTTAATCTACTGTGTTCAGAATCAGACCATATGTTTGGTTATAGTGACAGAAGGGAGGACCAGACCAGGTGTTATTTTGAAGCAGATGGGAATAGCATAGAGTAATTTAATGGCAAATTACTGTATTTCTCTTTGATGTGCAATAATAATGTAAATATGTCATTTAAATCCATTTTTTTCCCTAGGACTTGCAAATAAGCATTCAAATCATTTACCTTCAGGGATAAAATAAAGTTAACTGACATTTTTATAGAGTTCCTAAGTTTTCAGTGCTATTTACATATGGTGTCTGTCTCACAACAACCCTGCAAAGTATAGGTATTATTATGTCCATTGCAGAGATGAAGAAACTGGGGTAAAGAGAGGCAAAGTAATTTGTCCAAGTCATACAACTATTAAGTGTCAGAGATGGGAAGGATTCCAACCTAGGTCTTCCAGAATTCAAGGCCAGTACTCTCTCCCCTATAGCATATTGCCTAATGTACCTAATAATCAGAAAAAAGTATAGAGAATTGGCCCCCTGACAGAGAGAATTCAAATGTCAAATATTTGTCTGGTGACACCTCAAGACTTGTTTTTCTCTTGAGAATAACAGAGTGCAGCACTAAAAATGAGATACCAAAGGAATGGTATGAAATGAATGATGTTATAGCAGTGTTAACTGCCCTCTAAAGAAAACAGTCCAGTAGAGGACGATCTGGTCGGGTTTGTGCTATGATCCCGTATCAGTGTGTTTTTATTTGTTCTATGCGTTCTGTTTTAGCAATAATAACATTCCTTAAGAGGAACTGAGATTTACACTGGTGCCTGAAGGCTTGCAAACTGCCCCATAGAGTAGGTGCTGCTGTTACCCCATTCAGGGACATTCAGGAACTTGTCCATGGTCCCACAGCTATTAAGTACTTGGGGTGGGATTTGAATGTAGGGCCTTCCGACTCCAAGTCCAGTGTCTAATCCACTGGGGTCTCATTGCCTTTCACTGAGGAACATCCATTCAACAGTTTATATATGTCATATTTTGTCATAATATTTATGAATTTTATTTTTAATAAGTATTTACAATACTTGCAAAATGTTTCACAGAAAATTGGTCTTGATATCTCACTGATGGATGGCAGTACAGATGAAGGAACAGATTCAGAGATTTGTTTTAGGTCACATAGCAACCTGTTGGCAGCCAGAACAGAAGCCATATGGGCATATAAAAAGATAACATCTTAAAAGTGACATTCTTTTTGTTTTGTTTAGCCTATCTGATATTATAATGTGCCAAACTAATAAGCCCATTGAAATATATTACAGAATTGTATGGTATTCTTGAATCTTTTAAAGCATTTTTCTTTATAAAAATTCTTCACTGATTTCTAAGGATATGAAAAAGGGTTGATAGATTTATGGGAATGAGAACAATCAAATGACCTCAGAATCATATTTAAAAATCCTAAATGTTTTCATAGAATGTAAAAATGGAGGAGCTTTAAAAGCTAACTAATTAATTTTTTTACATAGAGGCAGGTAGGTGGTGCAGTGAATAGAGAAAAGAACTTGGAAGCCTAACGATCTGAGTGCACATCCTGCCTCGGATAGTTAATTAAATGTATAACCCTTGGTAAGTCACTTAGCTAGTCTGCCTCAGTTTCCTAATCTGTAAAAAAAGTGATAAAAATAGCACCAACCTCCCTGATTGCTTATGAGCATAAAATGAGGTAATGTTTGTAAAGCACTTTGTAAACCTTAGGATGCATTACATACATGTTAGCTATTATTTGAGGAAGCTAGAGTTGAACAGGACAGATAACTTGCCTACAGTATTACAACTAGATAGTGTCAGAGTTGGGACTAAATTAATCTCTTCTGATTCCTAGGCTAGTGCTCTTTTCATTGGGTACAGCATTACATTAGCTTTGCTCACGTTATATACTTGTAATGAGGCATTCCCAACGAGGTATGGCTGCCAGTTTCTGAGCCCAGGAAATTTCTGGAAGACCTTCCTGGAATCAGAGAGTCTTAAGAAAAGCACAACACCTGACTATTTATGTGCATGTAAGAGAACCTCAGGTATTTCTAGTTTCCAGTGACCTTGAGGAAAACTTGCTAAGAAACCACCCAAGCTGGAGATGGGGAAGAATGAAAAAGGTCCTCAACTCCATGCTTCCTGGAACATGTTAATAGTAACAGTGGGTGAGGGTGGCCCACCTGACACCTATGAACGGGGGATACAACTGAGGCAATCTGACCAGGAGCAGAAGCAAGGTGTTGACTAGGGGAGAATGAGGGCTGGCTGAGAATGGATGTGCACCCAGGAGGAAAATGAGACAGGCCAGAGGGATGGGTGGCAAGTTGGGCTGAACTAGTACACTCTGTGCTACTGAGATGAGCAAAGTCCAGGCCACAGCTACTCTCTTCTCTGGAGCCCTGTATCTGACCTCTTTACCTCCTATTTTGATAGAAGGAAGGAGGTATGAGGGATGAGAAAGATTTAGCAACAATTTTCATGACAGCCTGCTGTGTTTTGAGTGGTTTTTTTTCTTGCTACTGATACTAATACATTACATGACCATTAACAGTGATTTTTGTCTAGGCTTATTCAAAGTTGGGAGAGGAAAAGTTTGCCCAAAGGAGAAGAGATTTCCTTAGTTTTCTCTGGAGTTTAGGGGAAGCTCATTAGAGAGAGTTTTTGTACTTTTTGTAATTTCTAAGAATTTTCCAGAACATGTCCCTTAGACATTAGAATTTTAATTCAGAGGGGCAGTTAAGAAGGAAATGAGCCTTTGAGCAGAGAGCCCAAGAGCTGGTTTGACTCTCCTCTGGCATTTTTCTGGGTCCTGTGCTTGCTCGGCATTAAATAATTTCTAATACATCTCTTCATTCTACTTTTTTTTTTTAAATTTTGCAGGGGGGAAGGCAGGGCAATTGGGGTTAAGTGACTTGTCTGAGGTCATACGGCTAGTAAGTGTTAAGTCTCTGAGGCCAGATTTGAAGTCAGGTCCTCCTGACTCCACGGCCCTGGACTCTATTCACCAGCCATATTCAACCTTTTAAATGGTGCCCTCCCCTTCTCCTTCCAAATACTAATAATGTCTGAGGCAAGGGAGCTGGTACTTATTGGGAGAAACCCCAGGATGTCAGAATCCTATGAGATTCAAAGACTGATTGAGGAGGGGTAGATTGCTTTGAAATAGAAGACAGCGTCAAAGGTGTGTAGAAGTCGGGGTGCAGGGAGGAAGCATTGATGCTAGTACCAGAAAAGACTGCTTGCCAGCATCAGAAAACAAACCAATAGAGACAAGCTTCTCCTATGACTGGGAAAAGGGCTTTTGGTTAGATTGTAGAGGCCATGTGGTTGAGTCTGTGAAAGCCTCCAGAAACCCTGGAATAGTGTCAGAATCCTGATGATCCTGAGCCAACAGGGCAAAGGCTTCACCCATAAACCAATGCCCATGTTAGTTACTGACCCACGCTGAGAAGAAACGGGAAGAAACGATTGCCTCTTTCCTCACCTCATCAGCTTAGGCCCAACAGGAATAGTTTTCCCAACCTTCATGAGTTTTCCTTGGAGCTGCACTGATAGCTGTGGAAGCTTGTGTTTCCATTGTGTATAGGGTGAAGGAAGCAGAAAAAAAAAATTTGTGGTATGTGTTTTTTTCCTATGAGCTACACTGCTATTTTATCTCAGCCAAATCTGCTTCTATTTTATTTGTGAGACTTTTAGGGTTTGTAAATAGAGCTTATTTGATGGTGGCTCAATTTGTGACATCCTCTGCTATGAATTTAACACATTTACATATATGTATATATACATATTACGTATGTATACACATTACATTACATATATGTATCCATATTACATATATGTATATATATACATGTGTGTATATATTATTTATATCTATATTATATATAGATATAAACCCAATTGGCCTAATGTTCCATTTTCTCCTCAGATTCTTGAATTTTGCTGGGTTTACAAAGAGTGACTGAGCCTTCCCAGGAGATATGGAAGATTGACTGAAGTCTCCATTGAACTGAAGGCCACCTCCTTCGTTTTTGTGGACACTCAGACATATATATGTGTATGTATGTATATATATATATATATATATATATATGTTGGAGCAGGGGAGGACGGGGAGAGAGAGAGAGAGAGAGAGGGAGAGAGAGAGAGAGAAATCATGTGGTATACAGGCAGTTAGATGGTGCGGAAGATAGTGCTGGCCCTGGAGTCAGGAAGACCTGAGTTCATTCCAGCCTCAGAGACTTACTAGCCCTGTGACCCTGGACAAGTCACTTCATCCTGTTTGCCTCAGTTTCCTTATCTGTAAAATGAGATCATGAGATCCTTTGAGATTAACAATGAAGTCATGGTAATGGAATTGCCCCTTATATCTACTAATTCAAAATTGGATATTTAACTTTGGACTTAAAACTATCAGAAAACTTGGCAATTAGAAAGGTTAATTGAAGTTCAAAAAATGGCAACCAGTTTAATCTTGTTTTCTTACTCATTAGCTTTGATTGGGGGGGCATGGAAGGGGGATGGGCTGAGTAGAGAAGGGATAAGTGGAACGTTTTAGTGGAGAAAAGGCTTCAGTAAAGAGAAAGAGAACTTGCAGCCTCTTGCTCCTCTGTAGAGTGTAAATAGAGACCCAGTATTTCTTGAAGAAGCTAGGGATCTGTTAGAGGAAGGTAACAGGTGTAATGGTAAGTAATTCAAATTTGAAGACCCCTTTTTGTTCTGGCAAGTAAGCAGGTACTTAGCCCTTAGTAATAATCAAACCTCTGTGAAAGAAACAGAAGGTGTGAACTCCTGTCTCCTGTTGCTGACATAACAGTAAGGGGTTGGCTGAAACAGGAAGCCAATGCTGTGTGTGTGTATAAGAAAAGCCCCAGAGAGGCACAGTCAGAATTTCTTGAGACCAGAATCTGATGAACTGAAGTTGCTGCTTACTGAAAGGCTGAAGAGAAAAGCCTTCCCCTAGGCTGGAGAAAAAGATTTTGATTTTGAAAACCTGGGTGGAGTGATTTTGATTCCGGAAGCCAGCTGAGATTTATTCTGGGTCCTAGAGCCAGCCCAACTGCCAGAGGACTAAGGAGGTGTGGCTGTGTTGCCTGCACTCTGTCTGTCTCTTTTGATGTTGTTTTGCCAGACTCGTAGCTGGTAAAGGGCAGTGGTGTTGTTGTAGAGGTCCTGGAACCTTGCTGTTGGTTCCGAGGCCCTGAAGAAGGATTTTCTTGTTGTATGTTTACAGAAATCCTGGAAGAGGGTCTTGCTCATATTTTCAGGTGTCCTGAGATTGTTCTGCAGGCAGAGAGTGAATTGATGAAGACACTGGCAATGTATGACGTGGCTTTGTTAAGCTTTGTCTCCCCAGGAGCAGAGATTGCCGAGAACTTGCCTTGGGTCAAGATGAAGAAAAGACCTCTCCTTGGGTATGGAATGCTGTGATGAAATTGTGGTTTACTAGCGACCTAGGAGTGGGAGATTTGTATATTTTCTAATGATTGTACTTAGTGATTTAACATACTTAGTAACTGATTGCTAAATAAGTGACTAATTGAGTTAACCAGTTGCCCCATGAGTGAAAGACTGACTATTGTACTCTGAAATGACTGAAAGACTGAGTAAGGAGGCAAGCCTCCTTAGGGATACCAGATGATTATTCTTTGTTTGAAACTACTGTGACCACTTTGGTGAAAACTATGTGGCCATTTTAATGATAAGCTGTTGAGAACACTATATGGTGATTTTCTGTGATAAGTTGTAATATTGTGAATACCATACCTTGATTTTCTGAGAATGTTTTGCTTTGATTTGTTATGGAATAAATAGAGTGCTCACTATACTGTGTAATCAGAACCTTAAAAATTGTTCACAGGAGCATTCTTCTGGAAAGCTGCTCCTGCATGACATTACAGCAGGTTTTGTATGTTTGTTTTTTTTTCAATCAGTAAAGACTATTCATTAACCACCTACTCTGTGTAAAGAAACACTTGGAGTTGTGCCCCTGAGCAGAGTTATTTACTGGTGAAGTAGCAATTGTTATAGTCTGAACATCATTTGGATAGCATGCCCAGATTTGAACTCATTTTCTTGAAAATCTCATGCATCTCCCTCAAAGGGTTGCCTTCCCTAGTTTGACAACCATTGATATGAGTCAGCGTAAAAAAATTCAGCTGTTTAGATTTGACTCAAAATTTTGGTAGAAACCAGGGAATTTCAGTTCAAGTCATTGGGCATTTACTTTGTACCTACTTACCCATACTACAAAAATTATGCTCAAAAATTGATTAAATCAATAAAGCACTTTACCATATTTCTTTTATGAAACAAATAGCATCTTAATTCCTAAACCTGAGAGGTTTAATACTCGAATCAGAGACAGAGAACTACATGCCAATGAATGGATAGTAAAATATTTGATAAAATCATTGCAAAAAGACTTGAGCAAATATCCAACCCCCCCCCCCATATGACCAAGGTGGATTTATGCCAAGTATTTAAAGATATTTCAACATTAGAAAAAATTAAAATAATCATTTCAACTTTAGGAAAAATTAAAATAATCATAGTAAGAGCTAACTATATACAAGTCTCTGGGCTTCAAGGTTCTAGGAGTAGAAAGACTAAACAAAAAAACATTCCTGCTTTCAAAGAGTTTATGTTCTAATGGAGAGATCCAGTTAAATACACAAATAAGAAAATCTATGATAATGTAAAGAAGAAAGAGGTTCTTTTCTCCTCATCTTGCAAGCTCTTTTAATGCCAATAAATTAAAAAATCATAAACAGATGGAAAGAAAGGCAGCCATCATTCAGTGTTGATGGTCCTATAATAATGCCCTTTTCATTTAAATTTTATCCAACTTCTTTGCATCTTACAAAGTGAAACAATTCAAAGAAATAAAGTAAGAAGGCATTGCTTCTGGGAGTAACAAGGCATATTAGTAGGGCAGATCTCATTTATTTGTCTCCTATTCAATGACTTCTTTTGTTCAGAGAAATCTGGAAAGACTTGTATGAATTGATACAAAATGAAGTGAGCAGAACCAAGAGAAATAATTCGTACAATAACAATAATAAAGCAAAGACAATTTTGAAAAACTTAAGAACTCTGAACAATGCAATAATCAACCATAATTTCAGAGTCAGAACATGATATTCCTTTCTTGATGGAGAGGTGAAGGACTCGGATTGACAGTGAGACTTATATTTTTGGACATGACCAATGTGTCAATTTTTTTGCTGATTGTGTGTATATATAGTATATGTATATATGATATGTAAAAATATGCATATTTACAAGAGTTTTGTTTTTATTTGTTTTTTGGTGGCATGGGGGAGGCCGGAATGTAGATTTTCATTAATTAAAAAAATTATTTTTTTTAATTTATCAAAACTGGAAAAAAATCAGTTTTTTTTTTTTGACAGCAGTGGATTTGAATCTTGATCATATCTGGTTTGTCAGACATTTTTGCAGATTCTGCAGAGAAGATGCTGACCTGAATTGCTAGAGGGAGTTTTCTCATCAGGGAGTTGCCTATGCAGGTGCAGTCATAGATCTAGTCCCAAGGCCAATTCTGTGAAAAGTGACATCATACAGTTTCTTTTTTTTTAAGCCACAGTAATTTTTAGCAAGTTTGTGTTTTATGACACTTCAAATAATATGCTGTTTGATTTATTTTGCCTTTTCTACTCAGAGAGAACACTTTGATAATCTGGGTGGGACCAAAGTACACTGTACGAGGCATAGGGTAGGTAGGCACTTAATAGTTATTGCTCTATCTAGAATTTTGTGCTATATGTTTAAAGTAGAGTAGATTTTTTTTTCATTGTTATAATCATATAAGTGACTCAGAAGGAAAGAAAGAATTAAGAAATGCAGGTGGAATGGAGAATGGCCTTTTTTTTCTTTGCTCTTTAAATCAACCCATAGTTTTTCATCCTTCAGGGCTCAATGATGCCTCTGGTCTGAGTCCTTTCTCCATAACGCTGGTGTGAGTCACACCTCCATGGAAGCAGATCCCAGCTACTCTCTAAATTAGTAGATGGTCTTCAAGAGTTACTGTAACCAAAAAGCTCATCACCCTCTGGCCAACTTGGTGTTGGCTATTTCTGAATTTAGCTAGACTGGACCTCAGTTGACATGTCCATTCTTAGGCCACACTGGAGGACTTTCTGGCTTACTAGAGTTTACCTCTGCTGGCATGGCTATCAAGAATCCTGTCTGTGACAGGATGAAGCTTCAGAGAAGCTTCAGGGAAGGGTCATAGAATCATAGATCATAGACTTTGAAAATTGAAGGGACTAATCTAATCCACCTTCCTCATTTTACAGATGGTAAGAATGAGACTAAGCATGTTATTCCCCTCTACTCAACAAACTCCAGTGGCTCCCTATTATCTGAAGAATCAAATATAAAATCTTCCCTTTGGCATTTAAAACTCTCCACAACCTGGACTCTTCCCACCTTTTCAGTCTTCTTATACACTACTCCCCTCTATAAACTATAATCCATTGATGCTGATTTTTGTTGTTTTCCTCACACAAGACACTCCATCACCCAACTCCATCCATGCCATTTCACTGGCTGTCCTCAGTGCCTACACTGCTCTCCCTCCTCACCTTTGCCTCCTGCCTTTCCTGGCCTCCTTCAAGACTCAGTTCAAATCCCCCTCTTTACAGCTACTAGTGCCTATCCCTGAGATGACTTTCTATTTACACTCTATCTATCTGTTACATAGATGGTTGTATGCATGCTGTCTTTTCATTAAATTGTGAGCTCCTTGAGAGACAGTGTTGTCCCTAGCAGGTGTCAAAGAGAAGAGGTTTGGTGGGCTCCACATCCCATTCACCATCTTTACTGCATCCTTGCTTCTTCACATTTTAATGGCGATCCCAAAGGTAAAGGGGTAGAAATAAAAAATGAAACATTTGGCATGCCATGAACAGACCTTGAAATGCAGTTTTCAAGCCCTCTTCTTTAATCCACCACCATATGGATTAAAAACTAAATATCTGGAGCTGAGGTTACACAGTGACTTGTTATCTTTTCAGTTTAAACAAAGAAAAGGAGGTCTTGGGAAATTCTTAGCAGTCACTGTATAATTACCCCAACTCAGCCTAATCTATGTGGCACTGGCTTAAAGAGATCTAGATTCCTGAACGAATTAAGGGATCATGTCTCTGCTTAGAAAATGAACTGTGAAAGAAGTTCTTTTTGGCCACTGTATATTGTAATTAGAGTGACCCATTTTAGCTCCTTATAAAGGAGCTGATCCGTAGAAAGCCAGGACTCTAGAATTCACCCGTCTGCTTATCAGGTCACTATTGAGGCTGCTGTAATTCTAGGCTGGCTGTCCGGAGGAAGCAAGTGCTGGGTGTCTTACAATCAGCCAGTCCCAAGTTAGAGTTACCATGCCAAGAGAGTGCTACTTCCTGTTTACCATGTATATGTCAGATGTACAGATGTTTGTATGCTCTCTTCCCCATTAGACTGTGAGCTCAGTGAGGTCAGAGATGGTCTTTGTATTTCCAATTCCTGATATATAGTAAGAACTTACTAAATACTGGTTGACTGACTGGGCAGGAGACATTTAATTTGGGAACCAAACTAATAGCCCAGTGCTATGAGAGAATTTTGAGTGAGAAATAATTTGGGAAATGATCCAACCTGCCACTCCTCTCTCTCCCAGATGTAGAGAAATAACTAATAGTGATCAGTTTTGTCTCTCTTGACAATAAAATTAACAGTATGAAAGTCTCTTAACAAAATGCCAGAGTGGCAAGAATAAAACACAGGGCTGATAAACCCCTTGACTCTTTAGCAATTTTTATGTGACATGCTACTGTTACCCTTCCCTCACTTCACTCTTGTAATAGTTTCCAAGTCGTTTTTTCTGATTCCAGTTTCTTATCGTGGCACCGCTGGAGGAATCTTCCTAATACGTCACCATAATTCTGACATTTAGTCACCACAATTCTGACATTTATAAAGTACTTTAGAGGTTTATAGAGTAATTTACATCCATTATATTACTTCATTATTTGATCCACTGAGAAGTCCAACAGAGAGAAAGCTGGTCTTAGAATCAGGATATAGACTGACTATGTGACCATGGGCAATTTACTTAACCTCTCAGCACTCCCGTCAACTCTCTCAGACTACAAATAATGGCCAGTATGCCCATCTGCATTTATTTGAGGAAGTTCATCATGGAGAGCTCATTATAACAACAAAGTCACAGATTTGGGGGAAAAAATTTTGAGTCTCAGAGGACTGGCCAAAGAGGGCCCAGTTCTTTTAGCAGGCTTGGATTTGACCTTTCTAATAGGTTCTACAGAGCACAGGCAATCTTCCCTGCCTGTTTCCAATCCAACAAGTGGAGGGAAATTTACTTCTAGCTATGAGTGACTGAGGAGTTGGCATTATTATTAGCTGATGAAGAGTTTTCTAATTGGCCAAAGAACTAGCAGTGATAACTGACAAGTTGCTAAGCTGGAACTGAGTGTTCATTCAAAGGTTAAAGCAGAAGATCTCTCCAGTATTTTCCTTGGCTGCTTTTGAGAGAGGAAGATTTCTTTGAGCATCTGGGAGCAGAAGGGTAGGGATCCGCCAGCTTCCCTCCATCCCACCATTACTACCCTGTTTCTTTTGAGTTTACTCTTTTCTGATCTTAAATAAATGAATATTCAGAATTGGGAGTGTTCAGACTACATGAAATGCATCAAAGTCCATCAAAGGATTGCAGGGCTGAGATGTAAGGAAAGGAGCCAGACCCGCTGGGCTATCATTGATGCTATGCCCCAAAATGAACTTTGCAAACTCCACAAAAGGAGAAAAGGAGTACCAGGTCCAGAAGTCCCATTGAATCCCTTCACCTTACATCTTCACTTCATGTATACCTCACTATTTTTGTAACTTAAATTTATTTCCATTCTCCCTAGGGACTGTGTATGTGTGCAAGGGGAGAATATACTCCCCCCTCAATTTGTTGGGGGATTGTTTAATAACTACTAGTCTTGCCATGCTATGTAAGTAATTATCCTCCTGTTGATGTCAAATGTTTGATGGGTATTGAGGAGCACGTAGGTGGGGAGCTTGTAAGTCACAGTGCTAGAAAACCCAACCTGGCAGCATTACTCTCCAGGTTCTTGAGAGGAGAAAAATTATTCTCCCTTTAGGGTATAGGCTTATAATAGCTCAAAATCCACTATCCAGTGCAGATTGGGAGAGTGAACTGAGGAAAGTGAAGGATGGGGTGCTACATCTTCATAGCTGGCAGTGGAAAGAACATTGCCACTTACTACTTGTATGATCCTAACCTTACTGACAAATTAATTTAACTTCTATGGGAATCGGTTTCTCATAAAATGAGGAGGTTAGACTGGAATGAGGTGGGGAATCCGCAGCCTTGGGGTCACATGTGGCCTTCTAAGTCCTCAAGTGCAGCCCTTTGACTGAATCCAAACTTCCCAGAACAGATTTGTTCTCTAAAATTTGGGACTCAATCAAAAGGCTATATACTCGAGGACTTAGAAGGCCACATGTGGCCTCGAAGTCACAGGTTCCCCATCCCTGGGATGGTTGCTGAAGTTCCTTTCAGCTCTAAACTCTGTAATTCTGTGACACAAGTAATTTGCTCCTGGTCAGGAGGTAGCAAGTAGAAAGAGCTTTCAAGACAGAGGACTTGGGTTTTCTTTCTCTGATGCTACCAGTGTGACCTTTGGTAAGTCATTTAACTTTCCTGGTCCTCAGCTTCTCCATCTGTATAAGGATGGGGTTGGAGTAGATGACTCCTATGTTTCCTTCCAGTTCTTGATTCTGTAAATACACAGTTTCAGTCAGAAGCCTTGGTGGTAGGATTCAAGGCAGACAATCCCAGTGCCAAAGCTACCATGATTTCTTTGCTCAGAAACCTTCAGTGTTTCCCTATTGTCTGCTAAATGAAGTATAAACACTTTACTTTGACATTTAAAGCCTTTCACAATTTGACTCCATCTTGCTTTTTAAACTTTATCTACATTTCGAGATAGTCTATGGTAGTTACCCTCTCCCCATCTGTTTCTTTTTGCTTTTAAGCACCAAGGTGCAACCAGGTTGTTAATTCTGGCAAGTTTTCTTGAATGATATTCTGGAATGTGATGTTCAGAGGCTTGGGGTTTTGGTTTTTTTTTTTTTTTATATTTTAAAAATCTTTTTTCCTTTTAATTTAATTTAGTATTTTGTTTTCCCCCAGTTACATGTAAAAACAATTTTTAACATTTGTTTTAAAAACTTCAAGTTCCAAATTCTCTCTTATTTTTTTATTTTTAATATTTTTGGTCTGTCAGAGATCTGGAGGTTTTTCTGTCTCAACAAGCTCCAGATCTGCTGGACTACATATTTCCCAGTTCTTTCATTAGTTCTTTTGCTAGTATATATTTTCCAGATTGTCTGCATTGTCTGTAGTTTTATTTTACACTGTGGCAAATCTGTTATTGGTTGTTTCTATTAATTTTCTCAAGGTTTTCTATTATCATTCCTTGTGGAGGGTTGTCATCTGGTATTTTTCTTTGTTGTTACTTCCTGATCTTAAAAAAAAAAATATTTACCGTATTCATTCTACCTTCAACTTCTTCCATGACTTTTTTTTTGCTCTCTTTTATTTGTTCCTGTGACTTTCTTATCAGTGTCAATTTTTACTTAATTTTAAAAAATGTGTCACAAGAGGCAATATGGTACAATGGAAAGATTTGGTACAAGGGATTTGTAGTCATAGGACCAGGGTTTAAATCTCAGCTCTGCTACTTACTACCTGTGTGACCTTGGACAAGTCATTTAGACTTTCTATGCTTCAGCTTCCTAATCTGTAAAATAATGAAGGAAGAATAGACTAGATAATCTCTGTGGTTCCTTCTTAAATCTTACATTCCAATTGCCTGGAAAATAGTAAGTACTTAAGAAATTTGTATTAATTGAAATCTGGGATCATTTATTTTTAGGATGTCTCTTAGATATCATATATGTTGTTTTTCTCTATTTTATGTTGCCTCTTGTCATTTAATCCCTTGATCTGTAGGGTTTTTTAAAAATTGGTACTCTGCTTTGATGATTTTCTGTTTTTATTTTTATTTTGTTTTTTTTTCTGGTATTTTAATTTCCTTTTGATGTTTTCTATTTCTGTTTTCTGAGGGACGTATGAAAAGTCTGGTTTTCAATTATCCTTTTTACCATTGTGTCTAGAAAAATTGTATCCTTTGTTACTGTCATGTTGTATTTCTGTTTATACTGTAGTCAGTCACTTTTAAAATATTGTTTTATTTCTTTTCCTTTTTAGTAGGAAACTGTTTATTTAAAAAGTTCTCAACCTTTTTCTGTGTCATGGACCCCTTTTGGCAGTCTGAGAAAGCCTATGGACCTCTTGTCAGAATAATGCCTGTCATCTGACAGGCAAAATATTCCATGTTCTCCTAATTTTCTTATGATATCACCATTTATGTCTAAATCATATACCTATTTTGACCTTATCTTAGTTTTTGGTGTGAGATGTTGGTCTACACCTAGTTTCTGCCAAATTGCTTTCCATTTTTGTCAAATGTTGAGTTCTTACCCCAAAACTTGGATCTTTGGGTTTATGAAACACTAAATAACCATGGTCATTTACTACTGTGTATTGTGTACCTTATCTATTCCACTGATCTACCACTCTGTTTTTTAGCCATTACCAGATTGTTTTGATGATTATCACTTTGTAATATAGTTTGATATCTAGTACTGCTAGGCTGCCTTCCTTCACCTGTACAGCCTTCTTGGTCAGATACCACTTAGATGTGACATCCATGATAAACACCAAGATGTTATATTTCATCTTCTTCATAACTGACTGAGTGATCTGGGAGAACTTGATGACAGCATCGTGATAAAGCTTATTTCTTCTAACAGCACTTTTCTGAGGGTAATTGGACTTCCCCTGAAGCCAAAGTGTCTTGGGTCCTGCAAAGGAGAAGGATGTTTAGACTTTCTTCTTTTCATGTCTTTGGATGCCCTTTGATTCTGTCTTTTTTTGACCATTAGAACTTTGAACTTGGTTTCTCTCTTGAAGTGAGATTGGGTGGTGGGGAAGAATACCATTTTCCTTCTTTGCCTTTTGGGTAATCTTGGTGAAGCTTAGGTTTTTCTTTTTTTTTTTCAAAAATTCTTATTCCTATGTTTGAATACATTTTTGGATGGTAAGCAGTTAAAACAAAATTTACTAATTTTTTAAAAAGAAATTCATGTAATTTATTAAAGAGGGTGAAGCAGTTAGCAACTTTAACTGGTTTCCCCTACATATTAAGTATGTGCTCTGTTCAATATTTTCAGAGAATAGCTTAGTTCAGTAGTATCAGACTCAAATAGAAATGAGGATCACGAAAGCATATATAAGGATCTCTGTGGACCATATATTGACTTAGAAAACCATATGTTTATATATTTCTTTTTTTTAATTTTTACTATTATTAATACAACAACATTAAAATTAGATAGCAATTACATTTTGATCTGGTTAGGACCATACTTGGGAGTATTGTAGGCCACATGTTTGACACCTCAGGTCTACTGTGTCTATTCTTGGGCTGGGCTGAATCTTTGCCAAAAAGAACACTGGGAGGAAACCCTAGTGTTCTAGCGATATAAGCCATCTCCCTGTGGAACCCTGTGTAGAAGAAGAAGAAACTGCTTGGGTTGGGGAGAGGTTCTTGAAACTGCTGTGGGCTCCTCTGCATAGAAGCACTGCCCTTTGAATTTAAGGCTCCAAAATATCTCATGAGGGTACTCAGAGCACCTTACTTTCCTTATCTCTTCCTATGTGGCAGCTTTTGGCCTTTGTTTAGTCAGGCTGGACTATTCAAAGTTCATTGGATTTTCTTTTCCCATATTCACCTTTGAGCTGTCTCCAGAACTGTCTCACATGCTTTTCCTTTCTTATATGATATTCCTTTTCTTCAATTATACCAAATTAATTATCTCCCAGCATTTAAATATCTCATGAAATCCCACCCTAGTCACAGAGTCTTTTTGGATTGATCTAAGAAAATCTGTTTCATTGCTTTCATTTGTCTTCCCGAATCCTATTGTTAACTTTTTGTCAATAACTCCTGCTCAATTATGTACTAACATTTCTCCCCAGTCCCTTACATAAAATCACTTGCCTGTGACCTGCATATGAGTCCAATAAAAAGTTCAGTGGTTATTCACATGTTTTTATTGCATGGCTGTATATTATTTATTTTCTTTTACAAGATTTGATTTTAGTATAGTCGGTAGTGGGTAGACAGGAAGGGTTGGGTTCAAGTTCTGCCTAGTTCTGTGACCCCAGGCAAACCATGTAATATCTAGGTTTCCTAGGTAACCATCCATGACTAGATACTGATGAATTTCAAGTAGAAGCACCTGGGAGTGATCTCTAGGCTCTGTTTATAGGTCAACACAGAGGAGTAGCTCTTGTCATAAGAGTTTATCTTCCCAAGAGTCCATCCTTGGAATGGAGAGGCCTTTACTCAGCAAAACTGCACCCTTAGGGGTGGCTAGGTGGGACAGTGAATAGAGCATTGGCCCTGGAGTCAGGGAGGATCTGAGTTCAAATCCAGCCTCAGACACTTAACACTTGCTAGCCATGTGGCCTTGGGCAAGTCACTTAACCCCAATTGCCCTGCCTTCCCCCCTCCAAAAAGCAAAAAACAAACAAAAATTGCACCCTTAGAGAGTTCTATGTGTGTATGTGTGTGTATGTCATACACACATACATATATACATATATACACATATGTATATATGGAGAGACTCATATATATGTATATGTGTGTATGCATATATCAAGTATCCTATATCAAATAACTAGGTAACAGTTTTTACTAAGGTATATTTACTGATATGATATAGCATGAACTAAAGTACAAAAATCCCCCCACCCCCCAAAAAAGAGCAAATATAAGGCAAGGGTAGGGAATCTGCAGTCTCAAGGCTCCATATGATCTTCTAGGTCCACAAATGTGGCCCTGATTGTCAAAGGGCAGCATTTGAGAGCCTAGAGGGCCACATGTGGCCCCAAGGCTGCAGGTTCCTCACTCCTGGCTAAACATAAGGGAAAACTTCCTAAAATTAAGTTTATGGAAAAGTGCTGCCTGGGAAGGAAAT
The DNA here is from genome assembly GCA_028646515.1 of Pseudochirops corinnae. Lineage (NCBI taxonomy): Eukaryota > Metazoa > Chordata > Mammalia > Diprotodontia > Pseudocheiridae > Pseudochirops > Pseudochirops corinnae. The sequence goes on from CM053592.1 coordinate 76,432,451, forward strand.
GCGACACCCTCACTGGAAAGTTTCTAAGCAAAATCTAGATGAACATCTGTCAGTTGTATTGCAAGGGAGGTTTGCTGTTCAGATATGAATAGGGATTGGGTGAATTTGAAGGCCTATGAGGTCCTGTCAAACTCTGAAATACATTCATTCTATATTTAAACTTTGCTTTCTTTTTTGCCTCTGACTATTTGGTTCTTACGGTCCTGAAATTTCACGTGGAAGAATCTTTCTTTTGCTTGAAGGACTGGCATCTGGATTATTGCGTCATTTTGCTGTTAGGCAGGCTCAAGGCTCAGGGCTATCTCCTCACAAAACTTGGCTTGCTAAGGCTTCTGGAAGACTTTGCTATGGAATCTACTTACTGGACCTTTAGTGTATCTTCTGACCTTTGGAATCTTATGACGTTATACTTTTTTTTTTTGTTCCATCTCCAGAATTTATTCATCAAGGATCAGGAAAGAACACAGAGCCGGAAATAGGAATGGTGCCATACGTTCCTGCCCAGAAGATGGCCAGGTAGGAAGATAAGGCAGCTGACTGATAACTCTCTCTCTCAACTTTGTGCAACTCTGACTCATTTAAATCCAGTTCATAGCAAGTCAAGACATCACCCCTTGAGGTCATTGGTCCTTTGATCTTTCAAGGACAGAGTTCTTTCATTCATCTGAGCCTTTTGTATGCATCCTGGCTTAGGAGCCATCAAAAGACTTTTCATCACCATATAATAACCAATAGGAAACAGTCATAGGATTTTATTTTTATATTTATGCATTCTCTGAGTCTGTCAAGTCAAGTCAAGAAGAATTTACCTACCTACCACATTCCAGGCACTATACTAGGAGAAAAGGGCCTTTTCCTCACGTAGTTTTGGAAACACCCTCACCAAACCTCCATGTGCAGGCAGTGCATATGATCTAAGGACTAAGCCTATCATTCCATGACGTATGAGACATCAGTTCTCAGAAACATTTCAAAATTCGTGTTCAGAACAGAACTCCTGATTTTTCCTCCCAAAATTCACACCTCTTAGACATTTCTCTATTTCTGTGAAGGGCACCATCATCCTTCCAGATACCCAGGCTTATAACCTTGGTGTAATCCTTAACTCTTTACTCTCAATTCGCATTTGTTTTTATTTATACATCCACAATATTTTGCATATCTATACCCTCCTCTTTACTCACACAACCACCAGGCCCTCATCACTTTTTTTAAAAATAAGTTTTTATTGATATTTTCTATTTCTTACATCACTTACGTGATATATCACTTATGTCAGTATCCCATGTATTTTTTCCCTCCTGCCCCCATAGAGCCATCCCATATGACAAATAGTATTTTTATAGAGGGAAAAAGTCAACACAACTGATTGACACATTGAAAAAGTCCAAAAACATGTGCAATGGACCTTCCACCTCCACGAAGAGGAAGATGAGGGTGTCTTCTCATATCTACATTTTATTTATTTATTTTTTTTTGGTGTGTCACTGTTCTCTCTGTTTACTTTGTCAGAGTTACCGTGTATATTGTTTTCTTGGCTCTGCTTACATCACTTGGCATCATTTCATGTAGCTCTTTCCATGTTTCTCTCTATTCATCACACACATCTTTTCTTAAGTAACAGTGTATTCCATTACATTCATGTGCTGTTTAGCCATTCCCTGTTTGGCCCTCATCACTTTTTGCCTGGATACTATAATACCCTCTGTACTTTAAGTCTCTCTCTACTATACTGGAGCCACCAAAGCAATTTGCCTAAAGTACAGTTCTGACCATTTTATCCAATTACTTAGTGTGCTCCAGTGGCTTCCTATTACTTATAGGACCAATTATAAATTCCTTTGGCATTTTAAACCCTTCCCAACCTGGATTTTTCCTGACTTTTCAGTCTTTTTACACATTACTAAGTACTACCATTATGACTTATTTGCTGCTCCTCCACTTCAGCCCTCCATCTCCCATTTTCCTATCTTTGCATTGACTCTCCCATGCCTGAAATACACTCTCTTCTCACTACCAGCCTTGGAAAATCTGGTTTGTGTCAACAGCCAGCTTAAATGCCACCTTCTCCATGAAGTCTTTCTATGATTCCCCCAGTGCCTGCTGCCTTCCCTTGAAGAGCTAAGCCCAGTAGATGGCAGTAGAGAGCAGTTCAGGGACCAGATACGCTTGGCAGAGACAACATGCTATTCAGACAGGACACTTTGCACAAAGATAACTTGCCCTTAAGAGACAATGCATCCATTGAAAAGCTGTAAAGAGCAAGGTGATGATATGATCCCATAACAGCCCTGAAGCTCTGGAGGCAGAAGTGGCCCTGGTTTATGTGTGAGTCCTGTCATTCGTGGTCTTTGGTTATCCATTCTCTACTCGTGTGCCTCCATTGTTGTGCCTCAGTCTTGTCTGTTCAATATTTGTGTTTTATCCTTCATTGGTGGCACGAGAACCTGTGGGGGAGTATCACTCCTGTGCATGCAGGGTTCTTTTCTTACTGTATTTAGTTAAATATCTCGTTTTGAACTAATATGTCCTCTGGTAAAAGTAAGCACATTGGTGGCAGTGTGGTATTGGTCACAAGGTGCTTCAAACTAGATTTGAGTTTTGTTGAGTCAACATATTAAGAAGAGTATAGCAAGTCATGTGTCTCCTTGGGCCTTATTTCAATATAATATAGAAGATGTTGACCTAAACCTAATTTTTTTCTAAACTATTTTCCAGTTTTATAGGCAGTTTCCTAGAAGTTCTATTTTTGTTTTTCCTGGAAGATAGGGAGTCCTTTCCATGATAATTTTGTTTATCCTTCACTTGACTATTTCTAAAAGTTACTTTGGTATCTTGCTTATCTACCTAATTTCTTATTTTTTAGAACTAATAAATAATTTTCATATTTGTTGATTTTAAATATAGTTTGAGATCTGGTGGCATGGACATAGTGGACAAAGAGCTACTCCCAACGCTGAGAAGCCGTGGGTTCGATTCCCACCTCAAACATATTGACTATGTGGCCTTGGACAAGTGATTTAATTATCTCTTGGTGTTCAAACACAGCTCTCTAACGCCATAAATTGCAGAGAAGATCTTCATTTGAATTGATAGAGGGAGTTTTTTCACTCAGGAGTTCCCTTTACCAATGAAATTGCAGGCCCAATGATTCCTTGAAATTAAATACTGCTCAGTAGTATTTATTTCTACTTTTCCTCCCAATATTGCTTTAGAGATTCTACACTTTTTGTTCTTCTAAATGAATTTTAAAATTATTTTGCCATGTCCTATAAAGCAACCTTTAGGCAGTTTTACTGGCATAGCAGTAAATTTGCAAGTTAAGTACTACTATAAGTACTACTATAATTGTTATTATATTGGCTTTGCCCAAACATGAATAATGAATATTTCTGTAATAATTTAAGTGTTCTTTTATTACAGTAAAGATTTTCATAAGTATATTGAGTCCTACTTTCACCCCTAATCAAACCAGTCTATTACTTTTCATTCAAACCACTATGTAAAATTTTAATATTAGATATAAGGATTCAAGAGAGTATCATATTTCTGTATTTGAATTTATAAATAAACTTATATATCTGTGATTACATGACTATGAGTATTCCCTTTGCTGGCACAGATTACAAATATTTCTTTTTTTTTTTTTGGAGGGTAATTGGGGTTAAGTGACTTGCCCGAGGTCACATGGCTAGTTTTTGTGTTAAGTTCTGAGGCCAGATTTGAACTCAAGTCCTCCTGACTCCAGGGCGGGTGCCCTATTCACTGAGCCACCTAGCTGCCCAGGGATTACAAATTTTTCATCTTCTTCCATTCCTGCAAATGTTGTCCATATGCTTTTCTAGTAGGCAGGCATGAAGGGAGCAATCATTAGGATTTTATTTCCCTAGATTCTTGCATTTGGAGAGCATTGCTTGTTGGGAGAAATTCCTTAGAATTCTGTTTCCTAAGAGTCTGTGCATTTGGATACAAGGTGATTGCATCATGACTCAAGGAATCTTCCTTGCTATAAGAGTCTTCTTAGAGGCAGGTTTACTAAGTAGAGAGGGTAGGGGGTGGGTATGAAAGAGAGAGCAACAAACATCAGTGTCTCTGTGACATTAAACAAGAGAACTCAGAAGACAACTAAAGTGTTCCTGAACTCAGGCACAGGTGTTGATAGAATCTTGATGACTCTATGAAGCAAGCCAAAATGAACACCTACACCAGAAATGCTTTAACAGACTCTCATGTCAGCTATGAGAAGTAGAGAGTGAGATGGAGGAGTGGATGAATAGATGAATGGATAACTGAATGAAAAAGCATTATTAAACACATATTTGCTAAGCATTGTGTTAAGTGATGGGTATACAGATACAAAAGTAGGTAAAAAATACCCTTAAGGAATCTATATTCTAATAGTGATCAGGAAAACTTGTGATTTCATTGATATAGGAAACTCCCAGGTGTGGAAACTCCCTCTATCAATGCAGGTTGGTATCTTCTCTACAACTTATAGTCTTAGAGAGTTGTCTAGTACGTTGAAAGGTTGTGACTTCCCCTTTGGTGTTTTCTTCGTCAAGATACTGGAGTGGTTTGCCCTTTTCTTTTCCAGCTCATTTTACAGATGAGGAATTGAGGCAAATAGGGTGAAGTGACTTGTCCAAGATCACACAACTCAGTGTCTAAGGCCAAATTTGAACTCCGGAAGGAGTCTTCCTGACTCCAAGCCAGGCATTATATCCCCTATGTTGCCTGGCTGCTCAAAGGTTACATAACCTGTGTATATTATTAATATGACTTGAACCCAGATCTTCTTCAGTTCAAGACCAACTCAACATTCACTATGCCATCATGCCTCCCATACACTGTACTAGTGGGAGACAAAATAATTAGGAGAGTGGTGAGCAGGGAAAGGCATTTGATCCAAAACATCACAGGGATGGTGAGTGGGGACATGAGTGGGAAGTCAGTACCATACTTTCAGGAACAATGGCAGAATTGATTTTATCATGCTTCCTGAACAAGGATAGGCAGAAGGTGAGACAAGGATACCTGTGCAGTGGCCAGACAAGTAGCAAGGAGATGGGCAGGGAGTAAGGAGTCATGGGAAGTAGGGCTGATGCCTTCTTAAAATAGTTGGTCAGGTGAGACACCAGTCAGAGTCCCACACTTGAAGTTGTGGAGATGGAAGGATTAAAAGCTCTAGGGAATGACTGCAGGCCTGGGCAGCAGGCCAGAAAATGGCCAGAGAGTAAAGAAAGGCTGTGGCTCTTATAGGTAAAAATGCTCAACTTTGATGCAACTCAGGCTACAATCAATCAGTAAACTTTTATTAAGAACCTACTATGAGCCAGATATTTTGTTAGGCACTGGAGTTACAACAGACAGAAGGGAAACAGTTCTTGACCTCCAGAAGCTTATATTCTGTCTGGGGAAACAACATGGAAATCCTTTCCCGGTGATGCTAGAATAGGAAAGAGATTATATTAGTTCGGATATGGGAGATTAGAATGCTCCTAATCGCTTCACTTTCCTATGTTAAATGCTTTGCAATTTGACTTATGGGTCCTATCTCATGTTTCAGTACAGTGACCACAGGACCTGAGCTTAGGAATTCCAAGTCTGTTCTGAAAAGTGGGGCTTGGACCAAATGGAGATAGTCTTTTTTTTTGCTCTTTTGGAGGGGGGAGGGCAGGGCAATTGGGGTTAAGTGACTTGCCCAAGGTCACATGGCTAGTTTTATGTTATGTGTCTGAGCTGGGATTTGAACTCAGGTCCTCCAGAGTCCAGGGCCAGTGCTCTATTCACTTTGCCACCTAGCCACCCCTAAAATGGAGATAGTCTTAAAGTTTTATTGATGTCTTTTGCTTTTATAACATCTTTTTTTTTTTTTTCCAAATGAGAATAATTATTGTTATGCAACTACTCCCCACCAAAATGGCTTATACTCCTTGACTAAATAATCCAGCTACTGGGCATATAACTCCAGAAGGTATAAAGTAAAAAGTACCATATATACCAAAATATTAATAGCAGCAAAAACTAGAAATAAAGTGGATATTCATTGACTGGGGAATGACTGTTCAAATTATTTTACAAAAATGTCATGGAAGATTGGTTGGCTAGGTGGTGCAGTGGATAGAGCATCAGGTCTGGTGTCAAGAAGACCGGAATTCAAATGTGCTCTCATATACCTATTAGTGGTGTGACCCTGGGCAAGTCACTTAACTCTGTTTGCCTCACTTTCCTCATCTGTAAACATCTTTGCCAAGAAAAACTCACATCGGGTTATGAAGAATCAGACATGATCGAACAACATCTCCTCTCTAGTCTTGGTTTATATCTGTTTTTTTCCCTCTTTGTTTCTTTTCACATTAGTGAAAGATCACAGTTTTTAGCTATCATAGCAGCTAACATTTACATAGTACGTTCTATGTGCCAGGCACATTTTTCAATTATTGTCTCATTTGATTCTGCCAATAACCCTGAGAAGTAGTTCCTGTTATCTTAATTTTACAGAAATTGAGGAAACTGAGGCAAAACATATTTGAGTGACTTGCCCTGGATGACACACTTAGTAAGTATCTAAGGCTGGATTTGAACTCAGGTCTTCCTGACTGCAGACCCATCTCTCTGTGCACTATGGAACCACCTAGCTACCATGTCATGCTGTTGTGCTTTCAGTCAACTAAAATCCTTGGATCTTTTTTTCCAGATAAACAGCTTTTAGCCATAGCCATAGTCAGACTTCTCTAATCTTATAATTCTGACCATGACTGTTGAGCCCCCTGTAAGACTTTACCTCAATCTTTATTAAATTTCATTTTATTAGATTTAGTCCTATGTTCTAATCTGTAGAGATCATGTAGGATCCTAATTTTGTCACATCTGTTCCTTTTCATAGCCTTGTGTCATCTATGCCTTTATACATTGTCACTGATTTTTTAAAAAATATTTTAAAAATGTTAAACAAGACAGAGCAAAGCACAAACTCCTGGAGACCTCCTGAAAAGTTGAAATTGAAATATTGCTAATTGCTCTTTGGTGTTTGGCTATTCAGCCATTTCCAAAGCATGTAAATGTATGATTATACATTTATTTTTTCCTCCAGAATGGCACTTGTTAAGTACTTTGCTAAAGCTGTCTTCATGTACAGTTTAGAGTCTACCTTCAACATTTTCATTATCTACTTTTCAGTAATGTTGTCCAAAAAAGAAATGAATTTAGTCTGCCATATACAATTTTTTAATCCCAATAGCAAAAACATTTCATTAAGACATAAAAGCCATGAGAGGTGGGTAGAGGTCTAACATTGAACCCAGACAATCAGTCATTCAGTCAATAAGCATTTTTTAAATTTTATTTTTTAACTTTTAATTTCTTTTAAAAAAAATTTATTTTTATAAATCATATTTTAGTGAATAGAGCACTGGCTCTGGAGTCAGAAGGACCTGAGTTCAAATGTGGCCTCAGACACTTGACACACTTACTAGCTGTGTGACCTTGGACAAGTCACTTAACCTGATTGCCTTCCTCCCTCCAAAAAAAAATAGTATTTTATTTTTCTAATTCCATGTAAAAATAGTTTTCAACATTCACTTTTATAGATTTTGAGTTCCAATTTTTTTCTCCCTCCCTCCCATCCCTCTTCCCCAAGACAGCAAGCATGTAAACGTATTTCCACATTAGTTGTGTTGTGAAAGAAGAAACAGAATATAAGGAGAGAGACACAAAATAACAACAACAAAAAAAGAAAATCGTATGCTTAGATCTGCATTCAGACTCCACAGTTCTTTCTCTGGATGTGGATAACAGTTTCCACCATGAGTCCTTTGGAATTGTCTTGGATCATTGTTCAATAAGCATTTAAGTGCCTGCTGTGGGCATTATACTTTGATAAGTGCCACAGATGAAAAAAGAGGCAAAAGATGGTCCCTGCCCATAAGGAGGTCACAGTCATAAAGTTAGGACACCCCAAATTCAGATCTTGCTGGAGACACATAGCATACTAGCTGTGTGACCCCATTTTGTGACAGGCAAATCTCTAAGACTACAAATTACAGAAGACTTCCCATTCTAGGGAGTTCCCCACTCTGATGAAATCATAAGTCCAGAAAAAAAAATACTTCTGGTGATACTGTTCGGTGGTAAGTCATGACACACTGCAGTTTCTGAAGAATTAAAATTGGAAGTCATTCAGAATGCAGTGAATTTCAGTGGAGTAGAGGATGTGGTCGTTCTACTTCTGGTACCTCGTAGAAGGTCTGGTTCACAGTAGGTGCTTAAAAAGTGATTGTTAATTGATCGATGGATCAGAGAAATAGATAACTGGTAAAGGAGTTGGGCTAGTCTTGTAGCAAGAGTGATGAGTATATAATATGAGGCCTGTGTGCTCCATGAGTGTCCATTCTATTAATTAAGAGGTTCAGAGGAAAAGCTTCCAACTTGTCAGCTGGTTTTTCCACGGAGGAGTTAAGGGAAGGCATGGACGAGAATCACGTGGAATGGGAAATAAAGGATTCGGTTGCTTTCTGTCTCCTAGGTAGGGAAAACCACGTAAGTGACACTGCAGATCCATGTGCAGGCACAGGGGATACAGGGTCAGAAATGCAACTCAGACTGCAAGGAGAATTACATTCTAGTGAGATACAACAGAAAAGTAAATGCAAGAAAATGTCAGGACGGCGAGAGCAGTAACTATTGGGGAGACTGAGAAAGGTTTTCTTGGGATAGGAGGTAGCTTCAGAGTTGTGGAGATGAGGATTGCTGTGCCGAAGCGGGGGAACAGGAGACGCAACCGTTCAGGGAACATCCAAGAGGTCAGTTTTTCTATAATTTAGAATGTGTATACTTGTAGGCACCTTAGTTTCCCCATCGATAGGATGAAAGGGTTCCATGTTATCTCTAAGGTTCTTTTCAGTTCCAAATTTTAGGATCATAAGTCACAAAACAAAACAGGTACAGGTCCCTGCTCTTGAAGAGGTTGAAGTCCATAAAATAAAGATTTAAGAAAGGAATGCAATTTAATAAACGATTAAAAATGTAAACAGTAATAATAATATAATCAAAAGGACAAAGAGTCCTCGTTCAGCCCCAAGATGAATCCAGCAGTGTTTTCCTTTCGCATATTAGGCTGCTTCCAAGCTCTGCAGAGCATTTGCCAGGGATCAGTTACTGCTATCAGACTCATCTTTCCTCTTTCCCAATCCCCTTTATCGAGGGAACAGTCTGGGTGAGGCACCATAAAGGGAACAGACTGAGAAGACAGGACTGGGGGGAGGGAGGCGAGTACCTCGCCAGAAATGGGAGGAGGAGTAGGGCGGAGGGGACTCAGTTTGCACTAGGAAAGGAATGAAGAGGAAGGATCGGAAGGAAGGGGAGGAGCAGACAGCAGGCTCCAAAGGGAGAAGACTTGGGCAGCTGGAGGAGGGCGGAGAGAGAGTGAGCAGAGCCCCGGGGAGAAGGACGCCAGGAGCGCCGAGCTCTATAGAAGGGGGTGGAGCTCTAGTGCTTGAAAAGAGGAGGTGTCTGAGGGGGTGAGGTGGAGCTACGAGGGTTGGATGTTCTGGCGGAGGCTGACGGGATCTGGGCAGTGTATTTCCCTCCCTCCTTCTCTCCCTCCTTTTCTTTCGTTTTTTTTTTCTTGATTTGGTGACAGAGTCTTCCGCGCGATATGCCCTGGCTGGGCGCGCAGCGCAGACTAGGGTGCTAGCAGCGCGCTCACCCGCTCGTCTGGGGCCAGGTGCGCCGAGCCAAGAGCCGACGGACCGGGCTGTGCTCTGCCTATGGTCCTTTCTCCCCTGTTCAGCTGCACATACCTGGCAGCGGCCTCGGAGGCTGCAAGTCCTGGTTTGCCAAAGTCCCACGAGGGGAGTAGGGCGACGCGGTCCCCAGACGCTGACCTCCGGGCGAGTTAGTGAGCTTTCCCGGGGAAAGGCGGCCGCGCCAAGTCAACTCGCGTGCCAGGACAAGCTTTTGTAGCCATGGGGTTGCAACCCTTGGAATTCAGCGATTGCTACCTAGACAGCCCGTGGTTCCGGGAGAGGATTCGTGCCCATGAAGCGGAGCTGGAGAAGACCAATAAGTTCATTAAAGAGTTGCTCAAGGACGGGAAAAACCTCATTGCTGCCACCAAAAGTAAGCTCTGGGGAACGCCTGTGGTCCCGATGGAGGGGAGGGGGCGTGGAGAGAACCTGGGCTTTGTCCGGCGTTTCTGTGTGTTGGGTTGTTGACTCCTTAGCGCTCTTTGCACCGAGTCCTGCCCGGGACTCCCCGGCTTTGTCAGCGAATACCCTGGAGAGGCAGCGTAGAGCTCTAAGGTAAAAGCTGGGGGAACCCGAGCGGGGCAGGGGCGGGCGGACACGTACGCAGAATTGTTCGTTTGGAACCGGCTGCGGCGGATCGGGGTGCATCGGAACTCGGCAGGCAAGCAGAAAGTGGGGCCCAAGGATGGGGCGAAGAGAAGCCCTGAGCTGATATACGCTGCTATGAAAAATTGCTTTGCTTTTTTTCTTCCGGCAGCCCAAAGGAGTGTCTTCTTTTTTACTCACTTCCCCCCCCCCCCCCTCGGCAGAAGTGAGGAAACCCTTCCCCTTTAGCTTCTCCACCCACACGGCTTGGTATGAATGTGTGGCCCCCCATTCTAAGCCAGCATCAGCTTGGCTTCATTGGGGCCTCAGCAGTTTAGACTGCCTAAGTTTCAAATCTAAGTTTCCTGCTTTCTCCTCCTTTTTGAATGGAGATAGAAACATGAAGCATCAATGATGTGTCTCTATCCACCACCTTGTGTATATTATGGGCAGTGCATTTTGTCACAGTGTGAATACCTTTATGATCTCTGGAAAGGAGAATTCTTTGAAAGCCTTATCTGTGTTTGCTTCTTTTTCTCCCTGTCTCTGATCTTTCTTCTTTTTCTTCTTCCAATAGTTCTGCATTGGGTCAGTACAGGTGTCTAAACTAGAAACCCCAACCAGCTTTGATTTCTCCTCCCGCTGCCCTTTTTCTTCCTTCTCTTATTCCATTAGACCTTTCATTGGAAGGCCCTTGAAGTACTAGAAGTGAGAGCAGAGCACGTCCAATGGCCATGCCAGATTCCGATTGCAAGTAGGGCATTCTCCATTTAAGCCTTGCTTGATCTCCTTCCTTTTACTTTTATAGCTCTTATATTTTCAGACCTAAATGGTAAGAGGGTAATAATGGGATCAGATTCAAAGTCAGAAGGGACCTTAAGATGAATCAAGCCAGAACACTCATTTTACAGATTAGGAAGTTGAGGCACAAAGAAATGAAAGTGATTGCCCAAGAGGATTTTTAGAAAGTCTTCTTGTGGCAGTTCAACTCAAGAAAAATTTATTGAGTTCTCCATAAGCTCAGAAAAATGATCTGGGCTTTACAGGGACACACTACATTTTGGGGAACCTGCTCTCCATTAGCTCAGCAGCTAGTTCCCAGTAGAGCAGACAAAAAACTCTTACCCAAATAACTGGCATTACAACCCAAATAACTATAATAGAAAATAGAATAAAATAAGTGAACAGGAACTGTGCTAGGAGATTTCAGAGATTGGTCCCTTCCAGCTCCTGGTCTATACTCAAACACTTAAGAAACATTTATTAAGTGCCTGCTGTGTTTCAGGACATTTGGAGGGGAGGAGGCTTGGAATGCAAATACAAAAGTAAGAATCCCTTCCCTAAAAGAGTTTTCATTTTTCTAGGGAATACCTGTTCACAGATAACTGTTTTGTTCAGTCCCCTTTTGTTCAGGTCCTTTCATGATCCTGTTTGGCGTTTTCTTGGTAAAGCTATTGCAGTGGTTTGCCTTTTCCTTCTCCAGCTCATTTTGCAGATGAGGAAACTGAGGCAAACAGGTTTAAGTGATTTGCTCAGGGTCACACAGCTAGGACATATCTGAGGACAAATTTGAACTCAGGTCCTCCTTGCTTCAGCCCTGGAGCTCTAGCCTCTTTGCCACCTAGCTGCCCATCCTGGGTGAATAAATGAAGGCTATTTACAGAATAAATACTTGGTGATTGGGTGGTGCTAATAATTGGGGGAATTGGTGAAAACCACCAGAAAGTGGTGGGTAAGTAGGTAAGGCTTACTTGAGTAAGCCTTGAAGGCAGACAAGGATTCTAGGAGGCAGAGTCATGGAAGAAGAGCATGAGTGTGGACAAAGGACTGGAGGTGCAAGATGGAAATATGTGTGAGGAAGAGCAGCAAGTAGAACAGTTTGGATTAGAGAGTGTATGAAAGAGAGTTATGTTCAATCTTCCTGGAAGGATTGGCTGGAACCAGATTGTGTTGGGCTTTAAATGCCCATCTGAGGAATTTGTATTTATTCTGGAGACAAGGAAGAGCCCTTGAAGCTTCCTGAGCAGAAGAGTGAGGTGGCTAGGCCAGTAATTTAGGAATATCAAGGTTGTGACTGTGGATAGGATGCCTAGGAGAGATTGGATGTAGGTAGACCAGTGGAGGCTGTTGGAGTAATCTAGGTGAGAGATAAGGGCCAGGACTAGGAAGGTTGTCCCATGAGTAAGGAAGGTGTGATGCAGCAGATGTTGAGAAGGTGGAACCCACAAGACTTAGAAATTGTTTGGCTTTGGGGTGAGAGGTGAAGGAGAATGAAGAGTTGAGGATGAGTCTTAAGTAAAGAACCCGGGTGACGGAAAAAAATCGTGTTGCTGGAGAAAAATAGGGAAAGTAGGATGCCAAACAAACAGGTTGGGGGAAGACTTAAGGTGAGAGATGCTGTTGAGCTGGCTTTGGAAGGGTGGGTAGGATTTCGGCTGGGGTAGATGGGGAAGACATTTCCAGAATTAAGGAACGTCTGGAACAAAGCAGCTAGATGGAACACTAGGCCTGGATTCAAGAAGACTTGAGTTCAAATTCAGCCTCACACCCTTACTAATCATAAGACCCTGGACAAATCACTGAATCTCTCTTTACCTCAATTTCCCAATCTGTAAAGTGGGTGAAATAATAGCACCTATATCCCAGGAGCAAGTGAAATAATGTTTATTAAGGGCTTGGCATGTTGCCTGGCACACAGTAAGGGCTGTATAAATGCTAGTAGTTATTAACCGAGGCTCAGAAACAGAAAAGCACAGAACATAAGGGACTGCAGATAACCTTAGGGGAGGAATAAAATGCCAACTCTGGTAAGGTAGGTTGGGGCCGGGTTGTAAAAGGCCTTTGAACTGCAGAGAGTAAGGGGGATCTGTGAAAGGTTTTTGAGCAAGGGACTGATGGGATCAGAACGATGAGTGTGGAAGGTTTGACCTGGTAGCTTTCTGTAGGGTACATTAGAGCAGGCAGAGGCCAGGGACTGTTACATAGGCATCGGTAGTAAGTAGACCAGTCTTGAGGGGCAGAGGCTTGTGAGTGCCTGACCTGAGGTGATGTTAGTTGCAGTGAAAAGGCAGGGAATGATAATGCTGAGTGTGTTAAAGATGAGGATCCTCTAACTTTTGGAGCTGGCACAACTGGAAGCATTCACAAGAAATAATAAGGAAACTAGGAGGCAGATTATATTTTGGAGTAAGGACAATGACTGTGGATTTGAATGTGTTGAACTTGAGGTGCTAGTCCAGAAAAATGTAAGCTTAGTTCTCAGCTAGGTGGCATAGAGGATAGAGCACTGGGCTTGGAATCAGGAAGACTCATCTTCATGAGTTCAAATGTGACCTTAGATACTTAATGACTATGTGACCTTGGGCAAGTCACTTCACCCTATTTGTCCCAGTTCATCTGTAAAATGAGAAGGAGGTGGCATACCACTCCAGTGTCTGTGCCAAGAAAACCCCAAAAGGGGTCACAAAGGGTCAGACATGACTGAACAGCAACAAATATCAGGAGAGAAGTCTGAGCTGGAAACTGTGAAGGTGATGGAAACATTTCCTAAATGCTTCTTGACTCCATCTAATTCTTTTTTTGGCGGGGGAGAGGGGAGAAAGCAAGGCATTTAGGGTTAAGTAACTTGCCCAAAGTCACACAACTAGAAAGTGTCAAGTGTCTGTAGTCGGATTTGAACTCAGGTCCTCCTTACTCCAGGGCAGGTGCACTCCATCTTCTTTTTATTCCCATTGCAAGCAAGCCCTAAAAGACCCTTGTTACCACCCATCTTATTTCAAAAGCTTCTTTTGCAAGTCTTCCCTCCTTCACTTTTTTCTCCTTTCATCCATGTTTTGCAGTTCTTGCCAGGAAAATCTTTCTTAGATCTAGGCATGTCACTTCTCAGAAATTTTCTGTCACTCCTTATTATCTACCAAGTAACATTTAGAATTTTCTTGACATGAAAGTTTCCCTTCCCAAACTGAAGGTTTGCTGTTATGACCTGAATTACCCCTAGGGAAAGTGGTGCTGGGACTTAATTTGCTAACTTTTCATACTGACCCTCATAATCACCTTAAACTCATTATTATCCTTATCAAACTCAGTGGAGATGAGAGGGAGAAAGTGTGCAGATAGTGGCAAAACTCTAAGATGCAGCAGAAGAGGGACTTGGTATTCAGGAAGGCGAAGAGCTCAGTGTGGGAAGTCCCTTGGAAGGTGAGGCAGGAGCAGGGCAGCTTCTGAGGAGGTGTGAGGAAGGCACACGGCAAAGCCAGTTGGGCCAGTGAGGGGCAGGTATTTGTGAGGGCATTTCAGCACTCCTGCCAACAGGATGCACGCCTTCTTATGACTTCAGCAGCCTGTGAGGCTGGGGCTGGACAGCTGTCAGGATTCCCCAGCAGGATGTGATTTTAGTTGAAATCATCAGCTCACAGCTCATCTTCTTGGAATCTGAATTCCTTACTATAAGAACCATTACTTTCAGGGGATTATGTTTAAGGTCCCAACCCTGAAGAAGCTCCCTCTCTTCCCGTTGAGCTCCTCTGTAATTGAGACAGAAACACATCCATAGCACAGAAGCCTTTGGGGACCATTAGGCTGGACTCACTTGGGTCCACTCGTGTAAATGGTATCCATACCTACAGTGTTTACTTCGGATTCCCAGGCAAGTGGAAAGAGTACTAAAACTGTAAGATAGAGACCAGCACCCTCTTAATTCTTTACTCAGAATTAGCTACGTGATCTTGGGCAGCAGCTGCTTAAATCTTTTCTGTTGGTAGGGTCATAGATGTAGGTCTGAAGGACCCTTGTAGTTCATCTAGTTCAGTCTCCTTCATTTTACAGAGCAGAAAGCTGAGACCCAGAAAGGGAATGTAGACTTGGCTGAGGTCTCCTAGCTAGACAGTAAATGGCAGTCCAGATCTGAACTCTAGCCTCTCCTGACGCTTTGTTGTGTTACTTGCCTTAATAAGTACCAAATTAAAAAAATTTTTTTTCTTGATCTCTAGAACAAGAGTGTGAGGTATTTATGTGTGAAATAAACTACCTCCCCCAGCTGCCTTAAGGGATGATAGAGGAGCAGAGAATTTTGAAACCACTTGTTGCATAGGAGAGAACACTGGCCTTTTGACATTAGTTAAGTCTAAAGGTCAACAAGCCACCTGATTCTTTTTGTGATTTGTGGGAATTGAGGGAATAGATTGCTGAGAGTCCTGAGGAAGCAGAATAAATTAGTTATCATTAGTTGTTAAATTAGGCCAGCTACCATTAATAGCGGGGCGCTGCATACCCTTATAATCTTTGATATTTGCCCTTGCCTTTTTGCAAAGGAAAATGGTCTATTATGCATCTTTAATTACTGATATCTGTTACTTTTATGTAAAGTGCCCAGTGATTAGTAGCTGTGGATTTGGGGGTTATTTATTCACTTTTGACTTGGTAATTCTTCATTCAAAAAGGCAGAGAGCTGGAGGGGAAGGAACACTGGGTTAGTTGGAAGGTGTGAGTTCAAATCCTGACTCTACCACCTACTACTTGTGTGACACTGAGCAGGTTATTTAATCCTTTTAACTTTTTTGGGCTCCAGTTTCCTCATCTGTAAGATGAGGGACTTGAAACTAGTTGAAGTGAAAGCTTCTTCTGAGCTCTAAATTTGTTCCTCGGTCACATCTGTTAGAAATCTTTCCTGAATCTCTCTGCCCCTTCCCCCAACCTGTTAGTATTCTGTCCCACATACTGTGTCCAAAGTGCTCTCTGCTCAAGGAGATGAGAAGTTGGGATTAGATGGGCCCTGACCTCATTGAGTTTTACAGTCTTATTAGGGGGCTAGAAGAGGGGAACAAGATGCAGAGACATATCAGCCTTTGCAATAAAGAGAAGCAGTATGAGGTAGTTGGTGCAGCATCTGCTGCAAAGCCAGGAAAGCCCTAGCTTTTAAGTTCCCCCCTCTGCACCCATCCTGGCTGGCTGTGTGACCCTGGGTGAGTTGTTTAAACTCTTGGTTCTCAGGAGCTCTCCTAAGACTAGAAATTGCAGTGAAGATGACACCCTGAGCTGGTAGAGAGACTCTCCTCACCTAGAATGTACCCATGTCAACATAATTATAGGCCCAGTACTCACCCTTATTGTAATATGTATAGCATAGCTTTGTGAAGTTAGAGGGAGGATAATTACATATATGTATATATTCGTAGACAAGTTCAAAATCAGTAGACTTGGATATAAGAAAGAAGGGAAAACTCAATTGTCTAATTAAAAAACTGGAAACTCTTGTAGTTACTTTGTCTTCTACTAGATTTACTACGCTTAGCTCTGGTGGCTCCCTACTGAAATGTATTTTAAAAAATATCCAGAACCTAACTGATTTTGAATGTGTGCTGGAGAAAATCGTTTATGTCACAGGTGTCTGAGGAAATTTGAAGCCTCTGTAGCCTCCCAGCTCACCTGATTGGATGTGAAGGCTAATTAGCCAGACAAAAGTCCATCAGTCAGCTCATTTACTGAGCACGTGTTATCGGCAAAGCACAGTATTATGGTAGGGAGACAAGGGAGTTGAGATGGGAGCCTGGCCCTTGAGGTTGTAATCTAGCTGAGGAGACAAGATTTAGGCTTACATTTAAACTCCAGTTCAAGATGATAAATGGTTATAGTTAAATAAATGCCTTAGGAGTTTAGAGAGGCTGGAGTGCTTGAGGAAGGGTACATGGAAGTGCTGGATCTTGAAATCATGGAGCAAGAGGCGATTCCAGCTGGTAGGAGGATGGTATGTACAGAGATGGACCAAGGATCTTAAAGGGATAGCGGCAGACCAGATCTGGAATGGCAGGTTAGGTTGGGTGTGCCTCAGGCAGACTAGGAGAGGGAAGAAGATAGATGATACAGTTGCAGAGGTGGATTTGATCTAGGTCAACTAAAGATTTTGGACTGTGGTCTTCTTTAGTGGCTCCCCACTGCCTAAAGGTTGGTGTTTTTATTTAGTTTTTCTTCAGGTCAGGAGTTGACATGGTGAAATAATTTCTAATCAAATGATTAAATGCCTTCTATGTTCCAGGTACTGTGCTAAGTACTGGGGATACAAAAAGAGGTAAAAGACAGTCCCTGCCCTCAAGGAGTTTACAATCTAATTGGGAACAACATGTGTACCTCTTTCTCACTCACTCATTCTCATTAAATACACACATAAGACAGGGAAAGAAAAAGCAAGCTCTATTCAGGATAAATGTGAAATAATTAAAGAAAGGAAAGCACTGAAATTAAGAGGGGTCAGGGAAGGCTTCCTGTCTGCTTTAAACAACTCTCAGGGTCCTTGGTCAACAAGTTCCTTTTGGCACATGGGTGGTGGAGGCCCCCTTTGCCCTACCACTGTTCTGGTCCAGGTCTCATCACGTCACACCTGGACTATTTAAATAGCCTTCTGCTTTGTCATATTGCCACAAGTCTTTTCTCTGCTCCTCTCACCCGTCCCTTATCTTCTAAAGGGAAGGTGTGAACATGTTCTCCCCCTCCCTCCCTTCAGTAAACTTCATCGACACCTTATTACCACCAGGATCAACTATAAGATTATCTTCGTGACTTTTAAAACCCTTCATAACCTGACCTCTTCTCCCTTTCCGTGTTGTCTGCTTTACTCTCCTTAATATACTGTATGATCCAGTGCCATTGACTTCAGTGCCTGTTCCTCATCGTTATATCCCAACAGTGGACATTTCCACTGACCGTCCCCCATATCTAGGATCCTTTATTTCTTTATTTTCTGCCTGCTAGCTTCCTTTATGTCTCAGCCAAAATCCCACTTTCTGCAAGAAACCTTTCAAGGGCCTCCTTAATCTTTGGGTCTTCTTTCTGAGGTTATTTCTGGTTTTTCCTTTCTCCTATCTTGTTTGTACATAGTTTTTGTTTTTTGCATGTTTTCTGTGTTGTATTATGAGCTTGTTGAGAGCAGGGGCTGGTTTTTTTGGTATACCTAGCACTTAGGTGCATTTAGTAGATGTTCAGTAGATGGTTGTTGATCTGGTCCTTCTAAAGGACTCATGTGCAAGGTGTACTTAGGCGGTAGCAGGCAGAATCAGTCTCTAAGTCCCATAAGTTCTGGTTTTAATTTCTTTTCCTTTGTATTCTTCTTTTCTGATAAGCATTATTTTTGTTGAATCCTGCCCAGTTACAAATCCTGATCATCTTGTGCAAATATAACTGTTTGAAATTATAAGGCACAAGTTGGAGTTTTCTGGTGACTTAATTGTTCTTGAAGAATAGTGCTTTCTGTCCTGATTGAAGGAGAAAAAATTGATTGATGATCTTAGTACCTCATGTTTGGTTGTCAGATTGTTCGACTTTTTCGTTAGATAACTTTTTGATCCCATTTTGGCAAGTTAAAGATTTTTGTTTCAGGCTGTCTGTTTTTGTCTTTATGTCCTCAACGTTTAGCACAGTGTTTGGTATGTAGTTGGCACATAATGAATATTTGATGATTGTTTACCTGCCTTTAAATCTTAATTGTTTAAAAAAGGGCACCTGGGTGATTCTGGAAATGATTGTGAAGTTTTCTAAAAATTTTTTTGCTTTGGAATTAGGTGAGATTTAAGAGTTCTAAAGTTTCTAAAGAAAGTAAATTTTTTTTCCACAAGGATGGCCTATTTCACTTTTTGTACAACTTCTGTTAGGTTTTTTCTTTTCCTTAAATGTACCTAACTAATAAACCCATCTCTCCTTTTTTTTTAATCATAAGAGAAGACCATAAGAGTCTTTGACAGAGCCTTGGTTTATAATCCAAGTTAAGCAGCATTCCCCTCACCTGAGGGTTTAGTAACTGTCAGACAAAGACCCAAGGTGAGTTGAGCATGGCTTGTTGTTGCTGAAGCCACGCAGGCTTTTTGATGGTTGTCATTTCATTCTCGAGGTGTTTACTAGCAATCTGTTTTAATAATATGTTAAAGAATTGTGCCAGGAACCAGAAGTCAGAGTCACTGGCCAATAGTGAATTCCATTCTCTTCCCTTTTTTTGAAAATGGGATAACATTTGTCTTTTTCCAGGCTTGTAGCAACTTCCCCACACCCATCAGTCCTCTATATCTTTCAGATCACTTAGTACACACGTCTACCATTGATTTTATTTCCTGGGTCAGGTGATCAGAACTAGCCAAGGGCAACTGGAGTCTGTCCTTTAGTCTCCTCTGCTTATCTTGGTGTCAGCTAGAGACTGTTCTTGTTTTGCCTTTCCGATGCAAAGATTATTGTGCTGGGCAAAAAACCAAAAAACAAACAGAAGTGGAAGAAGAGGTGAGAAGTTCTATGCTCAGTTTTACCATCTTTTCTGCCAGTTATCACGGTTCTTCTATCACCTTTGGGCAGCAGTTATCTGCCTTTCTTGACCTTGCCTTTCACCCCAGTATCTCAGGCAAACAAAACTCCAGCAAAAACCAAATCTTTGTGTTGTTCCTGGCTTCCTTGCCTTGATCATTTTAAGCTTTGGTACTGTTGATGTCATTCTTATAGGAGAGTGCTATGCATTCTCAATCATCTTCTGTTCCCTACTCAATCTTGTATCTTTTTGAAGTGGAAATTGATGAACAGAGTTCCCTTCATAGTATGGTGGTGATGAGAATCGGGGCTGTTGCTACATTCATTCTATAATAAGCATATTTTAGGTACCAGTACTGTGTGCATTGCAATTAAAGATGGCACCGATACATCTTTATCTCTCATATTTCCTGTGGATGTTTAATAAATTAAGTGAATTAAAAACTCATATGAAGCAAATCCAATAAAATTCTGTTTAGGAGTAACTTATAAATGGAACTTTTCTCTAAATGGAAAGAAATGATTGTGTTAATTCTATTGATAAGTCATGTTCACTTAGTGTTTTTTGTTATCTCTGCTTCTTAGATAAGGAAACTGAAGCTTTGTGAGTTGCCCCTGTTCCCACAACTAGATAGGCAGCAAAGTATAGTGGATTTCTCAGATTTCTCTGAGGCTCAGTTTTCTCATCTCTAAAATAGGAGAATTAGTTTAGATGATCTGTCAAGTTTTTTATAGTTCTAGGTTCCATAATTATAGTAGCAAAGCTTCAATTCAAATCCAGGATTCATGACCTCATGCCCACTACCATCATACATTTCATCCTTGATAATGAGATGTTATTATAGTATTTAGAGCTATAAGGGATCTTAGAGGTTACTTAGTCCCAACCCCCTCATTTCATGGATGAGAAAACAGACCAAGAAAAACTTAAGTGTGTAGCTCAAGGTCACCCAGAGGTTCCTATGACCAGAGTTACTGGAAGCAGGTAAAAAGCTAGTGTTTGGCACACTAAAGGGAATAAAAAGCAAAACGAGGATTCACACAGTCAGGTCGTCTGACTCCAAATCCAGGACCCTTTCTATTATGACGTGTGGTAGACAATTTCAGTTATATGAAATTAAGGAGTTTTTATATATCTAGGCATTTGGAATAAGTGTGTGTGTGTGTGTGTGTGTGTGTGTGTGTGTGTGTGTGTGTGTGTGTAACCATTGCATTAAATAGCTCTGACAAAAGTCAGATGTCTTAAGATACATAGGGAATCAGTACAATTGGATAAGGCCAAGAGTCATTCGCCAGTAGCTAGGTAATCAAAAGATACATGAATAAACAATTTTTAGAAGAAAAAATACAATCAATCAACACCATATGAAGGATTACTCCAAATCACTAAAAATAAGAGCAATTCAGGGTCATCTAGCTCCAAATCCAACACTCTTTCCATTACACCACAGACAAAATTAAATACCCAACTGCTATTTTGTTTCTTAACTTTTTTTTTTTTTACACCAAAGCAAAAAATTGCAAATATCCCCTGGGTACCCAGAATCCTGGACTGTTGACCTCCTCTAGGTAGGATGATTCTTTCTTTGAAGTATCAGATTTGGTCTGAACCTTGCTCTTTGCTGTTATATGATGATGGAGGAAATGCCAGTTTTGACGACTTTGTACTACAGGCACTTTCCATTTTTAAGTGATTTGATTTAGTGATTCATACAGCATTCTGTCAGTTACACCCATTTGCCAGTACTTTTCAATGGTTTGGGCTGTCCACAAATTTTGGAGGTCGGTAGCTTGCTTGGCATCCTGACTTGCCATGATTTTTGTTATTTTGTTTTGTTTTTTGATGAGCTCCTTCTCTCTTCCTTTATCTTTCCATCTCTCCTTTCTCCCAGACTCTGTCTGACTTTCTCCTTTGCAAACTGAATTCTCAGAGTTCATTGTGACTCCTGGACTCATCTCACTCCACAGGTCCAGTTTTGGGGCATTTCCACGGTTTGGAAGCTTTCTGTGATGTGGCTGCTTGTCTAGATGATTGTATAGCACTTACAACTACGGTGAAAGATGATGGGGGAGAGAAAAATCAAGGGAGGATATCCGAAGAAGCATTGAGGCTTTTAATGCCTGGTTAATGAATGTTTGAGTACCTCAATAAATGTTGGTTTAGTTGGAACATGTTTGTTGAATGAATACCTTGCAAATGTAGTTGTAACATCAAGGGCCTTTTCCGGACACTAACCTGGTACATGAGTTTGTTGACCAAGGTTGGGTGTGTGTGTGTGGGAAAAGTTATCTTTTTAGACTTACAACCTTAAGCTAATATTTAGCCTAGCTATCAGTAGTACTACAGGGCAAGGAAGTAGACAAATCATTGCGAATTTTTGAAGGATCTTGGATGAAATCATTGGAGAATCCTGAAGGGAGGCTAAAGAATTCCAACCTCCTCGGTTCTGGGAGAGATTATACCTAGAATTCAGTACTGATTTCCAAGGATAGCTCAATCTAAATGGAATCATAACTGATATTAAGATTAGCCAATTCCAGGGAGCTATTGAAGCTGACTGGTGAGCTGACCAATGACCGCTCGTCCTTGAAGAACAAAGAAAAGACAAGATTAGGCCTTGCTTTGAGGTACCTTGGTAATAACTTACAAGTCGTTAAACATACAGTGCTTTGTATATAAGAACATAAGAACCAATGAGTGAAACTGTCCCGCAGTTCCAGGCTTCAGAGGCAGTATTTAAGGAAATGGGTGTTGACGTGGCATGAATTGGGCAGGGTAAGCACTTGTACTGATGCTGACTGGAGAGGACACTGTGACATTGAGAAAAAAGAGCAACAAAACAGCAACTCGGTATCAGGTTCTCAAAAAGCCACCAGGCCTTAAGTCACCCAAAAGATGCTTATCAGAATCTCCTTCCATCATAAAGCTTTCCGATGTTTTTTACAGTGATTTTACAGCAGAATTGATGAAGATGATGAAATGTGTATCTAGTTAGCCCTGGAAGGATTGTAGGAAGTTTATTCCACTCATACGTTGTTGGTAGAGTTGTGAGTAGATTCATCTCTTCTGGAAATCAGTTTGGAATTATATATGAAAATGACTGTACTTTTAAAATCCTCTAGCCCAGTGATCCTGCTACTGAGCATATAAGTATATGGTCCAAGGAAGTTAAAAAGAAAAAGGTCTCACATATACTAAAGTATTCATAACAGCATTTTTTAGTGGTAGTAAAAAAAATGAAAATAAAGTAGGAACCCAATGTTATGTGTGAAGCAGGAGTTTCTTTATATTGATCATGATTCCGTTCATATTGAGGCTGATTACATTGTAAGAAATGAGTTATGAGGCATTTAGAGAAGCAGGAGGTTTGTATGCATTGGTTTAGACCGCAGAAAGCAGAGCCGTGGGAACAATCTGTCCAGTCATTGTTCTTCAGTTGTATTTGAGTCTTTGTGACCCCATGACCATACAGCACACCAACACCGTCCGTGGGATTTTTTCTTGGCAAGGATACAGGTGTGGTTTATATTTCCTTATCCAGTGGATCAAGGCAAACGGAGGTTAGGGGACTTGTGGAAGGTCACAGTTAGTAAGTGTCTGAGGCCTGGTTTGAATTGGGGTCTTCCTGATGCCATGACTAGCGCTCTGAGCACTAAGCCATCTCGCTGTCCTGTATTATCACTGCAGTAATGTGAATGAAAACATTCATCTTGAGGGATAGGTCTCAGGTTAAATGCAACCAGTCTTGGTTCCAGCTGACAGATAATTAAACCTTGTTCTTCCTCTCTGTAGAGACTGCCTTTTCAGAGTTTGTGCACCCTTTATTTATTTATGTTTTTGCTTTTTTGGGGAAGTGTTAAGTGTCTGAGGCCAAATTTGAACTCGGGTCCTCCTGACTCCAGGGCTGGTGCTCTATTCACTGGGCCACCTAGCCGCCCTGACCGTTTGGCTTTGCTTTTCACTGTGTCGGGGGAGGCTCCTGTGGGTTTGAATGTAAGGGTGTATAATTGGATAAAATCAAAGGGCAACAATCCTGAAGTAAGAGAGCCTGGCAAAGTACTTTGACTTGGCATTATTTTAGATTTTATGGAATTGGTTATGTATTGCTGCTTAACATGTCTGTGCTTTAGAAAGCATTATGCTGGCAAGCCCACAGTTTTATAGTTCATTACATTGTGTGCGGCCATTTCTATAAAATTTTGAGTCTTTCTTGAGGAGC
This sequence comes from Pseudochirops corinnae, assembly GCA_028646515.1. Lineage (NCBI taxonomy): Eukaryota > Metazoa > Chordata > Mammalia > Diprotodontia > Pseudocheiridae > Pseudochirops > Pseudochirops corinnae. The sequence continues at coordinate 76,456,278 of CM053592.1, forward strand.
ATAACCCTCTATTACAATAGTGTTTGGAAAATCACATCATTTCAGTCTGAAGCGTCTGTTTCAGGAATATAAACTGTCATGAATATAAGAGAATTGTCTGAAGGATTTCTGGTTTAGGGGTATCTAGGAGGACTACCACTGTCTGCTGTTAATATATGCTGATGATAGACAGCCAAGAAACATGAGAGAATACTGGATTTAGTGTCAGAAAGACTTGAGTTCAAATCCCTCCTCAGATGCTTGCTGGCTGGAAGCCTTTGGGCAACCCACTTTCTCTCTCTCTTTTGTTTTTTGCTTTTTGGAGGGCAATTGGGGTTAAGTGACTTGCCCAAAGTCACATGGCTAGTAAGTGTGTCAAGTGTCTGAGGCTGGATTTGAACTCAGGTCCTCCTGACTCAGGGCTAGTGCTCTATTCACTGCATCACCTAGCCACCCCCCCTTTTTTTTTCCTCTTTTTTTCACTTATTCTCTTAAGCTTGTTTGCCCCGGGTGTCAAATGGCAGTAAATAATGACACCTTCTGAGGGAGATTGAGAGGAGCAACTGAGATAATTTATGGAAAGGGCTCTATAAAGGGTAAAGTGTTACATAAATATTCTGATCTAAAAAGTTTTTTCGAGGATAAATCAATTTAACCTGATGGTGGTGTGTATAACTTTTTCTAACAGTCTGTTTGTCTCCGAAGTATGGTCTCTCGCATGCCTCTGGGATTTTGCATGGAGTGTCTGCCGTGACTAAAATGTTCCACCTCTTCACCTTCAGCTCTTGGAATTCCCAGCTGCCTTTAAAGGGTCTGCTCTGATGCTAGTTTCTACATGAAAATTATCCTGTTTCTCAGGTTATTAGTGCACCCCACCAAAAAGTTACTCTGAAATCATAATAGTTCGCATTTACAGAGCACCTGCTGTGTGCTGGACACTGGGCTAAATGCTTTACCAACATTAGATCGTTTGATCCTCACGACGACTCCGGGAGGTCAGTGCGTTAATGATTCCCATTTTGCAGGTGAGCAGACTGAAGCAAATGCTCTGGGTTCTCATAGCTGAGGTGGAATTGACTGTGGCTTTTCTTGATTCCAGGCCCAGTGCTCTTTTCTACTCTGCCTTCTCGCTGTAACCTGTGTGTGTTGTTAGGTTCCCCCAGGAGCATGTAGACTGGAGTGTGGAGACTGATTTCTTTTTTGTCTTCATAGCTCCAGTGCCTGGTGCTTAATAAATGCCTAATGAAATGAAGGAAAAGTTTTACTTTATGTAGACTTATTGTCTAGAAGTTTAAGAAATAGATGCAGCCAACCTCTTCATTTGGTGGGGAAGAGATTTGCATAGGAGTCATTTGTTACTGGCATTCTGTTGTTTTCAGTTGTGTCCAGCTCTTCATGACCCCATTTGGAGTTTTCTTGGCAGAGATAATGGACTGGTTTGCCATTTCCTTTCCTCAGCTAATTTTATAGGTGAGTAAACTGAGGCAAACAGGGTTAAGTGACTTGCCCTGAGTCACACAGCTGAGGCCAGATTTGAATTCAGGAAGATGAGTCTTCCTGATTCCAGGCCTGGTTAATCTACCCACTTGCACTAGTACGATTCACATCCCTTTACTATTGCCTGAGTAACCTGGTGGCCCTATACCTTGTCTTAATTCATCACTGTTTGTGCCCACAGCCTACTTCTGATGTGACCAAGGTACCTATTGGAGACAGGAACCCAAGTCTCTTGATACTTAGGTCAAACCTCTATTCATTATGCCACACAGTTGACTTGGATGATCCCTTCAAGTGAACATGATTACATCAAATTAATTAAACATGTATTAAATACTGGGCTGGGCTCTGTGGGATGTAGAGATAAAATTGTCTGTTCTTAAGAGTTTATAATCTGCTAGGGGAAATAAAATGTAAATAATTCATGAAAAAGAGAATAGGAGAAAAGTACATAGGGGAGACATGGTGTGCGATGAGAAAGTTGGGGAAGGAGAGATTGGTTTTTATTGTTCAGTCATGTTCGACTCTTCATGACCCCATTTTTCTTGACGAAGATACTGGAGTGGTTTGCCAGTTTTTCCTCCAGCTCATTTTACAGATGAGGAAACTGAGGCAAAAGGGTTAAGTAACTTGCCCAGGTTTACAAAGCTTGTAAGTATCTGAGGCCAGATTTTAACTCCAATCTTCCTGATGCCAGGCCTGATGCTTTATTATTTCTGACTAGGGTAATCAATCAGCTAGTTTTTATCCATTTTCTACTATGGACCAAAGACTATATGCTAGGTGTTGGGGATGCAAGTAATAAGAATAAAGCAATTGATATTCCCAAAGAGTTTACATTCTAATGGTGGAAAAAAGAAGCATGTCTTGTTGAAGCTGGACCCTGAATGGTGAGTGTGATTTCAATAGGCAAGAGATTGGGTAGAAGCCAGGAGTGCATCTCAGGCATAGAGAAAGGTGCAGATAGAATGTGAGAGACGGAAAGGATTAGAGGAATTCAGAATGGTATATGGATGTCCAGAAAGGGTATCAGTCAGTGTGAGAGAAAACTGGTAAGATGTGTTGGAGTTAGGTTGTGGCAGGTATGGAGTTCTTGGCAGAGGGGTTCAGGCTTTTGTATAAGAAGACCAGTGGGGAGCCACTGAATTTCAGCATGAATTTTATAGACATGTATAGGTGCATTTTGTAGGAAAGACTTTTTAAATGCTGAATTACTGAAACTTGGGGAGCTCTGACAACATTGTAATATTTTTACTTTTGTTTGGGAAGTGTGGATGATGGAAATATCCCTTCAGATTTCAGGATTGTAAGAACCAAATAGAGGCAAAAAGCAAACCAAGTTTAAACATCTTTGGACACCTGCGCGATAGAGTGCCTATCCTGGAGTCAGAAGACCTGGGTTCAAATGTGGCCTCAAACATTTACTAGCTGTGTAATTTACTTCACCTCTGTCTGCCTCAGTTTCCAGGATTATTATGAGGACCAAATAAGATGAAAATTTTAAAGTGCTGAGAACCATGCCTGGCATGTAGTAAGAGCTATATTAATGTTAGCAGTTGTTATTGTTGTAATTATTTATAAACACGGAATCATTAATTTCAGAGTTGGACAGCACCCCAGAGACCAATCAAGGGTGATACTTATTTATGCCTAAACAATGAATCTCCCTTACAACACAGTTGACAAATGTTGTCTATAATTTGAGATTTTGTTCAGAGACTTTCCATTGAAGGGAAAACCCATTTCCTTCCCAGGGAGCACATTTTTTCTGTTCCACAACTTTTAACTGTGTATGTCTAGCCTAAATTGTGTCTGTGATTTTTTTTTCCTTGTGACTTCTGTATGTTGGCCTGAGTTCTGCCACTTAGACCCAGAAGAACCAGCTTCGTACCAGTGCCCACCCCTGGCCTAATTCCTTTGCCATGTGAGTATTCTTCAAATACTTGCAAAAACCTAATTTATCTTTTCCACTTGCCTCACCAAGTCACGTCTTTTTCAGGTTCATTAAACATCTCTTGATCTTTCCCTTTCGTCCTCTAGCAGGATCTGAAGAGCTTTCGTTGCCCGTTGGCCTCTTGGATCTGACTGGTTGCCAGTGCCTTTTCTAAGGGGTGGTACCCACAACCGAATACACTTTTCTTTTTTCTCCATTGAAGCCTCTTAATTCCTTCCAAAAAGTTTTTTCTTTTTTTTTTTAACTTTTGTTTATTTTTAGTTTACTTCATTCATTTCCACGAGATTTTGAGTTAAAAATTTTCTCCCTGTCTTTCCCCTACCCACCACCCCAAAATAGTGATCCCACTGTATACCCCCTCCCCCAATCAGTTCTCTCCTATATCCTCCCCCACCACCCCTCTGACTTTCCGGTAGGGCAAGATGGATCTCCCTACCCCAGTAATTCCAAAAAGTTTTAGCATTTGAAGGGGAGGGGGAAGATGATGGTCATAAGGACAGGATTATGTTATGTTACTCGGTAGCCTCCTCATGTTAGATAAAAATCTTTTTCAGTCAGTGGTTGGCATCTCTTAGTTGGCTTCTTTTTAAACCACTTAAAAGCCATGGCCTATTTTATTTAATTACCCTGACAGGATAATATTTATATGCTTAGCAAGGTGGTGCTTAGAGTTGGGGAAGCTTTGGCGTGTGCTTCTTCCTTTTCAAATAAACACACAAACAATCGAGTCTCCCCTCTTTCTGTGTGAAGGGAATGCCATCTCGTTTTGGTGAGGTTGCAAGAAGGGGCTGTCCAGGTCGGATTCCCTTGTTCAGCCAGAATTCTTTGCTTGCTTGTTTTTTCCTGAGGAAGCTGTTCTTCTCTCATGCCACTTAAGGTTTTCAACAGAACTCTCCTTTCAGCTCACTGGTTGACTCCTTCCCACCCTTCCTGGAGCAGGGATTTGGACCCTGGAGGGCAAGCTGTGCCGCAGAGGGGGTGTTGCACAGCCTGGTTTGACTTTCGTTGGCAGCTCCTAATTTAGTAGGAGGAGTGAAGGAGGTGTGGAGGGGGAACAGAGCAGGGGAAACAGCGGCGTCCATCCATGGTCTGAGTACCTGACTTCCAGCTTTGCTTCTATGACTTGTGTCCCATTTCCCCCGAGTTCATACTGAGTTATTCGTGCTTTTCAAATTACCTTTTTACCTGTCTTTCAAACGAGACAGTGCAAACCTTAAAATGATTGATTGTAAATGTTAACTGCGATTAATTATTAGTTATATATTTTCTATATTGGTATTTAGGTATGTATTGAGGCAACTTGGTGGTACATTAGATAGTGTTGCATTGGGAATCAGGAAGACTTGAGTTCATTCAGTAGTTGTGTGACCCTGGAAAAGTCACTTAACTTCTGTTTGCCTCAGTTTCCTCAATTATAAAATGATTATAATTATAAAATAATTATAAAATTATAAAAAATACAAAATATAATTAATCATACCTATCTCTCAGAGTTGCGATGATCAAGTGTTTGTAAAAGGTTTAGTACAATGCTTGGCACATAGTAGGAATAAGAAATACTTATTACTGTTATTGCTAGCATTGTTGTTACGATGTACAGCCTTCCCTACCCACACCAACCCAATAGGACTTATACTGTTTAAGGCCTGGGAATGGGGATGTTTATTTTTTACCTTGCAATCCAAAACAACAAAATAAAAAACTGGATTTGTGATTTAATTGACTTAGGGAGCTCCCAGTAAGGAACCCTTCTCTCAATACAGATCAACACCTGCTCTGCCAGCAAGCAGCCTGACTGGCGGGGGCATTGGGAAGTTTAGCAACTTGCTTAGGGACTCCCTGCCAAGTATGTGTCAGAGGCAGGACTCCAACCAATGTTTTCCTGTCTCCAAGGCCAGCTCTTCTTCCTTCTGCTGTGCTGTCTCTCACATACCTGCCTTGCCCATGGTTGGGTTGGATCACCCATGGTTGGGCACTTCGTAGGTGTTGCACAGAGCTGTGGCCCTTACCTCCATTGGGACCAGGAAGGGACTGCTGTCTTTCAATTAAGTAGGCAGATCTCTCTGCCAAGAAGGTTTGTCATCCATCGTGAGCCTTTTGGAATCATGATTAGTTATGTTTCAAATTTAAAATGCAATATTTTGGTGATTTTCTTTTACATTATTGTAGGCATTGTATAGATTGTCTTTCTGGTCCTGCTTTTTTTGCTTTTTGTCAATTCACACAAGCCTCCTTAAGATTCTTGCACTTGTTCCTTATAACAGTAATGTGACATTGTTGGCATATTTTACAATTTCTTCAGCTGTTCCCCAGCCTTTGGGCACTGTCTAGTTCTTTACTGACATAAAAGTTGAGTGTTATTTGCACTAGATCATGCGAAACATTCCCAGAAACGTTTCCTTAGTTGTAAACCAAACCCTTCAGTCTTCATGTGGTCCAAGGGAGAAAAAAAAGATAATAAAAAAAAGAAACTGTGGCTTTCAGGGTAAGGTTGTTTTCTTTTAAAATCACCCTTTTAAAATTCACAAACAAAACAAAAACTGTGAAGAAAAGGCAGCTTGAGCCTTGCCCTCAGGGTGCTTACTTTTTGCTAGGGCAAGAACTGAATGGTTGTTGTCTTTTGTTCTTGAAGAGGACCAAAATGACATCACTGTGTTGCAGTCAAGGTACAGTGTGTTTGACTTGTGGCTGCTCAGACTAATATGAACTTGGAATGCTCTACCACAGGTCGGGCACAAACAGTCCATGTGGACATTTGCGGTGGATTCTCTAAATTTGGGTGTCTTGCATTTCTTTTGAGCTACTTCAGTTCTGCTTTATTCATAGAGCATAGCCCCTTACAAGAACTGAAAGACTTCCTAATAGAAGGATCTAGACTAGCTTATCTAATCTAATCTTATTTCTGTGATGGGGGAATTGAGGTCCAGAGACAGGAAGCAACTTGCCCAAGATCTCACAGTCTGTTTAATGTTCTCCATCTACTTGCAATGCCCGACAACATTCCTTGATCTAACATTAGTGATCTAAAAACCATGTTGCTCAGTCGCTGTCCCAGAGGGATTGGACTGGCCTGGCCTGCTGTGTTTTGGGTGTTGGTCTGCTCATTCCAAGGCCACAAGGAGCTAGAACCTGGCTCCACTTCTTCTGCTTTTGACAGTTTGGTTTTCTTTTACTACTTGAGGGCAATGTACCATTTGCAAGAAGTCAAAGTGAAAAGCCCTTACAAAGCACATTAAGGATAAGATTCTCTGTTGTGAGACCTTTGCATAGGTACCAAAACAAAACTTATGTTCCTTAAGTTTCTTTGTTTATGATTTTGCATAATGTAAGAGATTGTAATTTATGTATATATATATATTAAAGATAAAAATAACTTTATCAGTGTACAGTGTACTAATATTTCATTTTAAAAATTCTTTGTTCTGGGGGCAGCTAGGTTGCACAGTGAATAGAGCACCGGTCCTGGAGTCAGGAGGACCTGAGTTCAAATGTGACCTCAGCCACATAACACACACACACAAAAACTAGCTGTGTGACCTTGGGCAAGTCACTTAGCCCCAATTGCCCTACCTTCCCACCTCCAAAACAAAAGCAAAAAACAGATTCTTTGTTCTAAGAATTCTTAGGGAGGGGGAGGGATATGGGGAGAAATTTAGAGGATTAAAAGAGATAGCAGTACAAATCTATTTTTATATAATCATCATTTTTGAATAGGAATCCTCCCCTCCCTCACACAGAAAAGGATCCCTCATATTAAAGCATTTCCTATTGTGCCTCTGATGATATTTACAGTCTAAATGGGAATAATAATAGCACCTACCTCTCAGGACTGTGGTGAGGACCAGATGAGATAATAATTGAATAGCTCTTGGTGATAATAATTGAATAGCTCTTGGTTCAGTTTCCTCCTGAATTGGGCTGACTCATAATTGCCAGAAGGATTAAATATGAACTTCGTTTTGCTTTTACATCATGTTAAAATAGCAATACAGTCAAACTAAGTGGTTTAGTCCCTCAGCACGTTTTAATTAATTTCAAGGATAAAGCATCATAATAAATAATACTAAAACCAGCAGTGGTCTTATTTATGCCCATTGCCACTTCCGGTTTTGGCAAAATGAAGGCTGAAGATCCTGAAGCAGGTACATACATCCTGAGGGAGAAACAGGAGGCAGAATGTTCCAGGCAGGTCAAACCAGTACCGCCATGACCACAGTCTGCCCTCACGCCCCAGCCCAGAAAAGAAAGTCTTGACACCGACACCATCCTTGGTTCAGTGTTGGAGACCGACGCCCTTTTATCAGTAGAAACGACCTTCTGGAAGATGCATTCCCATCTGCTTGTGCTTACACCCCGAGGACGGGGGACCTTTGCATCTGACTTGAGACTCAAACCTCTTTTACATGTTGAGAATGTGAGAGCCTTGCAACCGAAGGCTGGCGTGTTTTTTTTTTCCTCTTTGTGATCCCGAGGTTTAGCAGGATGCTTTGTATGAGTTTAATCAATGCTTTTTCATTCATTGTTTTGGGTGGGTGTGGGTAGGGAGAATAATTCATTATCCAGACCTTTTTTTTGTTGTTGTTGTTGTTCTCTTCTACTTTTTGACACTAAAAGAAAAGCTAACATTAGTATCCCTTACTATTTGTTAGCCATGTGGTTACTACTTGGTTAGCAAAGTGATAGATAGGGTAGGTAGGTGGATAAGAGGGCAGGGCCTGGAATCAGCAAGACTCATATCGCTGAGTTCAAATCCAGCCACAGACACTTAGCAGTTGTGCTACCCTGGGCAAGTCACTCAACCCTGTTCGCCTCAGTTTTCTCATCTATAAAATGAACTGGGCAGGGAGATGGCAAACCACTTCCATGGTCTGTGCCAAGAAAACTCCACAGGGGGTCTTGAAGAGTTGGACATGACCGACAACAGCAAAAGCAAGGTGATGAGAACTGATGGTGAAAATGAAATGAGAATGGGCAGAGACCTGTTAATGCTCTTTCATCCCCACTGCCTCAGGTCCAGGAGACTGACAGAGGGCTGTGAGGAAATGGCTGTCCAAAGGAAACTGAGATTAACTGCACTTCATAAAACAAAACGGCATTTCAGTCACTCTAGCATGAATTTTTATACTTCAAAGGAGTGTGAAAAGTCAGTATGAGGGGAGTATGTGAAGCTCCTTTTTTGAGGGATCTTAGAAATCCACAGAGGCATTGTAGAGAGAGGACTGGCCTTAGTTAGAGTCAGGAAGACCTGCGTTCAGATCCTGTTTCTGTCCCACATGAGCTATGTGACCGTGGGCAAGCTCTTTCGCCTCTTCACTCTTCATGCCCTGGGGTCTAGGCCAGGAGGAGACTCTTAATGTCACAGAGCAGGTGTTGATCTGTGTCTGTGAAGACCGTTTCCATACCGCAAGTTCTCAATGCTAATGAAATCACAGGTTAGGACTAAAAGCAATTAGAGGGTATCTCTAGCTCTGAAATTCGGCATTAGTGGAATGTGGGGTTCCTTTTTATTTTCTCTACTTTAGTCTCAGGGCTCATCACCAAAATTCTCACCTAGAAAGTGGGTATTGTTTTATTAATTTTCTAGAAAGAACAACATTCTAGTTCTGGTTTGCTTCATTGACTTTGTGGCCTTGGGCAGTTTGAATTCCCTGGGCCTCAGTTTCTTCATTTGTGAGGCTGGCTAGCTCATCACCACCAGAAGAATTAAACATTAACCTTGTTTTGCTTTTATATCTTGTTAAAATATTTAAGTGTTTTATTAAACATTTAACTTGCATATCAGTACAGTCAACAAAAGTTACCTAGTACTTTAGCACATTTTAATTAAGCATGAAGTATAAGATTTTAGTGACTACTTTTGAGTACCTGTTTTGGTTCTTTGGCTACTGTCATTCATTTTTTCTCCCTTAGACAGTCATTGTATGTACTCTTTTCTTGGTTCTGATTTTTTTCACTTAGCTTTATTTCATATAAGCCTTTCCAGATTTCCTTGTACTTATTGTACTTTTCCAACTTTTGTGTGCTATTAATGTATTTTTTTTTTGCTATTAAAAATAATGCTGCTATAACACTCTTTGAACAAATGATTGTTTTTGAGAACACTTCAAAAATGTAATCCCATCAACAGAATTATTGGATGAAAGGGAATGATTTTTTTGATATACTGCCAGATTTTTGCCAAAAAGATTCTATTAGATTGCTATTCTACAGGCCCTGAATGAATGTACCTGCTCTTACACAACCCACCAGCATTGCCTTTTAAATTATTTTTGCCTGTTTGATGGTTGTGAATCATTTAAGTTAAGCATGAAGACTATCCTGATATTCAAGGATCACACAGTCTGGGCCTACTCACATTACCATCATTCCCTTATATTGAGTACCTTTAAGAGCAACTGGTCTTTTATCCCCTCCCCCCCCCCCGCCCAATTTTCTTTTATTCCCCCCATGCACCTGCATTTCCACCACTGAAAACAATCCCTGTTCCTCCTCCCTGACTCTTTTCCCCATTTAATATAGCATTTTGGATCTCTTCTTGTCATTATGACTGTCTCGGACCATAATTGTCAACTTACATGTCTTATCTTCTCCCATTAGATTGTAAGTTCTTTGAGGACAGGGCAGTGCATTTTTTAATTTTTTGTCTCCTTAATGCCTAGCCCAGTGCCTTGAAAATATTAAGCGACTAATGCATGTTTGAATTGAAATGACTGCTAAGGTCCTGTCTAGTTTTAAAATTCTAATGGGAGAGGGTTTATGTTACTCTACTGGAAATAAATTGGGAGCTGGGGTGTGTCTGGGATAGGTTTCTTACTTTATACAAGATAATCTCCAGTTTAGATTGGATTGTCCCTTAGATTGTGAGCTCCTTGAAGGCAGGGACTAGTTTCATTTTGCCTCTTTTTGAATCCCCAGTTAGATCCAGAGCTGGTGCATTATAAATGCTTGAGATATGTTTATTGATTGAGGTTAATGACACTTATTGCATCTCTATAGGCAGCAAAGGAACCCTGGACTCTGTAATCCTGAGTTCTCATCCTGGCTCTGCCAGTTCTTTCACTAACTATGGCTGCCGAGATTAAGAATTTCGTCATCTTGGTCTCTTTTCTTAGAGTAGGAGATTGGTTTTGAACTAACTAGATATTGAAAATAATTCCACTTTCCATAGCTTTGAACTATACAAAGTGCTTTCCCCCCCCCCCCCCCCAACAGTTGCCTGGCAAATTAAGTAAGGCTAGTATCAATTGTCTTTCTTTTACAAATGAGGAAACTGACCCTACACGTGTGATCGCACAGTGGGCTGTTAAAATTATTTATTTATTTAGTTATAACCTTTTTTTTTTTTCCAGAGGTAAAATTTGAGCCCAGATCTCCTGACCCCAAGCAAGTCTCTGTCCACTGGACCACACTGCTCCTGGAGTAGTATTTTTAAGTAAGGTTATATTGGAGTTCTTTTGGTTTAAAAAAAAAAAAAGGACTAGAACAAAAGTTAACCATTTACTAATGTTTTTCCTTCTTTCTAGGTAATAGTAAATAATCATTATTTTAAGAAGAAATTCTTTGAAAGGAAAAGGTTTGATTTTTACACATGAGAATAGATATTAAAATGCTCTGCTGGTACATACACATACTTTGTGTAGTTCAGTTTACCGTAGGTCTTACTTGGATGAAAATAAGCACTAATTAAACACCTTCTGTGTACCAGGCACTTTGCTAAGTACTTTTTACAGCTATTATCTCATTTTATCTTCACAACAAACCCTAAAAGGTAAATGCTGTTATTGCCTGAATTTTATAATTAAGGAAACTGACTTGCTGAATCACACAGTCAGTGACTGAACCAGAACTGATCTGTTTCCATACAGGGTTGCATAGGATAATGGATTTAGTTCTAGAAAGGGACTTGAGAGGGTGTTCAGTCCAACAACCTCATATTTATAGATGAGAAAGCTGAGACCTAGGAAGGGTCAGTTACTTGAGGTCGAGTGGTCGGTAATTACCATCCTCCTATTCCAGAGCCTTTGAGGTTTTCGTTACACTGAACCACGGCTTCCTTCCAAGCTGCTCGTAAAAATTGTTGAATTAATGAAAGAGCTGGTAATATCTGGGGTATCTGTGGAATCCTTGGGGCTTTGAGAATTAGTCTTCTACCCTTGAAGTCTGACTCTGAGTAAAATCTCTGCATTGTTGTTGAGTTGTGTCTGACTCTTTGTCGCCTCATTTGGGATTTTCTTGGCAGGGATACTGGAGTGGTTTGCCATTTCCTTTTTTAGCTCATTTTACAGATGAGGAAACTGAGCAAACAGGGTTAAGTCACTTGCCCAGGGTCACACAACAAGTGAGTGTCTGAGGCCAGATTTGAACTCAGAAGGATGAATCTTCCAGTCTCTATGCCTGGCGTTCTATCTACTGTACCCCCTCGCTGCCCAAGGAGAGACATATCTCATTATAGAATGATGGAGTTGGCATCGATGGTCTGTAAGATCACTTGCAACTCTAAATCTATGATATTATGCTTATTGGGAATTTCTGCTGCTTTGAATGTGAACTTCTTTACTTGGTCTTGGAGAGATGAGATGACCTTTGGGAGTTGAATCTTTTTTTCTTTTTTAATTTTTATTGACATCAACTTCATTTCTGAATATATCCCCACCCCTGCCCCTACACAGTGAGTCTTCTCTTGTAACAAAGAATGAAAAAAGAAAGTCAGCGAAGGTCTGAGAGTCAAGGTGGAACTGGGTTCAAATCCCACCACTGACACCCATTGGTTGTGTGACATTGGACAAGTCACTTAACCTCTCAGAGACCCAGGAAACACTCTAAGACCAGGGTTCTTAACCTTTGCTTGTCATAGACCCCTGTGGCAGTATGCTGAGACCTATGGCTTCTTCTCAGAATGGCTTGAAATGCGTAAAATACACAGGGTTACCAGAGAAGTCAATTATATTGAAATACATTTAACAAAATGCTTTCGTTGAATCTTTTAGTAGAACTGGTTGAAACATTAATTTTATCTTTATCCAGGCTTTTTTAAAAAAAAGTTACTGGATAGTGTTTTTCCTTGCTTTTAGTTTTTTTAAAGCCTCGTTTGGGAGAACTGAAGTCTGTCCCTATTAGGGAGACAGCTTTGGTGTGGTGGAAGCAACACTGGTTCTGGACTCGGAGGTCTTGGATTCAGATCCCATCCCTGACACTTAATGGTCAGTGTGACCTTGAACTAGTAATCTAACATTCCAGTTTCCTCATGTAGAAAATGAGGGAGTTTGTCTGAATAGCTTCTGAGATCCCCTCCAGCCATAGAGCTCCCTTTAGATTTTACCACATATATTGGAAGGCTTCTGTAGTAAAGGTTTTAATACAATATTTGAATGTATTGATTTTTGTTGCAAGAGGAGTGATCTAGTTTGTGGGAGTCATTGTTCATTAATTTATTAAGCATTTATTAAGCATTTACCTTGTACTCCGTTAAGTGCAGGGGATACAGGGAAAGAGTGGGTTTGTAGCTATGACAGTCACTAACTGGAAGAAGTGATTCAAGTTTTCTGAGAAACTGGCTTAGTTTTATGCAGATGAGGCAGGTGTGAATATCCATCAGCTAACAGGATGTATCTCTTAACCACAGTTAACAGTCTCTCCTGTGGCATAAGAAGGATCCGGGGGCAGCATTTGTTTCAGTGTCTGTGTGACTGCTTTGCCTTAAATTGTAGGGAGAAGACGTTTTTCATAGATTGCCTTTTATTCCTTTACTTTTGAAAATCTGCCCTTCCCTTCCCTTTTACCTTTTACTGTGCCCTCCCTGTTCCTCCTGAAGACACTTCTGAAGTATGAGGTTATAAGATTATGTGGAGTCATGGTAATGTAACCAGTATCTCTGCCAAGAAAATCCCAAATGAGGCGACAAAGAGTCAGACACAACTCAACAACAACACAGAGATTTTACTCAGAGTCAGACTTCAAGGGTCGAAGACTAATTCTCAAAGCCCCAAGGATTCCACAGATACCCCAGATATTACCAGCTCTTTCATTAATTCAACAATGGATGGAAAAAAAGAGACTGGATTTCGATCCAAGAGAGGCTTGGGTTTGAATGTTGTTTTCTAGCGCTTACTAGCTGTGTAACAGCTGTGGGTGTGTGGGGTGTTCAGGAGCAGCTCTGGTGTGAGCCCTTTCCAAGGAGGTTCATCCGCCTTGAGTGTCCATTGTCACCCAACTTTCACTTGTGACTCAGAAGCTGGAGCGTGCACAGTGGCCACACTGCAGTAAACCATCTTTGCAGTTGGGCTAAACTGGGTTGAGGGTAGCTGACAGACCTCAGACTCATCAGTCAGTGAGTTGGGGAGGGTGTCTTCCTCAAGCATGTGAAGACTTCCCCTGGCAGAACGAATGGATGAGAACCATTTGTTCTAGCCGTCTCGAGGGTGGCTGAGGCAGGCTCTGTGGAGTGCTTAGAACTTGGTAGGACACTGAAGATACCAATGTCGCTCACTTCATCCCAGGCCATCACCAGTTGTTCTGACGTTTGTTCTGTCCCTGGACTTCTATGACTCTGTAAGAGAGAATGAGGCTGACAACTCTGTGCAATTCTGCCTCACTTAAATCCAGTTCACAAGAAAGTCAAGACTTCACCTGTGATATCATTGGACCCCTTTGAAAACACAGGATGAGCAACAACCTTGGGTGACCTCTGTGACCTTCAGTTTCCTCTTCTGTAAAATGGAGATGATAATACATGTAGTTCTTCCCTTGAAGACTTGTTGTGAAGCTCATGTATGAAGAATATATTTAAAATGCCTTGTAGACCTTAAAATACCATATGCGGGTCAGTTATTATTTAGCCTAACTACAGTAGAAGTGAAAGTATTTTGATTTGATTTCATTTCTTGTTTAAATGTACTTTGGTGAAAAAGAGAGCCTCGTTTGCTTGAAATTAGAGCCTTAAATTAAATTTAAACATGGGTTTAAAATTTTCCAAATTACTTTGCTAAGAAATTAGAGGCATGAAGCCTTAAATGAGGTCCTGTCTTTTTAAATTTATTTTAATGTATATTTGTATAAATCAATAATGTAAGACTTGTTTCAGTTGTTTTAAGAGTCTGTAGTAAGATAGCTCAAAGGAGAAAATCTCACTTCAGGAAGATTCAGGCATGCCTTGCTTTGCATTGTGAGTCAGAGGCCCTGGGTTCAAATCCTGACTTGCTGCTGAATATCTAGTTGTGTGTCTCTGGGCATCTAACTTCCCTGGGCCTCAGTTTCCTTATCTGTAAGATGAGGGAGTTGGATCTGGTGCTTTCCAAGATCCCTTCATTAAAATCTTTTGACATGCAAGTTGAAAAATTAAGGGAGGGAAGGATGCTTTTTTCTTAGTTTTAGAAATGTTGTGTTTTTTTGTTTTTTGTTTTTTTGCTTGCTGTTTCTGTGGAGTTATTTGCTTCTGCAATCATCTAATGTAACTAGATGCTGATTTATCATAAAAGTAAGTAAGCTACTTGAAAGAAAATCTGTTTACTTGATTCTTCTGTCCCTAGTATAGTGCCTGGCACAAAATTGTTGTTGTTGTTCATATGTATCTGACTCTTTGTGGACCCATTTCGAGTTTTTGTGGCAAAGATACTGGAGTGGTTTGACATTTCCTTCTCCAGCTCATTTTACCAGTGAGGAAATGGAGGCAAACAGGGTTAAGTGACTTGCCCAAGGTCACATTGCTAGTAAGTGTTTGAGACTGAATTTGAACTCAGGTCTTCTGATTCCAGATCCAGTGCTCTATCTACTGTGCCACCTAGCTGTCCCTGGTGCATAGTAGGCTCTCAGAAAATGTCTTTTTAATTGAATTTTAAAAATTATATCCATCTTTGGCAGGGATCCTTAAACTTGTGAACCCTTTTGGCAGCCTGACGAAGCCTTTGTTTCCCTTCTTAGAATAATGTTTTTTAATGCATAAAATAAAATACATAGGTTCACAAAGGAAACCAAATATACTGAAATACAGTTATCATCCATATGCATTTTTGTAATCTTTGCTGCCAGAGAGACTGAGGCTGGTGGTTCACTTGAGCTCAGGAGTTATGAGCTGCAGTAGAATTACCAATTAGATGTCCTTATGAAGTCTGGCACTGGTATGGGGAGCACTTAGGAATGGATGGCCACTCAGTTGCCTGGGGATGGGTGAGTTGGCCTGCCTTGGGAATGGAGTAGGTCCAAGCCGCTGGACTGAACAGAGTGTGAATGAGCCTATGAGCAGCTACTGTACTTGTGGCCTGGGGAGATAGAGAGGCCTGGTCTCCAAAATAAACAAACAAAAATAATGATAACTAAAAAAAATTCATGGACCCCTTGATCTTTGGAATGGAGACCATATCTGGTAGTGGTATAGGGCCAGAGCTGTTTTTTATTCTGTATAACTGAGTTTTTAGATATTAACCTCTCGTGTGTGTGTGTATATATATGTGTGTGTGTGTATACATACATAAATATACATATACACATACATAACACATACATATATATACATATACACACATACACACAAACATACATCTATATATGTATAAGGCACATTGACATTCTAGAATCCTAGACTCTGCAGAACTCTTTTAAGGAAACTCAGCATTTATTTTCCAGGAATCATAAGAAAATTAAAGTTTTCCCTTAAGCTCTTAGAAGGACACAAGAAAGGAAGTAATTTCTGAGTGACTTGGAATAGTATAGCCTCAGGCTTGTTTTATGATTTTTCAGTAAGAAAATGTTGAGCAGGATAATTTCCTTTGGTCAAAATAGAATTTTAAAAGAGGTTGTGATAATTTAAACAGCTGTTTTTTAAATTTCTGGCCCCTGGGGCAGTTGACTTGGATCTGTACCCAGAGCCTTTATGACTTATTGCTACCCTATGCAACTTGGGTAACAGGCCAAACTCCTGTGTGATTTATACCATTTACTGACTCCATTGAAATGGTTAGTGTCTGTCTTTGCCAGAGGAATAGTGGTGTGATGGGTCAGGTTTGTGGTGAGGCCTGGGAAAGTGTTTGCTTCAGCCATTATCCTTATTACTAGCGTCATCTACTTTATAGTCTTCTTGTAACTTTATTCTTCTTTGGGGAACCTTTTGGCATATGGATCCCCCTACCCCTTAGCAATGATATTCCCTTTATTGTATGTAATTTTATCATATCCAGTTAAAGTCTTCATTAAACATTTCAATATTCCGAAGTGATGAAGGTCTATAGTTATGATGGAGAGACTTGGTCCTGTGTATCAGAGTCTCTGATGCTGACTGGGTGTTTGTAGAAGGATATGGGCATCTCTTTTCCCATGGGCATTAGACTCATGGAAGGGAGAAACCTTTCTGCTGAATTATGTGAACCAAAGGGTAGGCAGCTTTGGCATTCTGGCAGCAGAACAGTGATTTTCCTGCTCCTTTGCCATAAGATTGTAGCATTTGGCTAATTTAAAGGAAAAAAAAAAGTCTTATGGCTTTCCAGTAAGCCTCTGTGCCCTCCCTCCTTGGTGGAATCCTCCCTTGTGAAGGGAATAAGCATTTTATAATACTTACTAGGACCCAAGCACTGTGCTTAGTGCTTTTTAAAATATAATCTCATTGATCCTCAAGAAGGCTGGGAAACAGGTGCTAATTCTTATCCCCATTTTATACTGAATGTAGGGAAGCCTTTCATATACATCTTTGTAGTAACTTTGTTCACTTAATTCATGCATCTGAAGCAAAACTTGGGCTTCAAAAAAATTTTTTTTCACTAGCCGGTGCAAACATGAAAGTAATATAAGATTTTAAAAAGTGACTTTTCTCTTGATTTTTGAAACTCTGGTGCATTTACACTATTAAAAAAAACAAACTAGTATATGTCAGTTATTAGCAGTGAAGATTAAAGTGAGAGAAATGTCCCATTTTATGCTTACGTGAGTAGCGTGGTTTAATGGAATTCAGACTCTCTAAGCGAAATTTTGGAGGGAAACAACTGCACATAGAAGAGGGTTAAGGCATGCTTTTTTTTAAAAATAGCATTTTGAATATTAGCTCTCCTGCCCAGTCCCAGCCCATAAATACATTCCACAGGGGATGCTAGTCTGGCTTCTGATTGCCTTCATATGTCTAGAAGCTTGTTAGGTTCCCCCAGCTGTTCATCTGACTCATAAAGGTTTGTGCTGTTACACGACAGGCTTCTACAAGGCAAGGACTGCCTAATTTGCTTTATACCAGATAGCCTCTAACTCCTAATATCACCCGCAGACTGTTACTTTTAAGAAATCTGTGTATTTTTAATGAAGAAGATAAAGGCCTTAAGTGCAGGGCAGAGAAGCAGGGGATATTGGGGTCTGTGTCTTTGGGAGTGTGATGAAGTTGATCATATGGGGAGAAAACATAATGTTCAGGGAGAGGGAGGTTTGAAAACTGGTAACTTCATTAGAATGGTAGTGAGAGCCTATGACAACTAGCAGTGGAGAAAGCAGGCAGATTCATTGACTTGTCCTCCAGGTGGCTGGTTGCTGAGTCAGACACTTGTGGTCTTGCTCTTTGTGACCCCATGGACCATAGCACGCCAGTACTGTCCGAGGGGTTTTCTTGGCAAAGATACTGGAGTGGTTTGCCATTGCCTTCTCCAGTGCATTAAGGCAAACCGAGGTTTGGTGACTTGCCTTGAGTTACTCAGACTCTATCCACTGAGCTACTGAACTACCTCCTAGACAAGTGGAGGTTAGGTGACTTGCCCAGGGTCACACAGTTAGTACGTGTCTGAGGATGGCTTTGAACTCAGGCCTTTGTGACTCCCAGTCTAGTACTCTTAGTCTTACATGTTTTACTGAGGTTAAACAGTTACTGATTCAGAGTGATTCAGTTCAGTATGCATGCTATACCAGGCACTGAACATTCCACACAGCCCCTGTCCTCAGGAGGTCAGAGTGTAGTGAGGGAGGTTATGACAGACACGTAGCTACTGTAGACCGTTCGCTGAACTATCACAGCAATCTCCATGAAGAGCTAGTCTGATCATGTAACCTCCCCTACTCACTAAACTCTAGTGGCTCCCTGTCTCCTCTAGGATCCAATAAGAAATCCCGTCAGAGCCTTTTATGACCTGCCCCCTCCTCCCCTTCTCCAGTCCTCTGACACTGTCTCACATCCTCTTCAGTCCTGTGGCACTGACCTCCTTCCTGTACCTTGCTCAAGACACTGCCCCTGATTCTGGTCATTTCTCTAGCTATCCCTCATGCCTGGAGCACTCTGCCTCCTAAGGAGGCTTCCTTCAAGTCCCCGATCAGATCCTACCTTCTGCAGGAGGCCTTTCCCCAGCCGGCTTAATTCTGGTGCCTTTCCTCTGCTGCTTGTTTCCAAAGGTTTATCCTTGTAGATTAATCCAGCCTGTAGTACATTGTTGTTTGCATGTTATTATTATCCCCCAGACTCCTGAGCAGAGATTTTAGTTTTTTTTCACTTTCTTGGTGCCTAGGAAAATTCTTGGGACATAGTAGGGAGTTCAATATTTATTGAATGCCTGACACAGGTATAAGTGACAGAATTTGAACCCACGGCCTCTGACTTTAGACTCTGGGCATTTCTCGTTCTACCGTTATGCTTCCTATACTCTTCGATTTTGGTGTTGGAAATATAACATGAGAGTATTAATGAAAACGATAACAACAAGGGTCTTAACCTGTTTTCATATTTCATATGTAAGCATTTTTATAATTTCCAAAACCTTGAGAGCAATTAAATGCCCAATAATGTGGGATTGATGGAGTAATGTGATAGATGAATGGAATGGAACACTATAATATAATTAAGATATGCAGGTGTGAGAAATATAGAAAAGATTGGAAAGGCTCTTGTGAAATAATGCTAATATGAAGAAAGCAGGATCAGAGGAAGTGAGGATGGCCTGACAGTGGCCACGTAAGAGAAAAAGAATAGGAATGAATGAACAAACAAGGAAATTTGGATGGGGATTTATGGAAGAGTGACTGAAAAGGGATGACTTAAAATACATTAAAAAGAATTCTTTGAATATAATAGTTGCAAGTAAATCTAATTTGTGGTATTGCTGTTTAAATGTATTTTTAATATTGATTTGTATTGAATATGTATTTAATAAGACAAAGGCACAAGGTAGGGTAATATGGAGAATCGTCACTATTGTCCTTAGATAAGGATGTCAGTTTTTATATATTTAACAGAAAAATGAATACCGGAAGTAGAGATAATTTGCCGATTTATAGGTACCTGAGAAACCTAGGACAGAGGAAATGTCAAAGAAATTTCTTAAGACAAAAGAATATAAGAAAAATCTCCATGTAGTATTAGTAACTACAGAAACAACTCTCTTCTTAAATTTAAAAACAAAACAAGCTAATTCTATTTTAGGTACTAGTTCCTGTAAAAAGAATGATGTATCAAGATTTTCCCCGTGTAGGGTACATTTATTTATTTATGCCTGGGTTCGGTGGTAATTTCGGTCCAGAGACTTCTCCTTTCTATGTAAATCTTTGGTTAATTTTTTGTTAGAAATTGCAAGAAATTCTAATATATTTGAGTATTTGTAAACAGAAGGGCCTCTGGCCATAAGAACATTATTGCAGTGTAATCAGCTTAGGGAAAGAAAGGAGAAGATCCTGTTGGAAATTATAACATGGTATAGTGCATTCCCTATCTATTGATGTTTTTCATTTGTTGTTTTTATGAGTACAGAATGTTTATGCACATCATCATAAGGATAGGAGTTCTTGAGGGAAGGGATTCTTTCATGTACTCTGTATAGAGCCTGGTTCAATCACATAAAAATATGGGCTTAACTGGTTTTCTAGATAAAATGATGCGTTTACCCAGTTTGATCTAGGCTGGAGTCAGTTCTGACATTGAGAGTCGTGTGACTGTGGGCAATTTTTTAACGTCTTTGAGCTTTAGTTTTTCCACATACATAAAATGAACATGGTGATATTTATATTACTTTACTATACCAGCTTTTTGTGTGAAAATGGCTTATCATCAAAGGACTGTGTGAATGTCTCTACAGAGTCCTAGTCCAGAGCCTCATTGTGGCATGAAGGTGATGCTGAATTTTGGAAGATCATGCCGAAGGAAAGTAACCTCTGGCAGGTTTGGCCATGCTATAAAATCTTCAGGTGTGGCACCAGTCACCACCTGAGGCCCAAACTAGGCAGTAAGAAAGAGGCGCATCACCAAAGGCCGGCCACCAGATGATCATGGGGATTTTTTTTGCCATGGCAGCTCATGAAACAAAGAAAAATACAAATGACCCTCTGGCTTGTTTAGCTCTCTTCCTTTTCTGAAGTGATGGTGGCTGGTGGGAACCAGGGCAGTATGTGCTTAGAATCAAACAGTTTTGGGCTAGTCAGCAGCTTTAATTTGACTATGGGTGGTCTGAATTCGTCTCCATTGACCCACAGCACCCCATTATTGCAGGAACTGAATCATATCCATCTTGAAGTTCTTACTCTTAACCAAATCACAAGGAAGTTACAGCTAAATGGAAGGATGGCTCATATCTTCATCCCTGAAGAGGCAAAAAAATGCATTAGAGGGAATTTTATCATATACACAGAGGGTGGGAAGAGTGTTATTTTATGGGGCATTTGGTCATCATTTATTACTGTGCTCATAAATACTTGCCACCATACTGCAAGTGGTAGAAGTAACTTTATCACAAAGGAGGGAAACGATGCGGGGCAGGGGGGAAGGATGGGAGAGACCAAAAAGTTGTAGACTTTGTCAGAAACTTTGTCTCCGCATCAGGAGCACTTTTGTCAGGAACTGAGTGCTTAGCAGAGGGCCTGACGGATAAGGCACTTAAGAATTGCATGTTGACTTGGTGGGTGCTTTGGTGAAACATCCAGTAACACCATAAAGAAATAAATACTGGTTATATTTTAAAAGATAAGAAAAGACTTTTGTTATTGAAATGGATGTTATCCTTCATTTGGCTGTCTGTACAGTTAGACAATATAGATGGGACAACAAATTGAGCCCAGAATTGAACAGGATGAGGGGAACATAGTGAATTGTTTCTGGAAATAGCAAAGCTCATTTATTGATCCAAATATAGGCAAAGGCCCATATTTTCTTTCTTTCTTTCTTTTTTTTTTTTTTGCTTTTTGGAGGGCAGTTGGGTTTAAGTGACTTGCCCAAGGTCACACAGCTAGTGTGTGTGTGTGTGTGTGTGTGTGTGTGTGTGTGTGTGTGTGTGTGTGTGTGTGTTAAGTGTCTGAGGCCGGATTTTAACTCAGGTTCTCCTGACTCCAGGGCCGGTGCTCTATTCACTGCATCACCTAGCCACCCCAAAGGGCCATATTTTCAGTACTAACATTCTGTGTGGCAGTGAGACATGGAACACCGTGACTTCTAAAGAATTAAAAATGGATTGTCAAGCAGAGGAGGGGCCATCTCCAGTCATCCTCATCAGTATTTTGCTACTGGACTTGGATGGGTGCAGAGGAGAAAGTGAGATGGGTGACCTTGCACAGCCTTCCCTCACTTAGATCTAGTTCATTTGCAAGTCATAGCATCGCCTTCCTCATGTCATAGTCCTCTTTGAGAATGAAGGACAGACAGCAGCAAGCAGAGGGAAATGGATAGGTACATAGTACATGTGTGTAGGCAACATAACCATTGAGGAGCTCTGAAAAAGAGGAAGGAGTAAAAGAGTCCATGTAGCAAATGTGTAATAAGAAGGGAAGATGGTCTGGTCACATGGCAAGAATGAGGAGCGATGGCTGGACCCACCAGCCTGTGCGATGTAAGCATAAATGGAGGAAAAGCTCCCACGGGTTGGTTCTTTTATTAGGGGAGATAGGACAGGGATAAGAAGGGAACTCTCAAGGCAGTGAGTTTGAAAATACCCATTTGATTGAGTATATGATTTGAACTGCATTATTTATAGCTCTCATTATTCATAACACAGACATGCCTTCAGACCCGAAGGAAATAGAATTAATGGGCCTTACCCCGGGGGAATGATTTCCTCTTCCCCTTAAGGCTAAATAGAGGCCACTGACTTTTTTTGTTTTACAAATCAGTTTCCCCTGACTTTAGGAGGGACATCAGTTACAGACCCACACACATACACATCTTCCTTGTTAATGACTCAGGGCCCTTACTCATCTAGAATGACTTCCTTCTTTATATATATTAATTCGTATCTCAGTCTCTTCCTTCACAACTTATCTCTTCTAAGAAGGCTTCATTGAATAACTCCCTAAGTAGCCTCATGACCCAGTTTACAAAAAACAGAGAAATACATAAACTCCTCCCCAAAGCACTGGAAGAAGCAAATTCTTAAGTTGCTCTTTAATTGATAATCAGATGATTTAGGTATTTAGATCCTCCTTCCGCATAATTCAGAGGCTGTTCACTGATACCATCTTTGGACTGGGGTTATTTCGCTTAGGTCTCAGAGGGATAGGGAAGTGCTGTTTTTGCATATAATGGGTGGGACTCTCCATACCAGAGACGTGATAGTTCCTGGGTGGCTGCTAGTCCTTTGTGGAAACTATATGAAATGGAAAAGAATGCAGTAGAGTCTGTCAGGTTTAAGCTATTTAGCTCGAAATTGAGAGCCCTGTTGCTTGTGTCTCTGTGTTCCAGAATATTCCTGTGTGGACAGTGCGAAGATTC
Source organism: Pseudochirops corinnae (assembly GCA_028646515.1). Classification (NCBI taxonomy): domain Eukaryota; kingdom Metazoa; phylum Chordata; class Mammalia; order Diprotodontia; family Pseudocheiridae; genus Pseudochirops; species Pseudochirops corinnae. Next base: position 76,479,344 of record CM053592.1, read on the forward strand.
AAGCTCTTTTCTGAGTTCCTCATTTTCTTCCAGTGGAGTCGTTCTGTCCTGGCTCTCCCCACTTTCGCCCCCCCCCCCGCCCCCCCCCCCAGTACCTTTGGGTTGTTTGTTTCATTTTTTGTGTATTCAAGTGGTTGGTTGGTTGTACACACTTGGGTGTGTTAAATAACTAAATTAAAACTGGGTGAGATGACAGCAACGTGATTTTCCCTGGAAGTCTCTTCATTTGTAAATATAAGGTCCTAATTGTGTGTGACAGGCAGTAGGAAGGGTATTGGAGCAGCTGTTGGGGAGAGATGGTTGTTCAAACGTAGGCTCTGACTGTATCTATCTATGTATCTATCTGTCTATCTATCTATACACATACACATGTACATATGCATGCATATGCTTGTATGCATGATCTTGGGGAGAGATGGTTGTTCAAACCTAGGCTCTGACTTTTTTTTTTTTTACTATATGTATGTGTATATATACATACACACACATATGATCTTGGGCAAATCAGTTGAATTCTCTGTGCCTCAGTTTCCTCATCTGTAATATGAGCATAATAATTCTTGTCATAGATCCTCACAGGATGAGAAAAACACTTGGAAAACTTTCAAAGCCACGTAGCAATGAAGTGTTTTTCCTCTCCCTTATCCAGGGACTAGGTGGAAGAGACAGTACTGGGCCATGGCAGGAGTGTTCTGATCTCAGTCTTGACTGAGTGACCTTGGACTGACCACTTCTGGCCTCAGTTTATTCATCTGTAAAATGGGGAAGTTAAACTAGCTGATCCAAAAAGCCCTTTCCTGCTCTGAAATTCTGTGATTCATCAAATGATGGGAGTTCACAGTAGAAGCTGAAATCATTTTATAAATCATTTTTTTCCTTTATAATTGAGTCCATTTTTGTTTCAGATTTAACTTCAACCTCTATAAAGTAGAATTCCACAAGTTGTAGATGTAAATATGCCTCAGTATCTCAGAAAATCTCTTCTTTGCCACCGTGTTCTAAATGGATCTCAGGTTACCTAATTAAGAGATACTTTTTAAGCTCCATGAAGACATCATTGAGACATCACACAATGGATATGCAAACTACAAATGGTTCTGTATGCCTTTAAGCGGGAGATTTCTAGAAATATTTCTCCACAGTTGTAGTCATCATAAATGCAACAATACTGAAAGACATCTTAGTTTCCACTAATTCCTATACGCTTCTGCTTAGTTTCAATGTGTTTCTAATACCTCCGGGAAACCTTCTCTGGACTTCCCATCCTGCCTGTTTTTCATGGCATTTTGCTTGGATCTCTTCACTGGTACTTACACAGGCTGCTTTCTTTCCTGACTGTTTGTTTAATGTGATGATATATTTTGATTAGAAGGAATCTTTTATAGGTTTTCTAATTCAACCTTCTCATTTAATTTAACTAATTTACTTAAAAGATTGAGTCTTTCTATGTCCACCTGGCTGGGAATTCAGGAGTCCTCACAAACCCTGTCCCTTTCTAGTTAACATGAGCCCTTTGACCTGTTCTGTTTCTGCCTTGGTTCCTAATCCCTCTCCCATCCTGAGCTGCCCTCCTTGGGGGCTCATCACATACTTGGTGTGACATTCATCAGCCTTAGTCTACTAAAGCTCAGAACTCCTGAGCACAAGAGTTCTACCAACTTCCCATCTTTGTGATTAGCAGGGATTATAAGTGTGGGTCAGCACCCTGACCCCTCCATTTCCAGGTAAAGAAACTGAGGCCAAGAGACTTTGGATGTCTTGACCACAAGGGATTAGGTAGCAGAGCCAGTATTTGAACTCAGGTCCCCAGACTTCTAATCCATCCCTCATTCCCCTGTATTGTAAGGCTTTTGAGTGAACTCTGGCTCTGACCTTACCATGATGCCTTGTATCTAGTGGGCATTTCATAATGTTTGTGGAATGATATATACTTATGATTATGGAAATTATGTCGCTGTGTAGGAGTAGGAGTAGGAGTGTACTACTACTGCTGCTATTCCTACTACTACTGGTTATTGTTTGCACAAATTGTCTATCATCACTGACCTCCCCCCCCAAAGTCACTTAAATCTAGTTCTGCATAAAGTGTTTGATAAGCATGAGCTCTTGTCATTCTAGCCTCTCCTTCCATTCTAAATGTTTATATGTGACTCTGTGGACTTTGCATCTTTACTGTCTGGCCTGGATGCTCATGAAATTTTGCTTTAGCTTCTGAATCATGTCATGCTGAAGGTCTAAGGAGATAAGCATCATTGGGTCTGCAAAATATGGAGGGAGTAGATGGTGGTTCCTTTGTGTACCTGTTGATGGCTGCCTTTTGTCTGTTCCCAGCCTCCCCCTTCTCTTCCTCACAGTTCTAACTTAGAGACTGGCTTGGGTGATAACTGGATTCTGTCTCCAGGTTTGTTTACTCTTAGGCACTAACTTGAAGATAAAGATGGGCCTCATTCAGTTCAACAAACAATTATTGAGTACTATTACATATAGGGCATCAGGGCTTAGCATTTTGGGGGATAGAGAGGTGACTTAATCCTTTCCATAAAGGAATTTGTGATCTAAGGTGAGAAGAGAGGAAAATAAACTAAATACACATAAAACTCTAATACAAATTATTCTTAAATGTTTATTGATCCCTTTTTGATACCATATCACTGCCCAATATTGCTCTTTTTCCCTCCATAGAACTCTCACTTTATCACAAGGGAAAACAGTTAAAAACAGCTGATATGGGTGTTCCACATTCTGTATCCACACTCTACCTACTCTTTACCAAGAGGAGTGTTTCATCATGAGTTCTTTGCCATAAAGATTGGCCATTACATTTACGATTTCTTTTGCCCTTGAGTGTTCTTTCTGCTTACCCTATTGTAGTCATTGTGTATATTCTCCTTCCTTTGCTTATATAAATCTGTTGGTCCTTTGAATCCCTTGACTTTGGGGGTGGGGAGTAGGGGGTGGGATAGGAAATAGGGAAATATAGTCAGTCTTTCACAGTATGTCCATTGTGGAGATGTTCTGCATAACTACACATGTACGGCTTGTATTGAATTGCTTGTCTTTCTAGTAGGGGTGGGTGATGAGGGAGTAAGGGAAAGAATCTAGAATTTAAAGTTCTAAAATCAAGTGTTAAAAAAATATATATGTATATATATATATGTTATTATTATTATTTACATGTAACTGGAAATTAAGATATACAAGCACTGGGGTAAGGAGATCCATCTTGCCCTACCAGAAAGTCAGAGGGGTGATGGGGGAGGATATAGGAGACAGCAGATTGGTGGAGGGGGTAAACATGGGATTGCTGTTTTGGGGTGGTAGGTAGGGAAAAGATGAGGAGAAAATTTGTAACTCAAAATCTCGTGGAAATGAATGATGTAAACTAAAAATAAACAAAAGTTAATTTAAAAAAACAAGCTAATGAATCCATTGACTTCTTGTGTTGAAATAATAGTTTTTCACATCTACAAATCTACTATGTGTAAGGAAGTCTGCTGGATGTTAGGAATAGAAATACAAATGCAAAACAATCCCTGACTAAAAGGATTCCCATTCTGGTTTGTTCAGCCATTCTCCAAATGATGGGCACCCTTTTTTCTTCTTCTTATTTCTTCTTCTCTCTTCTTCATCTTCGTCTTTGTCTTCTTCGTCTTCCTTCTTCTTGTCCCTTCTTCTTCTTCTTCTTTCTTTTTTCTTCTTTCTTCTTCTTCCTCTTCGTCGTCGTCTTCTTCTTTCTTCTTTCTTCTTCATACAGCAATTGCTGCCAATATTCAGATTTGGTTGCCAGGGCAAAGGAAAGATCCAGAGAAAATATCATTAGATATTCAAAATGGGAATGATGGCTGTCAGCTGGAGAAGATCAGGGAGGTCTTAGGGCAGAAGTTAATGTCAAGAGTTATGTCTTGAGGGGCAGCTAGGTGGTGCAGTGAATAGAGCAATGGCCCTGGAATCAGGAGGAGCTGAGTTCAAATGGGACCATAGAGACTTGACACACTAGTTGTGTGACCTTGGGCAAATCACTTAATTTCAATTGCCTTACCTTCCCTCCTTAAAAAAAAAAAAAAAAAGTTGTGTCTTGAAAGAATAGGAGGATATCTGCCACCTTCATATTTTATTGAGGAGGAAGCTGAGATCCAGAGAGATATAGTGACTTGTCCAAGGTAAGTTAAATTCTACATAAAGTGCTTGATAAAATGTGAGCTGTTATTTTGACCTCTCCTTCATTGTAGCAGTTTACATGTCCCTGGATCTTTACTTTCTGGCCTGGATCCCCATGACTTTCTGCTTTCACTTCTGAAAGACCCTTTTTCAGGGTCTAAGGAGATGAGCATCCCTGTGTCTGCAGAAATAGATGTTGTTTGGGTGAGATGCATGATACTCTTGTGGCTTGTCCTTGTGTGAAAAGCAGAGATGAATAAACACAGTCTCCTATGATTTATTAGATAGAATAAGATAAAGAAACAAGTAATGGAATCCATTTCAAGAAGGGGAAAAGATTCAGTTGTGAAATAGTTATGGTTGTCCGGTTCTGATGGGAAAAAGACTGAGCAAAGATGGATTCCTTTTTGCTCATGTGGTCTCCTTCCCTTACCTGGATTGCCCCGTCTCATGCCTCATATCAGTCTTTTAAGGTCAAACTCAAATACCACCTCCTCCGTTGAGCCTTTTCTCACTATTTTGCACTGATTGTTTAGTTCTCTGGTCTTATACTGTGGGGACACACATTTGTACTTAAATTGATTAATGTGTCTTAATTTTGTCTTCTGCTCAGTAGCTGTGTCCGATTCTCTTCAAGTTTTAGGCATTTGCTAACTTCTTGAGCGAGTCCATCAGAACAAGCTAGATGGGTTGGTGTTAGTCAATAGCTTTCTTGGCACTTTGTCGTCATGATTGCGACAGTGCTGAGCTGAGCTTTTGGGTGTGGTTAGGCGAGACCAGTGACAGGGCCAGGAAGATCTGGTTTCAGATCCGCCTCTGAAACTCACTCGAGGTTTTCACACTTACTAGAGGTTTAGACAAGTGTGTGGCTCTGACAGTCCTCTAAGTTAGACCTGAAGTTACGTTATACGTGGCTGCTGAAATCACTGGTTCTTGAAAGGATGGAGGAAATATCTTCCCAAGGCCTTATAGCAGAGCAGGTTTAGAAAAAGAAAAAAAAAAGGACGTCCATGAAGATTGGCAGAGCTCTATCACATATTCTTATGGGAGAAATCAGTACTCTCTTTAAAAAAAAATGCTTTTAATAAGTTTTCTTGATAGGGTTTGGTTGTCCCTGCCCCCCATGAAATAGAACCCTCCCTTGCAACAAAGAAAGATGGTTAAATAAAGCCAGTTGATGCCATATCTGACAGTATGCACAGCATGTGTCCCTGTGGTCTCCCAGCCTCTCCACTGCCAGGGGCAAGATGCTGGTTCATTTTTTCTCCAAGGAGGATTGGAACAGTTCATCTGCCTTGAGCTCTACTTTTTGTGTTGGCATTATTGTAGTTGTTACTATGCTGCTCTCTTATTGGCAAATGCCCTGGAAGTTTTCCCCAGGTGAGGAAGGGCGCTCCTGGCTAGGAGCCAGCTGGACTAGTTCTCTAGTCCTTTCTGGCTTGGAAATTCTGATGTTAGTTGTTGATTGCTCCAACTGAAAGAATTTCAGGTCCAAAGTCTGGGGTCACAGGCAGTTGAATGGAAGAGTGAGGAGAGGGCATAGAAGCTGTGGGAATCCTCTGGCTATTGGGCGTACAGGTTGGTGCCAGGTAACCTTGCCATGGCTGGTGTGTTAACGGGGATTTTTGCTTTAGACTTTTTCTCCCTAGTGGCTCACACGGGGCCTAGCACACAGCAACTCCTCTGTGTGTCAATTCAAGCCCTTTACAACCTGACCCCATCCTAGCTTTCTGCCCTTGTTAAACATTACCCCCTTCCTATCTTCTGTGGTCCATCTTTTTTGCTGTTCTTCACATGGGGCATTGCCATCTCACATGCCTGGAATGTTAACCCACTTCACCTCTGCCTCTTGGAAAAGCCTTGGTTTCCTTTAACATTCAGCTCAAGTACCACCTTCTTTCTACATGAGACCTTTAATGGGGCCCCTAGCAGGGTCTTCAAGGTGACCTTGCATTTGCCTTGTGTATGCCTGTATATGGGGCAGATAGAGTCAGGAGGACCTGAGTTCAAATCCAGCCTCAGACACTTAGTAGTTTGTGACCCTGGGAAAGTCACTTAACCTGGTTTGCCTCAATTCTTCATCTGTTAAATGAACTGAAGAAGGAGAGGGCAAACCAGTCCAGTATCTCTGCCAACAAAATCCTAAATGGGGTCACTGAAGAATCAGACATGACTGAAAAATGACCCAACAACTTTAACAACAACATACCTACCGTAAGTATGTATTATGTCCTCTCACATAATATAAATTCCTTGAAGGCGGGGACTGTTTTGCTTTTATTTTGTTGGAGCTAATAAATGCTTGTTAACCTAATGAATAAAAATACTTTTAAGTTAAGTACCAAACTCGGAAGATGCAGATAGGAAAGCTAAATGGTTCCTGTTAGAAATGTAATTCCGGGAGTTAATATATAGGTCCTTAAAGTTCCTCAGCAGGGCAGATGGCAGTGCCCCAGGGGTGTGCAGGGTGTAGTGGCACAGCAAAGGTTCTTAAAGCAGAATTGAAGAGTAGATGGTGAGACACTGTGGAACTCCATCTTACTGGAATGTAGTTGGGGATTCCTTGTTCTTCACTGAATTAACTAGATAGTTAGAATGTGAGAGCCTAGAACAGAAGTTCTTAACCTTTTTTGGTGTAATGAAACCCTTGGACCTCGGTGAAGCTTATGGACTCTTTCTCAGGATCATGTGTTTAAATGCATTACAAAATACATAGGATTGCAAAGGAAAGACGTTGAAATATGGTTATAAAAATAATTTGAAAAACAAAGTTCTCACACTCCAGGTTAAGAATCCCTGGATCGGGTGAAAGACTTTTGGCCAAACGAATTTTCCCTGTAGCCTTTCCTGCCAGAATTTTCCACCACTAGTGATTCTCTTCTTGCTCTAGACCATCTGAGATAACCTTGATGCTAAGTGTTCCTTTCATCAAAGGAGATTGCTACTCCATTACAGCCTGCTAGGAGAAATCTCTTGAGTTACTATGGCCTTAAAAAAAATTAAGTAAAATGATCACTTGGTATTGCAACCTTTTGGTGATGACCCTTTCCAAAGGAGACATAGCAAAGCTTGTGTTTGGAGGACAGGCCTGTACTGAAAACTTTGCAGTTTCTGGATACTGGACAATATTCCTACTCTGTTGGCATCACCTTGGAAAACCCAGGGACACCTCTGCAGCACATGAATGGAAGCATTAGAGAGTCTTTTCTCCAAAAGTGTGAAATCCCCATTAAAATACCCTCTCCCCAGAGAGGATCCCAGGGTTCCACCATGAGGGCAGTGAGGGCTTGGTTGGGCTTCAGAGACTAGGCTTTCCCTCTTCTTAGTTTTGTCTGACAGAATTCCCATTGGAGATTGGCTTGCTGGCCACTGGACAGTTAACAAATATTTGTGGATGACTTGCTGGGTATAAAATTGGGTGTTTGACACTGCCATGGGAACATTGTGAAAAAGAAGAGGACAGCAGACAGGGAGGAAAGACAGAAATATGTGAAGGCTTAGATAATAGTTAATTCCAACGGTGCAAGATGATACAGGTGATTACACAAGTGTGTGAGTAATTGCTAAATGAGCAGTACATACAGTAAGATCGTAGTATTATGGTTTTGAGCTAAAAGGGAGCTCAGAGGCCATCTAGTCTAACCCCCTTTAAATTATTTAAGAAAAAATTTTGCATTTAATAAAGACAAAAAAAGAAAGAAAAGGAATATATCTCATACATAAAATTTAAGAGGATTACATAAAAAATGTGAATCCTTATTAGGTACGTGTATACACATGCACATGTATAAATGTACACATGTATATGTATAAGTGTGTGTATAGGTGTGTGTATATACATTCACCTGTGTATATGTATGTATATATGTATGTATGCATGTTATTAAGTCTTTTCAGTGGTGTTCTACTCTTTGTGGCCCCATCTGGGGTTTTCTTAGCAGAGGTACTGGAATGGTTTGCCATTTCCTTTCTCCAGCCCATTTGCTAGATGAAGAAACTGAGTCAAATGGGATTAAGTGACTTGCTCAGGGTCACATTAGCTAATGAGTATCTGAAGCTATATTTGAACACAGGTCTTCTTGACTCCAGTCCCCCAGCATTCTATCCAGTGGGACACCTAGCTGCATATACATATTCATATATGTGTATGCGTGTGTGTGTGTATATGCACATACATAGTACATATATACATATATATTGTCTCTCTCAATACATGTTATTTAAAAGCTGCCCCACCTGTTTCTAGATAAACTTAATTTGTTCTCCTCTGTGCATTCAAAGAAATTCTTTAACAAGTTCCTTCCTTTTTTATTGATAACACTATCCTAAGCTTCCAGCTCTCTTATAGATTTCCTTCTACCCCAATTTAAAACAACAGCAACAACCTAGTACTTGTAACCAACATGCTTATTCAAGCAAAGCAAATTTACCCATTTGCTAAATTTAATTCTCAACCTTCAGACTATTATTCTCTATTCAGAAGTGGGTAGCTATCCTCAAGGGTTGTGGTTGGTCATTGCACTGATCCCTGTTCTTTAGCCTTTCAGAGTTATTTTTCTTTATAGTGTTGTTAATATAAAAATTATTTTCTTAATTCTCTCACTTCACTCTGCTTCAGTTCACATGAATCTTCCCAGGTTTCTCTGAAGCCATTACCTTTAATCATTTCTTACAGTCCAGTAATAGTCCATTCATACACTATAATTTGTGGTTTATGAACTATGGAATTCATACTCCATTCATTCTGCAATTCATGAGCGCTCCCTTTGTTTCCAGTTATTTGGTACAACAAAAAGAGCTGATATAAATGTTTTTGTACAAAAGGGTCCCTTTCCTTTTATTTTGATCTCCTTGGGATGTAGACCCAGCAGTGGTAACATTGAATGAAAAAGTATGTACAGCTTAGTTTCTCTTTCATACAGTCCCAAATTGCTTTTCAGTATGTCTGGAAGAATTCATAGCTCCACTGACAATGCTCCAGCGTGCCTACAACCTTCTCACTTTACAGGAGAGGAGGCCTAATTGCTGAGAGTTTTAGTGACTCACCAGTTATCATACAGGTAATGAGTTTTTTGGAGGTGGAATTATTGTCCCAATCTACTGATTTCAAGGTAAGTGGATTTCCCCCCTCTTTCTTCTCCATTGCCTTTCTCATCTTGGAGGACATGGAGAATTTATTGGGGAGAAAAGGAAGTTGGACAGGGAAGAGGAAAAAGCATTCTGGGAGGGGGAACAGTGATATTAAGGGGATCATTAGATTTATAGGTGGAAGGGACCTCACAACTTAACTAATTACATCATCTAAAAGATCAGAAAACTGGTCCACTTAACTTAAGTGACAGTATGAACAAAGGCAAAAAATGTAAGACATTTTGGGAGGGTCAGTGAGTCAACAGTTTTGGCTTAAGTGAACTGTTTGTGTAAAGCCTTGATGTTAAAGTTCAGACTAGATTGAGGAGAGCCTGAAATACTAGAAAAAGGTTTGAACTTTCACCTTGGCTAGTGGAGAATTGAACCATTGAAAGCTGGCTACCTTAGAAACTTTGGTATTCAGGATATCACAACTGGTCTTGGAAACAAGGTCAGCAAGCAAGCTCAAGAGTAGGTGAACCCTCATAGATACATGGAAAAATGGTCATTTTTATTGTGAAGTTTTCTGGGGTTCTCTTTAAGGGGCTGTGTGTGTGTGTGTTTGTGTGTGGGTGTGCGCGCATGCTTGTAAGACAGCAGCCCTACAGCTGTGATACTCTAATGAGTTCAGAGCTAAGAATGTTTGACTGAAAGACCTCCCTGGAACATGATCATTTTGGTTAATTTTTTAAGGACTTTATGACCCAGACACACTTTGTGTCTGTTACCACGTCTTAAAGGAGACCTCAACACAACTGTAGTTGTGTAAGAAATATGTTCCATTGTGGTGTTTGAAGATGCTTTAAATCCTATGTAGCTTTTGGTTGCTCTTGTGTTGCTGATCCTGCTTTCAGAAGTTTTGATAATTAGGCCTGAGCAGAGAAATCTTATAGTTGAAGTCATCATCTGATATTAATTCCTCAGGAACTGTGAATAGGCCGCTCATAATATATATCATTATGATGTCATTGTTAGGTCACATTTAAAGGTAATGATGACATTTAGATATCTCTTTAAAGTTTGCCGAGTGCCTTACAAACATTTCATTTGAGCAATAAGAGCCCTGTGAGGTAGATACACTACAGAGATATTATACTCGTTTCATGGAGGAGCAGAAAGTAAAGGTCTGAGTTGTTGTTGCTTTGAGAGGACAAACTTCAGAACTGATATGAATCATCAAAAAGTATTTATTAAACCCTTTCTGTGTGCCTGGCCTTGGGGATACAAGTGCAAAGGATGAAATCGTTACTCTTCAAGGAACTTAAATTTTGGTAGAGGAGGCAAGAAGTACATAGAAACATTTATACAGCATAAATATAAAGTGAATGAAATATACAGCGTGTTTCAAAAGTCTTAATGGAGTCTTAAGGTAAACCTTAAGAATTTCAGGGACAGTCAGTCAAGCTTTATTAAATGCCTCCTCTATGCCAAGTCCAGTACTAAGTGTGGGGATGCAAAGAAAGGTCAGAGACACTAGTTAAACACACGATTATTGAAGAAGGAGGGCGTTAGCTGTTGGAAGGTGCACGTCTGGCTTCATGCAGGAGAGCATGGTGCCAGAAGTGATTGTCCTTTATTCTGGTCATTAGCTGTAGCTCTCCATAAAATGAGTATCAAATTCAGTATCATGTAACAGAGAAGCTAGGATAAGTGCAATATTACAGCCTAAGAAGCATGCCATCATTTCCCCATAAAATAGGGGTAAAAAAATAAAATAAAATAGCACAATGAGTATATGTATTACACATTTTGAGTTGTCACTTACAGGTAACAGAGATGTCATTTCTAGCAGCTATGGTTCCTGAAATGATATAAAAGTTCTGATTTCATGTGATTTGATTAAAATTTGTGGCTTGGGGGAAAATAAAGCCTTAGTTTGAATTAGCTGTTACATGTTTTTGTTAATACACACACAAATTATGGAGGTTCTCCTTATGTGAAGATTTACAGCTTTGATAAAACAAGCAAAACTTCTCTCAACCCCATGTGTTTTAAAAGAGTATAAGGGTGAAATTCCAGCCCTGCTGGACAGTTTGAGCCTGACCTAGGATATCTCCTTATGTCCTTAGAATACATCCCATGTCGTGAGAGACAAGATATAGATGCCTGGATGGATCAGGGGTCTGACTCTCTGGGATAATTCTTGTAGTCTTATGTTGTTATGGGAAAATACATGATCTGAGTAGAAGATAAATGTGGTTTTGAAAGCAGTTATTTTGTGTACTTGGAAGCTCATCCTCTTTCCTCAGCTCTAAGTTTGGAGTAGGTCATAGGATCAGAGATTCAGAGCTGGAAGGGACCTTAAAGGTTATCTTGTCTGTTGAGAGACTTGCCCAAGAGCACATTAAGTGGCAGTCAGGATTTGCACTCAGATCCATCTCTTAAAGCGGTTTCTCCCATTCTATGATTAAAGGAGAATTAAAAAAAAGGAAGTATGAATTAAAAATTCAGTGAATAGATATTCAGAAGACTTGTTAGTTTATTTGATGTTTTAATGAAAAAAAAACCCATGCTTTTCTCACATGAGCATTGCTAGTTCTCTTGTCCGTAAGAGTTTCTCTTAGTAATCATCAGGCCTTTCCAATAGCTTCCCCTCGTGTCATGGGGTTACTAAGTGTGGCTTCCAATGGGAGCTTGGTTTCCTGAAAGCTATTCTTAGTGTGGTGAAGTGCAGCTGTTCCTATCACTTGGGCTTAGGAGGCTCTGGGTGGGCGGAACTGATTGGCATTCCCGAATCAGTGAGGAGAGGCAGTTTGGGGGAGCATTTGGAATTTGCTTGGACAGCTTTCTCAGCCGTCTTAATGCTGGTGATTTCTCCATAGTGCCTCCTTCAGAGCTGCATTTAAATGAAGGTTCTAAAGTCTAGTTTTCAACAAAGAGAGGGACTTCATGTCCAGGCTAAAAATGTTCCTCTAACATTAAAACTTTTTTAGTTATTATTATAATTATTTTGTCATTTCCTTTTAAGGCACAAAACATTTCTTTTTATTCATTCAGTTTACTTTAGAGAAGTTCCCCCCTCCCATGATGTCATGACTTTGGCAAATATTTGAAACATCTTACAGAAGAATTATCTCCTGGAGATTTAAAAAAAAAATCTTTCTTCCTCTTTTTTTTAAAAGCATATGTGACACACTTCTTTTTATTGATACAGTTCACTTTAAACAGTTATTTTGTTTCATTCATTTATTTATTTAGCTAGCTATTCGTGTATTTCTTCATTTGTTTTACCAATGTTGTTAAGAGTTTTTATAAGAGTTTGCCCGATATTTAACATTAAAATTATCTCCTGGAAATAAACAAAAACGTCTCCCCTCCCCTCTTTTTTTCCTGCCCAAGGCATGGGGCATTTCTTTTTGTTGATTCAGTTCACTTTAGACTCTTTTTTTTTTAAACCAATAGTGTCAGGGCCATTATGGGATTTTGCTCAACAATCTGAAATATTTCACATTAAAATTATGTCTTGGAAATTAAAAAAATCTGTATGGGGGTAGTCTGCTATTCAGTAGTTATTTTTGGGGGGCGTGTTTTATTTTAAAAAATTCATTTGGTCAAGAAATCAATATTAAGCTCTTATTGTGTGTCATGCACTATGCTAAGCACTGTGGATACAAAAAAAAAAGAGACAATAATGTGGTCCTTTCCCCTTAAGGGAGTTCACATTCTTTTAGGGGTCATAAAAAAAAAACAAACTGCTTGCCTCAGTTTCCCCAGTTGTAAAATTGGATGATAATGACACTTCTCTGGGTTCTTATGAGGAGAGAGGATATCTGTTTAGATTAGGGCTGGATATATGAATTTGGGAATTATTTGCTTCAAGATGATCACTGAACCCATGAAAGCTCACCAAGTTAGTATAGAAGGGTAGAGAATCCAGGATTCATTTTGAATTAGAGGACCTGGCTTTGAATCCCTTTTATTCTTCATACTTCCTGTGTGATTGTGGGCAAGTCACAGGACAAATAACCTCTCTGGGACTCAGTTTCCTTATTTGTAAAATGAAGTGAACCAGATGACCTCTAAAAGGGCTTTTCCAAGTCCTATGATCCTTGATGTGCAGCCACGCAGATTACAAAACTGATACTTACATACAAGTCCTAGTTCTGTGGTACCTCATGGTGTGAATAGAGCTGGGTTCCTGAATTTTGTGCCAGGGGAGTAGAAGCTTCATGTGCCTTACTTTGTGGTAACTGATGCCCTGTTTTCCCCACCTTGGGCAGAACTGCCTTCTGTTCTCTGATCTGAAATTTGAGGGCCATTGGCTAATTTCTAGGAATAGAGCAGTAGGTGTATTTGTTTTTCTCTTCAAGTAGCCCATATTGTGTGGTAGGATGTACTTGTGTGCATCAAAACTTAAGCGGAGAGAGTCGCCTGGAATTAAGACCCATGTTATATGTGGGATAGTTTGAATGAATCTCTTTCAGGGTGGAAGATAAAAATTCTGAAATGGTTCATACTAAAAAAAACCAAAAAACCTTTCCTCTTTTTTTTTCTCCTCAGCTTTCCTTCCTCCTTTTTATAGTACATATGTTTAGCTTTTGAGCTCAGTTCCTCCTCCCCTTCCTCCTCATGTATTTACTTAATTTTTAAATTTTTTTTTATTTTTGGTATTTGCTTAGTTTTAGGGAATTATGGTACTACCTGTGAGTCAGAATGCTTTTTATTTCTTGTAGAACATTGTTCTCCTTTCAAATAATACTTTTTCTAAGACACTTCTAATTTATTTTTGTTAGGGCTTAAAGGACGAAGCAGAGATGAAATGTGTATTTGGCTATTTATGGAGCCATAAGAAGTTTTACTAATGTGAGAGAAGAGGTTGACACCGTATGAAAGATAATATGATAAGAAGCTGGTCTTGGTGTCATTAAAGTGTCTATTGAAATCATATTGACTTTGTGACCTTGGGCAAGTCACTTGATCTCTTAATACTGTAGTACTGTTAGTAGTATTGGGCAGCTAGGTGACTGGAGCACTGGGCTCGGAATCAGGAAGGAAATGGCAAACCACTCCATTCTCTCTGCCAAGAAAACCACAAATGGGGTCACAAAGAGTCACACAGGACTGAAACAGCTGAATAACAACGACGAAAGTCATAGTTGTAGTAGTAGTAATAATAATAATAATAATAATAATAATAATAATAATAATAATAATATCCAGCATTTATGTAGTTTAATTTACTTAACCCTCACAACAACCTGGTGAGGTACATGTCATCATTATCCCTGTTTTACAAAGGAAGGGACTAAAGCAGGCAGAAATTCAGTGTCTTGGCCAGAATCACACTGCTTGTAAGAGCAAGGCAGGATTTGCACTCAGGTATTCCTTACTCTAGATCCAGCTCTCTTATCTACTGCTACTCCACATTGCTGCCTCTAGTCACCTATAGTCAGCTCTAAATCCATAAATTGCAAAGAAGGTGGTGACTTGCATTTTTAGAAGAAATTTCCTCATTTGGGCATGCCTGTGTCAGTGAAATCAGCCAGTCAGAGCATGTCTTGAGTAGTGAGTTCAGGTCTAGGCACCAAGGTGAATGTTGATAACCTGGAGAACATTCAGGGAAGGGAAATTAAGATGTTCTAGAATAATGATCACTAAGGCATCCTAGGAGTCAGGACGCATCTTGAGTTCTCTGGCTCTATGACCCAAGGCAGACTTTAACCTCAGTGCTCTAGGCTACTCTCTGCATTGGTAGAGAATATTCTTGTGTTGGGATTTCCCCTTAGGGAGGTTATGGGTCTGGTTAAAACAACAACAACCCACCAGCCTTCCAAAACCTGTATCAGAGCTGAGACAAGCCATCTGGGTTCTTTAGTTCACGCTTCATTCTTCCTCCTTGCTGTTAATCTGTTCCCAGGGCTCTCTAGTTTAGTTGTCTTTACATAGAAGGGGTGAGGAGTCTGATGGTAAATCTAAACACTTTTTTTCTCCATTGTTCTCAATCCCTATGGATGTGTGTGTGTGTGTGTGTGTGTGTGTATGTGTATGTTTGGTTTATGAGTTCATGGATGTTGGTATAAGTGCATGTGTTGCATTACTAGGAGAATCGGGAGAGGTGGCAGAGGAGGAGGGGTTAATGTGGACTAATAGCAGTAATCCATGCCCCTTCCTTTTGTGAATTTCACTCTGAGAGGTCCCCTTTTACCCATAGTTTTATAGAATCTTTGTCTGGGTTTATGATCCATTGAGGGCAGTGGTGCTAAAATCACAGCTGTTGACTCCAAACTGATTAATTACTTCCAGAAATCAACAAGGGTTGTTGAGTTGGCAGTGGGATTCTGAGCATGCCGGTCGTGTTATCGTCATGGTTGTCCTACATTCATATCTCCAACTCACACATTCTAAAAGAGGGTGGAGAAGGGGGGAGGGGAGTACGTACTCTCTCCATGTCTTTGGAGGATGGGGTACATTTTATTTAGAAATATCATCTTTCTAGACTTATCTGCAGCCTCCCTGGCCTCTACCCTCTAGTGCTTGGGAGTTCAGAGATAGAGATCCTTCAGAAGACAGCTGGATGGTCCCCAGATCCTGATCTATTGAAGACATCCAAAGGTTGTTTAGTTGTCCCAGAAGAGAAACTTGTTCTGACCCTGCGTTCCAGGTCCCTTGTGCTGTTTTACTGCTTCACCCGGCTCTGGTTTTCTATAAAAGTCCCACTTTGATGCATCACATTAAGGAGAAAGGTCCTACCAAGTAGCAGAAAGGCAGTTCTGGGTCAGACTTGGTGATAGACTCTTGTTATGTCCCTATTAAAAAATCTTCAGTGTCTCTTTATGGTCTCTAGGATAAACTGTAGATCCTTCAACCTGATACTTACAGGCCTCCTCAATCTCATGATTGCCTAACTTTATATGATTCTCCTTCTTGTACTCTATATTCCAGCTAAACTGGAATGCTACCCCTGGATATGCCATCTACACAGTATACTGTGTCTTTGCCTATATCTTTCCTGTGTGCCTGGAAGGTAACCCTCTTTAACCTTTTAGGATCCTTACTGCATACCTCAATTCATTATACTACATTTTTCTGCTGTGTATGGACTGTCTGCTTTCATATTCTCCAATAGAGACTGTACCCACATCCAGATTCTGACTTTTTCTTTCCATAGCCAGACCAGCTTGCTCCTTGAGGACAATGACTGCCTTTCTTTTTATCCCTACTTCTTAGAACAGTGCCTGGTATGTAGTAAGTGCTTAATAAATGCTCATTGGGTTGAAATAGATCTCATTGGCAGTGCAAGATATTGAGTGGAAGATATTGGAATAGGGATGGTGATCAGTTTTCTTCTTCAAGATTTTTATGATCGAGTCTTCTTCCCTTTCTCTTCCCCTCACATTAACTTGGAAAGAGGAGAGATTGACATTTTGTAAGTTCAGTGAATGAGAAAGCTGGTCACTATGTAATGTGCTGGGGTTACTGAGATAAAAATTACCCAGTCCTCCAGGTACTTACATTCTAACAGAAGGAGATAAGGGAGTGGTGGCCGAGGAGGGGTGTCTCAGTCTAGAATTATGAGCAGAACCTTGGGGCAATTAAATTTTGTTTTCTTTCCTGTGGCAGTATTGATTAGATTATTGTTTCCAGAGGAAGGAATAGAAAGCTGATGGAGAAGAAAGAGATTATATTTGCTTGTGGTGATGGCAAGATATCTGGGGTATGTGGTTGTGAAGCAAGATTTGGGGATAGTTGGATATCATATTGGTTGAGTTTATATTCACCAGTTAGGATATTTCAGCTCCAGGTCAGTTCCAGAGCTGAATGGATAAACTCTTTCATGACTGCTGGAGAGTTCTGAAAAGTGCTGTTTTAGGTGGCTGTGGTGACGGTTCTGGGAGAGAGGGCATCAGTAGGGTAGATATCTTGGGTAAATGAATATATTTACTTATTAAACACCTGCTGTGAACCAGATACTATGATAAGAATTGAGGATACAGAGCTAAGAAGCAATCTCCACCCTCAAGGTGCTTGTACCTTTTGGGAAAAATAGAGCATTCTGTTAGCTCAGATTGATTTCTTTCTGTGTTTTACTATAGTTGACATTGTTTCATTTTTGGTAGACACCTCTCCCCCATCCCACCACCTTCAGTGGTTTGTGAAGGGTAAACTCCTTTTAGGGGAAAATGAGAGATGGAATTTCATCTATATGTAAGGTTCCTCACTGTTGGAAAATTGTGATGTTTTGCATTGACAGTTGAGTTAAGATCATTATACTTAGGCAGAAATGTTAGGTTAGGGTTTCTTTTTCTTTCTTTGTTTTTTTTTTTTAAACTCGTCCCATATGTCAAATCTAAAAGTTGCCTGACATAAGACTGCTTCTTGCCAGACATAACATTGCTCTGAATCACTGTGATTTTATGCTGGGTCATGTGTTTGAGGCAATATTTCAAATGCCTGCTTTGAACATTGCTTTTTTATTTTATAAAAAACAATTTTTAACATTCATTTAAAAATTATGCATTTCAAATTCTCTCCCCCATTTTAGCTGCTCCCCCACCTGGTTGAGAAGGCAAGCACTACAATACTCATTATACATGTCAAGTGATGTAAAACATTTCCTTATTAGACATGTTGCAAAAAAAAAACAAAAGAAATATAAAAGTGGACAAAATATGCTTTAATCTTCACTCAGAGTTTATCAGTTCTCTCTGTCCCTGAATGTGGATGGTATTTTTCATCATGAATCCTTTGGAATTTCTTGCATTGTTGCCTTGATCTAAGTAGGGGGTCTTTCACAGTTGATCGTCATTACAATACTGCTCTTATTGTGTACAGTATTATCCTGGTTCTGTTCACTCTACTCTGCATCATTTCAGTCTTCCCAGGTTTTTCTTAAACCATCCCCTTCTTAGCATCTTATCAGTCACATGCCACAACTTGTTCACCTGTTTCCCAGTCGATGAGCATACTCTCAGTTTCTGGTTCTTTGCCACCACAAAGAGGTGTTATAAATATTTTGGTACATATGGGCCCTTTTCCTTTTTCTTTGATCTCTTTGGGAGACAGACCTAGAAGTGGTATTGCTGGGTCAAGTTTTACAGCCCTTTGGGCATAGCTCCAAATTGCTTGAACATCACTTTTAAAGTGCTTTACTGATTTAGGAAATGCGTGTAAGATAGAATGGAGGACTTGTTCTGTGCATTATTTCCTTATTTATGTACATTTCAAAAATGAAGTAATTGTTTAGCAGTGTGGTAGTTTCAGTGACAAGTGTATAAAACTTATAGGAGTATAGATTTAAAACTGGACAAGATCTCAAAGATTAGTTAGTTGAATCCCCTTCTTTATTTATTCATACAACAATGTTGGCATTCTGTCAGGCTTTTGGAATACAGAAACACAAGTCAAATAGATCTCGTCCAAAAGGTGTTTACTTTCTGCTAAGAAAAATTGGCTCAGAGAAGTAAATTGACTTATCTAAGGTCACAGTGCTAGTACTTAGCAAAGCTGAGATTAGAACAAAGGTCCTCTGACTGAAAAACCAGCACTTTGTCCTGGGAATCCTTTTCTAAGGATGATTAATGATCAGGTTAATTTTAAGCATAGTGAGTTTGGTATGATTGTCTACTGATGTGAGTCTAGAGAAATTTTGAAAAACAAAACTAGAAAAGAGCCTGGCAGGCCATTTTTTTTTGTCTTTATTAATTTGTTTGTTTATTTTTAGGTTACAATATTCAGTTCCACATTCCCTCGAGTTTCAAATTTTCTCCCCATCCCCCACCCCCATGGTTGCATGTAATCAAGTATAGGATCTGCAAATACTTTCACATTAGACGTTAATCAGGTTGTAAAGAAGAGTTGTAACCCATGGAATGAACAAAGGGAAAGAGGAAACAAAACCAAACAAGAAAAAGAAAGAGAGCAGGTAGTTTGCTTCAATCTACATTCTAACTCTGTTCTCTCTAGTTCTTTATCTGAATGTAGACATCTCTTTCCATCATGAGTCTTTTGGAGTTGTCTTATAGCCTTGCATTGCTGAGAAGAGTCCAGTCTATCAGAGTTGGTTGTTACACATATGTTGTGTCTGTAATTGTGTACAAATTTTTCCTGGTTCTGCCCTTCTTACTCAGCATCAGATTGTATAAGTCTCTCCAGGTAAATATGAAGTCTGTCTACTCCTCATTTCTTATAGTATGATAATATTCCATTACATTCACATACCACAACTTATTTAGCCATTCCCCAATTGATGGGCATCCCCTTAATTTCCAATTCTTTGCCACCACAGAAAGAGTGGCTATAAATATTTTTGTACATACAGGTCTTCCTCCCACTTCTGTGATCTCTTTGGGATACAGCCCTAGAAAGTGGTATTGCTGGGTCAAAGGGTATGCAGTTATTTATAGGTCTTTGAGCATAGTTCCAGATTGGTCTCCAGAATGGTTGAATCAGTTCACAACTCCACCAACAGTGCATTAGCATTCCAATTTTTCCACATTCTCTCCAGCATTTGTCATTTTCCTGTTTTGTCATCTTAGCCAATCTGGCAGGCCATTTTTGGGCAGCTAGTTGGTGCAGTGGAAAAAGAGAGTTGGGTCTGGAGTCAAAGATTCATCTTCCTGAGTTTAAATCTGGCCTCAGTCACTTAGTAGCTGTGTGACACTGGGCAAGTCACTTAACCCTGTTTGCCTCAGTTTCCTCATCTGTAAAATGAGCTGGAGAAGGAAATGGCAAACTACTTCAGTATCTCTGCCAAAAAAATCCTAATATGGGTTGCAAGGAGTCTGATATGACTTCTGGACAGCTTGGCTATTATTTTGGTCTCCCCAGCATATAATCCAGCATCTAGCACATAGTAGACTTTAAAAGATACTTTTTGATTTAAACTTATCCCTTAAACAGTGGAGAGTCATTGAGGACAATGACATGAGATGTCATTAGAACACTTTATATGGCAAGGATGAGTACTACTCTCTCTATACTGAATTTGGGCTTTTACCAGGGAAGATGTTTGAAGGACATCCTATGTGTTTCTCAGTTGTAGAATCAGAAGGTCCAGTTCTGGTAGGGACCTTAGAGGCCATTTAATCCCATCCCCTCATTTTGGTAGTGGAGACACTGAGGACCAGAATTATTTGCACGAGGCCTCACAAGTACTAGTTTGAGGAGCTAGTGGGAGACCCACGTCTTCTCCACATGTCCTATATCATCCTGCTTGAGAATTTGAAAGATCTTGAAGCAGTCTGGTTTAGTCACCCTTTTATAGCTAAGAAACTGAGGTCAAGAAAGATCAAATAATTTGCTCCAGACCAACACAGATACTGAAAGCTTTGATGCCAGCGTTTTCCACATTCTTTCTTTCTGCTGTTTCTGTCAGTTGCTTCTTAGCTGTGAGCTCCTGGAGTGGGGTGAGGAGACTGTGGCCTTCTAGGTCCTATGGCACAGCCATTTTACTGAGTCCCAAGTTTTACAGAACAAATCCTTTTATTAATGGGTTTTGTTCTGTAAAATTTAGACTCAATATATATATATATACATATGTATATCTATCTCAGCTCTTTTTGTAGTGGCAAAGAATTGGAAATTAAGGGGGTACCTATCATTGGTTAAATGGGTGAACAAATTGTGGTATGAGTATAATGGACTATTATTGTGCTTTAAGGAATAATGGAAGAGATATTTCAGAAAAACTTAGGAAGACTTGTGAGAACTGATGCAGAGTAAAGACAGCAGAATCAGGGGATCAGTTTATTTAGCAGTACTATAAAGACAACTTTGAAGGCCTAACAACTCTAATCAGTGCAGTGACCAATCACAATTCTGGACAACTGATGATACAGCATGCTGCCCACCTCCTCCTGACTGAGAGGTAATGGACTCAGTGGGCAAAATGAGACATATTTGTGGGGTTGGCCAACACAGAAGTTAAGTTTTGCTTGTTTGTGCATGTGTGTTGCAAGGGTTTTGTTTTTCTTTTCTTTTTCCCCCTGTGGGAATAGGGGAGAGGAGGAGAAAATAAATGCTTGTTAAATTGGAAAACAAACAGACCAACCCCAAACAACTGAATCAGTTGATAATTATTACTTGACCTTAAAATCACCAGTAGACTCTTTGGTGAATCTATAGGGCTCATGCCTTTTGATCAAGAAACTTTTTTGATGAAGGAGGCAAAAAATGATTTATAAACTATTAGTTGTGAATCTGTCATTTGTTGGCATAGCCCCTTGGGAGTCCTGTATGGATAGGATCAGGTAAGATGAATTTGTTATTTATAAGAGTTCTGTATCCTGAGGAAGCCAGTCCCTGGTGGCCTGTTGCCCAAGAGAGTTGTAAAGTTCAAGCATTAGGTGTGTTTTAGTAGATGGAGCTTGTGTGAATGGGATTAATCTGTTAGTGATTCAGAAAACCTGTGTTGTTTTTGAAATGACAGTTATAATTATTTCTTAATGGAATGCCTGGGGTGTTTTTCAGTTCATTTCAAGTATTTATTGCATTGTAACTGTTAGGAGCACTGTGATAAAGGACAAAAAAAAAAAATGCAAAACTCCCTGGCCTCAAGGAGCTTACATCTTCCTGGAGGAGACAAGCCAATACCAAGTATGTGCAGAGAAATTATGTATGTGCAGCATGTGCAGAAATTAAATTGTAATTTCAAGAGGTGGAGAGTGCTAACAACTGGGAGGAATTAGGAAAGGTTTCTTGTAGGAGGTGGCCCTCAATGATTCTTTGAAGGGAATTGAGATGGCTGTGTATTCTAGGTATAAGCTATGAGAAATCCATAAATCTTAGAGAATCCTTCCATAGAGGTCAGCTTTATCACTAACCAGTCACCTCTCGTTACAGAATGCCATGTTGTGGAAATAGTTTTGGTTAAAAAAAAAAATGTGACTTCCCCACCTCAGCAGCAACAGCTAAGAAACTGGCTTTGAGAATGGCAGGGGTGGATTATTCAGTACATGTATTCAGGGAGCTTGTGTTAGCTTTCTGTGGTAATTGGCTCAGCCACTAGTAATAGCTGAATCCGGCATGCTAGTCATATGTCTGAGAAGGGGATTACCAGCAGTGAATGTGCTCCAGCATGCTTGGAGGGCCAGTCTTTTTGGCTCATTAGGAAAGAAGAAAGCTTATATATCAGAGCTTCAGGGTTAGTGCAAGAGCACACCTGGCCCCTTACAACTCTGCTCTGCTGTTGTGATAAAAAGAACAAAGCGACACTTATTTATGTTCTGCTAAATTAACGTTTCCCAGGAGACAATCCTGAATGGCAATGCTTCTTAAATTCTAAGGAAGATTGCACCTGGTTTGTAAAAAAGATATCCTAGTTTGTCTGTATTCATTATGACCCAGAAATACATCAGAATTGATTCATTTAGCTCCTAGCTTGTTTGTGACAGAGAAAATTATCCAGGTTGATAGATAAGCGTTTCTGCATTTTGGAGCTGACATATAGAATAGCAGTCCATTTAAAAATAGAACAGCGGTGTTAGAGTTTGATTTCAGGTTTCCTTGTTTTCCAGCTATAGTTTGGAGAGCCATGCTCTCTGTCTTTCCGCTCTAACTTCGGGCATTCTTCCTTTTTATATCTTTGTCTCTCCTTTCTCTTCTCTAGTATTGTAATTAGTGTAGCTTTACCTAGTCTCCTAGTGCCCTATCCAAGGCACTTGGGGAATGAATGTTAGCTCCCTTTGGAAAGGGAGGTTACGTTGTGGGTTCTTTTAGATAACTGACCCTCTGTGACCCCAAGTATCCAGTTTGTCCTCAGTGCTATTCTCAGTTCCATTTAGAGATAGATAGGGAGGGGTGTGTGTGTGTGTGTGTGTGTGTGTGTGTGTGTGTGTGTGTGTGTGTGTGTGTGTGTGTGTGTGTACACATGACAAATAAGAGACTATGTTATTGCCCCATGAAAGACCTTTCTCAAGTAGCTGCCTTATGTTCTTGAGAAGGGGTTCTTATCCTGGGATCTGTGTGCTTGCAAGGGGGTCTTTGACTACATCCAAATAATTCTTGACATTAAAAGATTTTAAAATAAGAAATCTCAGTTTAAGTGAGATGACTGCCTTGTTAGGTATCACTTGTTTCATAGGAAGACCAAGGGGTCTTTGGAGTTTGTAATCTTGTATAGAAAGGAAGTGACATATTTGCTTTCCTTAACTCCTAACTGAAATTGACTGTTTCCCTAAGTTATCAGTGTAGGTGACAGCCCACGGGAATATTAGTACTATCTGTGACTGTCTCATTTGAAATTATAGATGTCTTATCACATTGCAGATTTTGTTTATATATAAGATATATTAATATATTATGTATTAATTATATTAATATGTAGTTATATAGTAATATGATTAAGATATATTAATATAAGATATTGTTTATACTCTTCACTTCTCTTACATGTGACTCCAAGGGGCTGTAGCCTGTGCAGCGGCCACACCCACACCCCAGGAAAACCATCTCTGCCAATGGGCTAAACCAGATTGAGAGTAACTGACAGGCCTGAGTCAGGGGGATATCTATCCCAAGCATATGAAGATTTAGCCCGAGGAATGGGCGAATGAGAACAGTTCATTCCAGTGACTGTGAAGGAGACTGAAGCAGTTGCTGTGGAGTGCTTAGAGCTTAATTAGATGACAGGGTCATCCACTGCATTCTGGGCTATTGCCAGTCATCCTGACTTTTGTCCTGCCATTGGGCTTTGATTTTGGAAGAGAGAGTGGGGCTGATGACTCTGCAACTCTGCCTCACTTAAATCCAATTCAAGACGACTCCTGTGATGTCTTCGGTCTTGTTTGGAAATGGAAGAATGACAACTTTGAAAGTACTCTAGTTATTAGACTTGTCTTCTTTTGCAGAGAGGGCAGCTAGGAGGTGCCAGGATAGAGTGCCAGGCTTGGAATAAGGAAGACTCATCTTCCTGAGTTCAAATTTGACCTCACATACTTACTGGTTGTGTGACCCTGGGAAAGTCACTTAACCTTGTTTGCCTCAGTTTCCTCATCTGTGAAATAAACTGGAGAAGGAAATGGCAACCCACTCCAATGTCTTTGCCAAGACAACCCAAAATGGGGTTACAAAGAGTCAGACGTGACTGATATGACTGAACAACAACAAAAATTGTGTATGATCAATCTTCTCTCTGTAAACTGTATTCCAGTCTAATTGGTTTTCTTTGTAATCCTAGTATTTTATGTACCCTTTCTGAGAATGGCTCCATAGATTCCATCAGACTGTGAAAGAGGTCGATTACACCAAAAAAGGTTAAGAACCTCTGATCTAGAGGAAGGGTGTCAGACACATCCCACTCCACTCCCCACCTTGAACTAAATTAAAATGTAATTGGGGGCGCAGCTAGGTGGTGCAATGAATACAGCATCGGCCTTAGAGTCAGGAGGACCTGAGTTCAAGGGTGGCCTCAGACACTTGACACATACTTACTTGCCCTGTGACTTTGGGCAAGTCACTTAACCCCACTTGCCTTGGCTTTCCCCATTCTACTCCCCCCAAAAAGATAAAAAGATGTAATTGAGAAATATTTAACAAATAAATATCAACATAATTGAACACACATAATTTTAATATGTGGTTTTCTCAATCAATATGCAACCATAGGAATTCTTATGTAGGGTTTTGTGGCTCAATTTCTCTTTGAGGTATACACCAGTGGTCTAGAGGCAGTGCCTACTCTTCAAAGAAGATAATATGCACAGTATCCCAAGAGTCTTAGTATATTTTAAGCTTTAATTGCTTAAAATAGTTTACTCTGCTAAGACTTTGGGGCACCTTCTATATGGTAGTCACTGATAGATGCTTTTCCCCTCTAATATTATGTTGAGTAAGTCATGACTTGTCAGGGAATGATTCTCAGTGACCTTTTGGCACTAAGAACACTGTACTATGTGTATTAATTTTTGACCTTAAAGATTTTAAAACAACAAAAAAATCTTAGATAAGGGAAATTGTTTTGTTGTTGGATATCAATTGTCTCATAGGAATGTAAAATGTAGAGCTGGAAAGAACCTTAGTTAGATATCACCTGCTTCAGAGGTTCCCTTTAAATGAAAAAAAAAAATGCTGTGAACCACCAGGGTAATTTAGTAAACTAGTAATGATAATCTGCAGTTATTTACTGCTTAAAGTGCAATTAAAAGATTTTTTTTTTTAATACCACCTCATTAGATCAGAATGAGGGTTAGAAACCCCTTGCAGGTTCATGAGTCACTAAATGGAAATTTCTGATCTGCCATAACCATGTCATTTTGCAGGTGAAGAAACCAAGGTTTGGAAAAATTAAGTGACTTGGTGATCATCATGGAACTAGAGAAGTGAAGGATCATTTTTTTTTTTTTTTTGCCTTTTTTTTTTTTGGCCGTGGGAGGGCAGGGCAATTGGGGTTAAGTGACTTGCTGAAGGTCACACAGCTAGTAAGTGTTAAGTATCTGAGGCTGGATTTGAACTCAGGTCCTCCTGACTCCAGGGCCAGTGCGCTATTTACTGCACCACCTAGCCACCCCAGGAAGGGTCATTTTAAGAATCCAAATGCAGTTTCCAAATCCAGTGCTTTTTATTTTTTTACCAAAAAATTTATTTTGTTCCTTCTTTTTGTATCCTCATTGTTTAGCACAGTGTGTGGCACATAGGTGTTCAGTAAACATTTATTGACGAATTTTTCTTTAATCCTTTTGAAATTCATATCTCTGTGTATTTAAAAATTTATCAGTGAAGCTTCATAAACGAATCATAACTAACATTTATGTAAAATGCTTTTAACTTTGTAAAGCACTTTATCTCCACTGAGTCTTATAATAACCTTGTAGCATAGCCATTTAGAGATATAATTATCCTGTTTTACATTTGGGGAAACAGAGGCTCAGAGTGGTGAAATCACTTATCGGTGGTCACAGAGATACCAAACATCAATGCTGGGATTCCAATCAATTTTCCTGAATCTAAGCCCAGGACTATAACCTACTCTCCATTTTCCTACTCTCAAAATTTTACTCCTAATTTAATCCTATAGAAGTAACTTCTGAAAAACAGGATGAACTCTTACAGGCAGAATGAGGAACATATTGAGATGTACTATTATCAGCTAGATTGTTTATTAATTGTAATAATAGCAGACATAGTATTTCATAGTTTCCAAAGCACTTTACATTCTCATTTTATCCTCATGAGAACCCTCTAAAGTAGTTTGTACACTTATTTTATACCTAATTTATAGGCCCAGCGAGGCTAACAAACTTTTATTCTCAAGGTTTCATAGATAGAAAGAGGCAGAGGCAGATTTTGAACCCCTAGGTTCTGGCTCTAAATTGAAAGTTGTTCATCAGTCTCCCAAATGCATTCCTTTGGATTGGGTGGAGTTGGAGTAATTCAAACTGAGATATGCAGAGTTCAAAAAGTGATCAGAGCATATGTTATTAAAAGAGAAACTTAGGCTGTGAGGGGCATGATGAGGCTAGCCTTCCTAAAGCATCATTTTAGCAGCTGCATACTATTAAATGATAGCCAAGTCCTGAATTATTGTTGTTATTTGCAAAGAAACCTGAATAGACTGAGTCAGGAAGACAGCATCCCAAAAGAACAGAAATCTTGGAGGCCTGGGAATTTGGAACGGCTGAAATTCCGGGGAAAGGAGGGCAAACTTCTGCCTAAGAGCAGTACTGTGAGAACTGTCCTACTAGGACCCCAGAGTAATTCTTCAAAAGAAACAAAATCCCAAAAATGAACTCAAAAGGCAATAAGTCACAAAAATTGCTAGGCCGTGTTTTCTCCTCCTTTTTTTCCCATTATCATCTTATTCCCTTAGGCCAAATAGTTTCCATGCATTGTAGCAAGAGGAAAACACCCTTAGAACAGTTTGGTCCCATGTGAGATGGAAAGAAGGCAAACATGGGGAATGTTCCAGAAGGAAAATTAAGGGGAAGATAGTCTTGTACTCTGCCATCTTGGCTCCGCCCCTCAGGGGAAGATAGTCTTGACTGCAGGAAATGGTTTTTGTAGACATAAACTAGTTGTGTGTGCTATGGGATGACACAAATTGGGAGCTGGATTGTTCTTTGATTATGTATGTATGTCAGGATATCTCTTCTATACTTCCATACTCCATTTTGAAATGTCAAGAGACTAATGTCCAAATCTCATTTGGTTGGAGTGGGAAGGACCCTGTATGCAGCCAGTCCCCTGGAATCTTATGTTTTCTCTGTGACCTTTCTCTATGTCCAGTAGATTTTTTTTTTGGCTATCGTTATTGGTGATTTCACTCTTGAGTTCTTTACCATTTAAAGTTTCTTATGTGATTTCCTCTTCTTTTCCACTCTCTTTGCCAGCACTTTACCTCAAGCCCTTGTTACTCTCATAGTCTCTTCTTTAACGGATCTCTTCACTTCTAGTCCCTGTCCTGGTCTCTTGCAGTCCATCCTGTCGGCAGCAGCTGCCAGATTAATCTGTTAAAAAAAGGGGTTTTTTTTTGAGCCAGGCTTTTTACACTCTGGTCACTTCTCCAGATCCTTCTCTTCATCAAAAAAGTAAAACAGAAAACCCCCCACAAAAATTAAAAACAGAAAACCCCCATCTTTCATAATAAAGAAAATCAATTGAATAAAAAAAATTAATTTAGCAACTGCATCTGACATCACATGTAGCTTTATGTGCTAGTAGATGGTCTCTATTGAGAGGAGGAAAATGTGTTTTTTGCAGTAGTCTGGAACTAAGATCAGACATTGTGAATAATCTAAATTCTGATGTTTCCTGGTAACATTTTTTAATATATGTTATTATGATTATATATGTTTTGCTCCATGAGATTTATCTTCCTGCTTCACATCACAAAGTTAGTCACTTATGTGCTTAAATAAACAAAATTTAAAAAATCTAGCTGATTCTCAGCACCTAACAAATGCCTGACCCTTGAGGTCCTCTGAGATTTGTCCACCTGATATTTTTTTCAGGTTCTTTTCCCCTTCCCAAAGCTAATCTTAGGAAGTATGGAGAATTTGGAAAATGGTGTCTTCATCTCACATTTTTTCACGATACTAGCATAGCAGTACCCACTTAGGGTTATACCTGTAGGGTAGTTCAAAGCTTGGGATGAACCTCAAGGGATGCCTGGATCTAGGCTCAGGGGGGGGGAACCGTCAGGCACCAGGCCACGTGTGGCCCTCTAGGTTCTCAGATGTGGACCTTTGACAGAGGTTTGTTCTGTGAAGTTTAGATTCAGTCAAAGGGCCACACTTGAGGACCTAGAGGGCCACATTTGGCCTCCAGGCTTCAGGTTGCCCACCCCTGGGTGTTTTTCTCAGCTTCCAAATCCTGAGTCTTGTCTTGGAAAATTGTCTTCCCCTTGGTCCATATTCTGCATTTCTGTATTTGTGACTGGCAGCAAGCGTCCTGGGCTTCGAGCTGCCCTATATGCATGTGTTAGAGACTGTAACTGCATGGTAATATTCAGTAAGTATTAAAAATGCGCTGAAAAATCTGCGGAAGCATCAGCACAGACATTCACTTCATGTAATGTGTCATCTTCATTGCATTAGAGCTGGAAGAAACATCAAGGATTATCTGGAGTGACCTTTATAATGGTGGTCACAGTTGAGAGGGAGTAGGATAGGAGGAGGAAGGGAGAGACAGTGAATGTGATTATGTCTGTAAATGTGCCATGAATTGATCTGCTGGTCTTAATCAGTTACTCAGAACTCATTGATTACCGCCTTTGCTTCCTGAATTCAATACACAGTCCATGGGCAGCATTCAAGACTCCCTGTCATCTGTTACTGCCCTACCTTTACAGCCTCATTGCATTGTGATGATTTCCACACGCTCTCTGTTTCAGTCAGTATGTTCCGTACATGCCCTACGCTCACATTTGTTGGTACTCGTGTTTTTTACATCCGGTATTCTTAGCTTATTTGGTCCCTCCAGGCAGATTTCTAACATTTTAACAGCGCAGTTCAATATGAGTTGCAGCTTCCTAGGTCCCCTTGTTGCTGTGTAAGTGCATATATGTTTTCTACCCCATTTTTAAGAGTCTTAGATGTTTTGTTCCCATTAGTACTCCCTGCTCTCCCCCACTTCCTTCAGTCTGTTCCCTTGCCTTTGACTGAACCCTGTTTCCCATACCTTGGAATATATTCCCTAACCTTTATTCCTTCCCACATCTGTTATGACCTGTTTCCAAGACCTTTAAACTGGGAACTTCATGTGTCTAGTACAAAGTTCGGTATGCATTCAGTCAGCATTTAAGTGCTATTGGGCACTTTTTTGGGTGGAATAGAGAGTCCCTGCACTCTAGGGGCTCATATTCTAATGGGAGGAGGTACCTAACAACTGTATGTGCATACGTAGAAGATCTGCAGGGAAGATGAAAGGTCGTATCAGAGGGAAGGTACTACCAGCGGGGGGAATAGGAATACCTACCCAGAAGGATTTCCTGCAAGTCAGAGAAGCCAGTAGGAGGACTTCAGAAGGGGAAAGATATTCCAGGAAATGGGAGACACAGTCAGTGAAAAAGCATGGCTGGAGTTGGGAGATGGAAAACTGTGTTTAAGGCATAAAAAGTAGGTCAGTATGGCTGGATCTTACAGTGCGTGCAGGGGAGTAAAGTGTAAGACAACTGGAAAGGTAAAAAGGGACAGATTGTGAAGGGCTTTAAATGCCAAGCAGAGGATTCTAGATTTGATCCTGGAGGTCACCAGAGGCTTATTGAATAGGGGGATGACATACAATAGGTGCTCAATAAATACTTGATGGGTTGGCAATTTTTCTTGGATCTCTCTTTATCGTACGTGTCATTGTATGTGCAGGGCCCTCTCCGGTCATCCTGATCAATATCTGGCCACTGTACCCAGATGACTCCAGAGGAAAAGGTGAGGCTGGTGACCTTGAACAGCCTCCCTCACTTAAATCCAATTTATTTGCAAGTCATGGCATCATCTTCCTGATGCCATGGTCCTCTTTGAGAATGAAGGACAAACTATACACATTGTATGGACTATTACACACAATAATATATTTATAGTTTGTATTGCTGTTATTTCTCTATAATATCTGCATATGAGAATATAAGAAATTCCTTGGAGGAAGATAGCTTACTTTATTTAATTTTCTTTCACATCCCTCAGTGATAAACCCAAAAGTCTTCCCACAATTTTTGTTCATTCATTTCACTCGTGTCCAACTCTTTGTGACCCTATTTGGGGTTTTCTTGGCATAAATTTTGAAGTGCCATTTCCTTCTCTAGCTCATTTTGCAGATGAGGAAACTGAGTCAAAGAGAGTTAAGTAACTTTCCCAGGGTCACAGTGTCAGAGAGGCCGGATTTCATCTCAGGAAAATGAGTCTTCCTGACTTCCGTCCTGGTGCTCTACCCACTGTGCCACCTAGCTTCCCTCTTCCCATAGTAGGCACTTAATAATTGTTATTTGACTTGATCCTTTATGTATATGTGTGTACGGACATGTATGTGCATATATAATGGATGTACCTATGCTAGAGTTAGACGTTTAAATAGTCAGAAGACTTTTTTTCCCACCCAAGAACTGATCCAGTTAAGTCTTTATCATAAAGGTGAGTCTTGGTGTCAAAGTTGCTTTCCACTGCTTTCTGACTACTTTTAAGTTCCTCTGGCTCCCTTTTCCTGTGGCCCTGTGACCAACAACAGAAGACAGCAGAGCGCCGTGGCCCACTCTTAGTTGTCGTGTATCCACTTGAGAGGTTCCATGCTGGTCAGTTAACAGGAGGTGATAAATTAGGGACCAGCATCTAAAGCATTATTTCAGAGCCAGACCTTTTGTTTTCTCTGTTTCTTTGGCAGGAATGAGGAAGGGTAAACAGCACCATTGTGAAATATTTGTAAGGAGTTATAATTACCAGTGCTGGGGTAACCTCCCATACCAGCAGGGTAGCTCTGATACGCTTTTTTTTTTTAAACTATGCTTGAAAAATCATTATTCATTCACTGCAGAATGACATCTTGAAAGTTAGGTTGAAAAATTGGTGTTCCATAAAACCATTTGTGTCTTTTATCAAGAACTTGATTAAATTGCTCCATATCAGCTCCTAGAAAGCATGTTCTCTCTTCCCTGTATAAGGCCTTGGTCATTCTTCTGGATGACTGGTCAATAATGCCAACATTTGTAGATATTAAAGTTTGTAAAACATTTTACATAGGATGTTGAATTTGAGCCCCATGCAAATCGACATAAATTCTACAGGTAGTATTTAGCCCTGTTTTACAGGTGAGGATGCTGAGAAGTCACATACTTTTAGCTACAAGTAAAATCCTAGATTAGGTAGGATTTGAAGGTAGGTCTTCTGCATTCTATATCCAGTACTTTACTGTTTCTGCTTCTTCTCTTTAATATATGGTGACACCATATAATCCTTCCAGCTTCCACTTTCTGCCATTTATGATGTACCAGCCTTGCTGATGAGACCAATGAAAACTGCAAGGTGGTGACTGAACTATTGATACTTCAGAGAGACCAATTTCACCATTCTTGGGGAGGTGCCATTATAGGTATAATAAATATATGTATACATGTGTGTATGTATATACACATACACACGATATGTATCTACACACTATATATGTATGGATGCACACCCATGTTACAATACAATCACGTACAACCTTTAGTTATACATATATGTATGTACACACAATATACACATATACATACATGTATATATTTCTCTAGCATTTCTCTTCCAGTCTTGAGAATCTTATTAAAATAGTTTTGATCAACAAGCTCAAATCTTTTATAGTAATATTAGACAAAATGATTCTCTGTCTGTAGTGCCAAGGAAGGGGGACCAGTTTTGAAATAAGGCTGATAAGATACATGAAAAAGTCTTAAATTCCCCAGTGAGTCTATATGTTATTCTTGTCAATAGGGAGTCACTAAACTTTTTGACCTGGGGAAGTGATGTGGTTAGATGATTTTGGCCACCTTTTTGGGGGATGGATTGGAAACGGGAGAGACTAGAAGTAGGGGGACCAGTAAATACAGGTAAGATATTGGGGAAAGTGACTTCATAATGATTATAAGAAGTTTTTGGCAGAAAATTTTTGCCTTTGCTGGTATTCTAAAGATGAATCATAAGATTTCGGAACTTTGAGGGGTTTGGAAATAATTTAGTCCCACTCATTTTATGTATGAAGTAATTGGAACAGAGTGATTTGTCCAAAGTTACTTAGCTAATTAGAGGAAAAAGTAGGACTGGAACCAAGTTTCTTCAGTCTCATTACAGTGTTTCTTCTACTGTGCTTAACTGATCTACCGGTATGCCTGTTTTTGTTGACAAAGCCATCATTTGGGAATTGGCTGCATGGTCACCTGGTGTTCAGTCTTTTCACTTGTGTGAAAGGGATCCCATTTGGGGTTTTCTTGGCAAAGATACTGGAGTAATTTGCCAATTCCTTCTCCAGCTCATTTTACAGAGGAAGAAACTGAGGCAGACAGGGCTAAGTGACTTGCCCAGGATCACACAGTAAATGTCTGAGGTTGGATTTAAGCTCAGCCTTCCTGACTTTAGGCCTGACACTGTGCCACCCAGCTGCCCATCTAGCTTCACGGTCAGTTAGTAGATGTGTTTTAAGTACCTACTATGTGTTGGACATTGTATTAAGCACTGAACAAATTATAGTCTATGAAGCATATGGTATATACTTCATCCTGTCTTCCTCATAGTGTCTTGGTGATTTAGCTAGGCTGGCTTCACAAATGGGTGTAGAGTAAAGGAGGGTAATACTGGTAAGAAGTGTGAGGAAGATGAATTCATAATGATGGTCAGAGATTTTTGGCAGAAAATGTTTGGGTCCAACTGATTAGTATCCCAAAGTTGAATAATGGGTAAGGAAAGAATTTTGAAGATATATATCTCTATCCGTATTTATCTATATCTACATAGTTATTTATAGATAGACATATATATCTATAAACTCGCACATAACACTATATATAGTATAATCTACAAGAAATTTGAAGCTTGTTATGTATTTTGACAAAGTCAAACATATACTAAAATACTTGCTAGTGGAAATTAAAATTTATTTGAAAAAAATGACAAAAGTTCTTGAAAATTAGGGCTCTTTCTGTCAGGCCAGAGAAGTCAGGATTCAAAGATCTCCAAGTTAGCAAGGAAGCGCCAATGAGACTGTGTCTAATATTAGGGATTTATGAATGGTAACAAGAGATACTTGTTGGTAGCAATTAAAAGGGTGTGTTCTCTTAATTGGCAGAAAATCTACTTATCCTGGTAATGCAGCTTCACATGGGGTATCTAGATGTCCATTATATCATCAGTTATTACTCATACTCAAAGATATTCAAATAAGAGATTACATATGTATGTGAAGAGGTTACAGTGTAATGATTTGACTTATGTTTCCCTTGACTTCCTATTAAAATTTTTTCTCATTTGAATATTTTATAAGGCTATTTCTAGGCTTGAATGATTCATTAAAATAAGGTTACTAGAATAATAGCATAGGGAAAGGAGAGCATCATAGTAAGAGAAAGAAGAATAAGTAATAAAGTAGAATATAAAGTTCCAAGAGAGTATATTTTAATATACTCAAAATTATTTTTTAGTAGTTCCATGTTCTAAATTGTAGTTTTAGAAGTATCCTTGAATTTTAGGTAGTTTATTCATTCTTCTATTCATAGGTGAATAAAAATACTGTATATGTTTGAACATATCAAATCAGAAATACTTTTGGAGTGAGAAAGGTAATTAATACAGAAACATTTTTATAAAGTGAGTCATAGTTACTCAGTTAATATTTCAATGGTTGTAGTTTTATAATTATAGCTATCCTATTACCAGGATGGCCTGTTTGCTTCTGAGAGCTTTTCTTCCCAGATGATTTATTAATTCCACTGGACCATGGCAGACTCCTCAGTTCCTTTTAGGAAATGCACAATTTGAAAGACTAGTCTGAGCATCCATGTGTTGTCCCCCTTCCCTCTCCCCCAAATTACACTCCAAACTAAAAACAAGTGATGGAATAATTTCTGAATCAGCTGTCTATGTATAGTTAGACCTCACACTTGTTAGAGCAACTATCAAAAACCAATATCTGTTTCAAATTCTAATCTGACCCATTAAGGTATTATCAAAAAATAGGAAACTGATAAAAGAATGGACATCAGTACAGACTATTACCGCTATAAATTTTTTTTTAAAGAAGCATCAATGAGGAGACCAAAAGAGCATAGAAACTACCCTAGCCAAAAACCACTTGATCTCCTTGCCAAACATAGATCTGTGGCAACCTTAGGGCTGCACTGGTTTAGGATAAAAATGGGAGGAATTTTTTTTTTTTTACTAGTATTACGGCATAAAACAAGGGTAAGTACTTGATGGAAAAGGAAGTTTAAAGAAAGTTGGAGGAGCAATCCAGTTGAATCTAATTGTCCAAAGGGCTTTTAAGAATGTAACTGTCAGGGGGACAGCTAAGTGACACAGTGTATAAGAGCACCAATCTGGAGTCAGGAGGACTTGAATTCAGATCCAGCGTCAGATACCTCAGACACCAGCTGTGTAACCCTGGGCAGGTCACTTGACCTTGAATTACACCCCCTCCCCCCCCAAAAAAGTGAATCTGGTAGGAAGACGACATACAAAAATCTTTATTTTTGCTCCTTAAAATTAACAAATTGAAATATTATTAGCATCAGTATTACAAGAGATTAGACACTTGGAATCACTTCACTAGAGGGATATTTTTCAAAGGAATGTTTGTTGTTTAAAAAGCCCCTTTGAGAAGTAAAGGCATCTTTCAGAGGAGGGAATGAAATGTAGCACTCCACAGGGATTGAGGGATAGGAAGAGAGATGGGGTGGGGTAGGGTGGGGTGAGGGTAAAGATCTCAAGAAGTTACCCATGCCTTCCACTCCCCTCATCCCTCCCCAAATACCTGCAAGTGCTCATTACTGCCTCTGGGATAAAATAAAGAAATTCTTGGCCTGGTATTTAGAGCTGACTACTATTCATATCCCACTTGCTTTCTTGTTATTATTTTATATTACTGACCTTCATTTAGTCTTCATTTCAGTCAAGCCGGCATCTCTAGCCGCTCTCCAGTCATACATTTCATCTCCATCTTCTAGGTCTTAGTTTTTTTTTTCCCTTTTAAAAAAAGGGTTATAAACTTTTTTTGATATTACAAATCTACGCCCTCTCACTTTTAAGAGATGTAACAAAATACTTAAGGAAAACTAAAAATTTATTGACATCTGGAAGCGCACGTAACATTTTATATCTGTAGCACCCCTACATTTAATTTTTTTTAAAGGAAATTATTTTCTCTCTACCCCCCCACCTCATAAAAAAAGATTCCTTGTGACAGATATACAAAGACAAGGAAAGCAAATTTCTTCATTGTTTGTGTATAGAAGATTATATGTATAATAAGCACATGTGCGTATGTATGTAGGTCTCATTCTGCAGCCTAATTCTGTCATCTCTCTGTCAGAAGTTAGATATTATGTTTCCTCATCAATCCACTGCAGTCATGGGTGATCATTGGATTGATCATAGTTCTTACAGTTTTCAAAATTGTTTTTACAGTATTGTTGTTATGATATACATTGTTCTGTTTCTGCTCATTTTATTCCTTATCAGTTCAGGGAAGTCTTCAAAATTGTTCATTTTTATAATATTATTGTTTTAGTATAAATTATTCTTATATTTTTGCACACTTCACTCTGCATTAGTTCATCTAAGTCTTTCCATGTCGCTTTGAAATTATTTATGTTTTCCTTACAGCGTAGTGGTGCTCTATGACATTCACATACCACAGCATATTCAGCTGTTCCTTCAAAAGCCAAATGTCCTTTTCTACATTTATGTACACATGGGATCTTTTCCTATTTCTTGGAACTCTTTTGGGATGTAGTCCTAGCATTGATTTATCTGGTTCCAAGGGCACATAATGCGGAATAACTCTTTGGGAATAATTCCAAATGCTTTCCAGAATGCTTATACCCTTTTACAGGTTTGCCAACAGTGCATCAAAAAGTACCCGTTTCCCATAGCTCCTCTAACCTGTATCATTATCTTTTTTTTTTTCATCTTTGTCACCCTGATGAGTATGAGGTAGAATCTTGCAATTGCTTTAATTTGTGTTTTTCTGAAAAGTAATTATTTGGAGCATTTTTTTCATATGGCTCTAAATAGAATGGGTTTCTTCTCTTGAGAAATGCCTGTTCATATTCTTAGACCATGTATATACACTTTTAAGTAATGACTTAAAAAAAAATTGAATCAGTTTCTTATATATCTTAGAAATGAGATTTTTGGCAGAGAAACTTGCTTTTTTTCTCGCTATTTGTTTCTCTTTCAATCTTAGCTTGATTGCATTTTTTTTCTTTGGTGCAACTTTGTAATTTGATGTAATCACATTTATCCACTTTATATTCTGTGATATCTTTCTATCCTATGTCTGGATGAACATTTCTCCTCTTTTTAGATCTGATAGGTAATTTTTCCTGCTTTTCTTATTTGTTTATGATGTGGTCTTTTATGTAGGTCATATATTCATTTGGAGCTTATCTTGTTACAAAGTGTGAGTTATTGCTCTAAATCTAATTTTTTCTATAGTGCAATCCAGTTTTCACAGAAGTTTTTGTTAAATAGTAAGCCCATATCTTGGGAGCTGAGGTCTTTGTATTTATAGAACACTAAACTATGTGATACCTTTGTTTCTTAGTGTGTTTTATGATCCATCCATTCCATAAATCAGTCTTTAAAAAACTTTATCAGTTTTTTAACCAGTATCAGATTGTTTTGAGAATTACTGCCTTGCAGTATAGCTTGAGATTTGAAACTGTTAGACTCCTTTTTTCCCCTGCTTCTTTGCATTATTTACCTTGAGATTTTTCACGTTTTTTTGCTTTTGTATAAATTTAGATTTTAGATTAGATAAATTTCTTTGTATAAATTTAATTATTATTCTGTCTAGTTCTATAAGGTCATACTTCATTTCTTTGGTATGGCATTGAATAAAAAAAGATAGTGTTGTTTTTATTATGTTGATTCATCTTTTCAGTAATGAATGTTTTCCTCATTATTTAGGTCTGCCTTTATTTCTGTAAATGGTGGTTTGGAGTTGCATTTATATAATTCCTCTGTGGACCTTGGTGTGTGTGTGTGTGTGTGTGTGTGTGTGTACACATACATACACATATATATATTCTATAGCAGTAGTTCTCGACCTGTGGGTTGCAATCCCCTTTGGGGGTCGAACAACCATTTCACAGGGATTGCCTAAGACCATCGGAAAACACATATTTCTGATGGTCTTAGGAACTGAGACACTCTATCCGTCTCCAGATGGGTCTACCCACATGCAGATACGCTCACATAGGAGTATTAAAGGGTCGTGGCATTAGGAAGGTTGAGAACCACTGTTCCATAGTAATTTTAAATGGAATTTCTCTCTCTTTCTGCTGAGTTTTATTGATATTACATAGAAATATTGATGATTTTTGTGGATTTTATATCCCGCAAATTTGTTGAAATTATTGTTTCTCTTAATTTTTTGGTTGACTCTTTAGGGTACTTTAAGTATCCTGTCATCCAAAAAAAAAAGATAATTTTGCTTATTCTCTTAATTTCTTTTTTCTTATCTTATTGGTATAGCCAGCAGTTCTTATACTATGTCAGCTAGAAGTGACATATGGATATCCTTGGTTTTACCACTGATTTTATTGGAATGAAATCAGTTTTATCTCTTACTACATAAAATCACTGGTTTAGTTTTAGACACATACTACTTACTATTTTAAGGAGAGGTCCATCTATTCTTAGGGTTTTTTTGTTTTTGTTTTTTAGAAATGGGTGTTGTATTTTGTCAAAAACTTTTTTCTGCATCTGTTTATATAGATTTTTAAATGAGGGACTTCTCATTTTTGCAACACACTCTTTCTCTACCTCTGCTTGCAATACCCTAGTCCTTTCAGAGTCCCTGCCATTAATTAGTACCTGTACCCCCTTCAGATTTCTTGTATTACTTAGTATTTTACCTACTTTTGTAAATATTGCATCCTCTTCAACAAGTTCTAAGTTTTTTTAGAAGGCAAGAATTATTATTTAGTATAGTGCTTTCCACATAGTAGAAACTTACATATTGGTTGAATTGAATTAAACAAGATCTCTGGTGCAGTTGGTCAGATAAAAGGAAGAAAGCAGGGGCCCTGGCATA
This sequence comes from Pseudochirops corinnae, assembly GCA_028646515.1. NCBI lineage: Eukaryota > Metazoa > Chordata > Mammalia > Diprotodontia > Pseudocheiridae > Pseudochirops > Pseudochirops corinnae. The sequence continues at coordinate 76,517,774 of CM053592.1, forward strand.
TTTTAAAGATGTACTTTTGTGGGGCTGAATGAATCATATGTAAAGTGAAGCCAAACTTGATTAGCAGTTTTTTTTTAATTGTGGAGGCCACAGGCATAAGTAATTATTTTTACTAGATGCCTCAATTTAAAGGAAGCTGATTAAATTTAATAGATGGAATAGTTTCTAATTTTAAAAGAGATGTCTTAAACGTTGGAATTTGATTTTCAATTTTAGGGCTAAATGTCCTTTTCTTCATTCTGGTAAAAGCCCTTTTGTTTTCATTCTGTCTGACTCAGAGGAGGTCAGAATGTTTTTATAGACTAAAGAATAATCCTATCTGTTCAACACTCTAATGGGATAATTAACAAGTAAGCAAGGTTGGATTATTTTAGAG
>CM053592.1:76518249-76533426 GCA_028646515.1 Pseudochirops corinnae
AGAGGAGGCAGGGTACATGTGTTTCTGGAACCAGGCTTGTTCGCTGCAGATAATCTGAGTTCATCAGATTAATCAACAGATTAACAGTTAGGTGCTGTTTTCCTTTTTCTTTTTTTAAATAGTTATTGTGTATCTTATTCTTGTGGTTCTGCTTACGTTGCACTTCATCCATTCATGCAAGTTACCCTATGTTTCTTTGAACTAATATTTGTCGTTTCTAGGGTCAGAATAATATTCTGTTGTGTTTATCTCCCACCATTTGTTAAGTTAATTCCCCAATTACTGTGCACTCATCTCTATGATTGTTTGACTATATCCGTAGAACCTTTCTTTCTATCATTGATCTCTTTTTTTTCCATAAGCATAAATCTGGTTTTATTTGTATAAAAAGTTTTTAAAATAATTAATATCATATTTTTTACTTTTATTATTGATATAATCAATTTTTGTCAATAGTTTCCCGTATGTTAAACAATCCCTGCATTCCTGGTATAAATTCCACTTGACCATAATATATAATCTTTATAAATATATTGTTGTAATCTTTTAGTTAGCATTTTATTTAGAATTTTTGCAAGCGTATTCATTAATAAAATTGGCCTATAATTTTCTTTCTCTGTTTTTGCTCTTCCTGATTTAGGTTAACACCTAAATTTCATTTTTTTGTATTTCATTTATAAAGGGAGTTTGGTAGGATCCCTTTATTACCTATTACTACAAATAATTTATTTAATATTGGAGTTAATTGATCTTTACCTGTTTGATAAAATTAACTTGTATACCCTTTGACCCCAGAAATCACTGCTAGGTCTATTTCCTCTATCATTCATCTCCTTGTCATTGTCTCCAGTGACGGGACAATCAATTACTTCTTCCTTGGTGCTCTATCGCAAAACAAAGCCGTTTTCTTCCAAGTTAATAATGATGAGAATAATGATGATGATAGTAAGAATAATAGTGAGCATTTACATAGCATTTTAAAGTTTGTAAAGCACTTTATACATATTATCTCATTGGATCCTTACATCTACATGGGAGGTAGCTGCTATTGTTACTCCATTTTATAGATGAGGAAACTGAGGCAGACAGAGTTTCAGTGTTTGTTTTTTTTCCCCGGGGCCACATAGGTAATAAGTGTGTGAAAGGTTGGATTTGTACTCTGGACTTCTTGACTCTAGGTCTAGCCGTCTAAACTACAAGTATCATCATGTTATAAAAGGGGTATGTAGATCTGAAATGTCCACTTTTGTGTCCGTGATCAAACTTGAAACTCAAAGCTTAAGCCTACCCAGCAGTTAATCTACATTTGTTCATCAAGCATTTATTAAACAACTACAATATTTGAGGTACCTTGCTAAGTGCTGGGGATATAGAGAAAAAGACACTCATTAGAAGTCACAAATATGTTTCTGTTGTGGGTAGGATGACACTACATTTGAGCTTCAGGTGGTAATGTTTATAACAATTGGAGATCTGCCCTTCAGATTCAAAATATTTTTATCAGAGAACAGAAAGAAATGTAGTCTTCCATAAGACTTAACAAATCCTAAGAAGTGTGGGATTTCTTTTCCTTGGTTGTGCTGCCAAATTTTGAATAATGAATCTTAACTAGATAGCTCTTATGTGTATGTTTGTTCTAAAAAGCTTTGGTATGTGATATGGCGAAGTACATAGAAGACTGGGCTTGGAATTAGGAAGACTCATCTTCAAATCTGGCTTCAGACGCTTATTAGCTGTGTGACCCTGGGCAAGTCACTTTACTCTTTTTGCCTTGCTTTCCTCATTTGTAAAATGAACTAGGGAAGGAAGTGACAAACCTTTCCAATATCTGTGCCAAGAAAACCCTAAATGGGGTCACGAAGAGTTGGATATGGTTGAAAAAAGACTGAGCAACAATAAATTGTAGGAAATTTTCCCTTGCCCAAAGAAAGTTTTAGCTATCACTGGTTATTATCACAGAGTGGTGTTTCTTTGACACTCCTCTTTATGTGACATCAAAGGGAAGTAAAGAATGTAATTAAGATTGGTAGCCCCACCTGCACAAATAAAATCACTACTTGGCATTTATACAGAGCCTTCCTTTTCATCATTGAATCTTGGTGTGCTCCATAGACATCAATTAATTCCCCCAGCATTGCTTTCTGAATAAACTGAGAAACCCAGAAGTTAACTGCTTTTTATATGCTTTTGTTTATTTCGTTCTCAAGGGTTGCACCAAAAGTAGTGTCAGAATCAGGGCTGAATCTGACAACCTTAGGAAATGTGGGATCAAGGTCAATAGATTTTAGGTAGGACAGAAGGTTCTATTGACCTTGTGCAGCAGGAAGCCAGTTACTGTTTGTTGCACGAAGAAATAAAAAGTTTAGATGGAGCTGGACACCTCTTCAGTGGCATTGCTTGGGGTTGGCATGGAAGACTGCAAAAGAGAAGAAATCTGTATTTCCCATTTCATGGCTTTTATACTTGATCCCTGTACTATAACCTATGTTTCTCTAGCACTTTCTTTATACTAACTACCTTCATAACAATCCTTCTCTTCCATAGTTCTTTCTTAAACTCACTTTCATGTGAGAATGAGGGATTCTCTTAGTTACTTTGAACACATTCTCTTTCATTTTACTCCTGTGGGATCTTAGGCAAGTCACATAAACCCTGTGGGCCACCATTCCCTAACATGTGAAAGTAGGGGCTTGAACTGGCTGGCCTATATGGTCTTTGAATCTTTAGATGGTGACTGATGGAATCCTAATAAAGCTGCCCCCAGCCCCAATATTCTAACTTCTTTGTAGGCCTGGTCCTACAGAACAGCAGGCCCACTGTACCTACCTAAGTACCCCCTGGCCACTGCCCCCCCTCCCCTCCCCGCCAATGCCCTAACTTCTCCATATGTGCCTCACCACTCACTGGAACAACAGATGTGTCCCTGAACTCTTAGTTCCCACAGAAACAGTAGGTGTGTCCATGTGATGGAAACCTAGCTACTGCCTCTACCTCAGCAGTTCTCAACCTGTGGGTCGCAACCCCCTTTGGGGGTCAAACGACCCTTTCACAGGGGTTGCCTAAGACCATTGGAAAACACATATTTCTGATGGTCTTAGGAACTGAGATACTGCTCCTCTATCCATCTGCAGGAGGATCTGCCCACGTGCAGATACAGCCACGTATGAATATTAAAGGGTTGCGGCATTAGGAAGGTTGAGAACCAGTGATCTAGCCCAAGAGAGGACCACGATACCTGTCTGTCTTAACCAGACAGATCCACAATAGCTAGCCAGTTGAAGGGCAGAATGACCAGAATGTTTAAACACTGAACCATAGATGGGAACCCCCCTCCATTACCTAATCCCTTAACAAACTCTTCTGCCTTTTTAATATTGATGATATTCCTCTATTCTATGTAAATTTCTGTTAGGTAATTGCATCTTTAACCTATAAAAATCCATCTTGCTTTCTCTAAAGTTTCTGGTTCCTCTTGGAACTTAGCCCGCTTCATGAGAGGTGTCAATCTCAATAGATGCCTGTACTTGGATTAGAGGTGCTCTGACTGAATTCTTGGAGATGGTTCCACCACAACACATCATGAAACCCCAACAGTTTTAGGGTGGGCAGAGACCCCACCTCAACAGTTTTTGGTGTTCTTGGGTTTAATCCACAGCAATGACAATGGAAATCTATTTCTTGGACGTTTTCTTGCATAATTTCAGATTGTTTCCCAGAACTGTTGGACTAATTCACAACTTCATTAATAATGTATCAATGTGCTTGTCTTCCCATAGTACCTCTATCATGAATGATTTTCATCTTTTGTCTTCTTTGCCAGTTGATGGGTATGAGGTGAAATCTCAGTTGTTTTGACTTGCATTTCTCCTATTAATGCTTTGGAACGTTCTCCACCCTAGTATGATTGTTGAAACGTTACATTTTTTTGAAAACATTTATGTGTATCTTTTGGCCACTTATCTGTTGTGCTATCTGTCTGTTTGGGCACCTATCTGTTGGGTTATCTCTTATGCACTTATCTATAAAAGTAAGATCTTCTATATTTGCATCAATTTTCTGCAAACTTTAGTTTTCAGGCTTTTTTGGGGGAAGCAGTTGGGGTTCAGTGACTTGTCCAGGGTTACATAGCCAGTAAGTATCCGAGGCTGGTATCAGACTTTTATCAGAGATATTTTCTAGAAAGCTTTTTTTCCCATTTAACAGTTTCTCTTCTAGCTTCGTTGACTTTGTTTTTAGAAAATCTTAAATTTTATATAATTAAATGGCCTGTTTTTCTTTTGTGATTCTTTTTGGTTAAGAATTTTCCCTTACCCATGGATCTGAAAAGTACCTCCTTTGGTTCTCTAATTGTTTAAATCGATGTGACCTTTTTTTACATTTAGATGTTTGTGTTTAGATTTATCAAACCCTGGGCTTCTGTGTTGGATTGCTTTTGATTCTTGCTTACCCAGTGTTTCACCTTGTAATTTTAATGAAGGAAAAGTAGTAGCCTTAAGGAGGTCTCAGAGGTATAATACAAGACACTGAAATTATTAATGCTGGGAGCACAAAGCAACCTAACCTGCTGTCTGCGATCTGTGCTTCAGAAATTAGCACTAATTAGATCACCCTCTTCCAACTTGCCTCCTTTTAGTTGCCCAAACTTAAATAATTCAATAAGTATGTAGACCAGGGCCATAAGTTCTCCACCCCTGGTGTAGACTAACCAAAAGTACAGTTGACAGTGGAATGTCTTCTTCTTTAAAATCAGTGTTTGTTGTTTAATTAAACCAGTGTTCTCTGCTTCTGAAATCAGTTTGCCCTAAGACTTCTCCACTTTCTGTTCTCTTATTTGACCCTTTCCACTTACTGAGACTGAGTAAGGTCAATGTTTGGTATACGTCTTTCTCATTTTTCAGCGTGTAATTTATAGGACTTCCCCCTTGTTACTCTGAGCTTTGGCAGACCAAGCTATTTTAGCATCAACAGTGTGGATGGGGAGGAAAATGTGTCTTTGCCTTATCAGGCTCTGGAAAAATAAACTAAAACTTAACTGTGCCTTTGGAAACATGCCAGCTGCTCTCTTGCTCTAAGCCGCCTGACTCCTTTCTTTCCTTCCTTTTATTGACTGTGTTCTTTCTGAGGACTCTGTGTGTTGTAGCTTGGCGGACAGTTGAAGTATGTTAAAAAATTCCTTGGAAAAGAATCTTTGGACTGGTATTCATAAGCCTTCAGTGGCCCACTCAGATTTATGGTGGCCATCACCTGTTCCTTTATTCTCTGTATTTTCCTATTCATTGTGTATTTCTGGGTTTGGAACAAAAGATACTGACATTTATCTTTATAAGAACAATAGTAAACATTTCTTCTTTTTTTAAAGGCAGCATAATATAGTGAGGAAAAAAGAACCCAGTGACTGTAAAGTCAATGTCTTTGGGTTCAGATCCTACCCCTGACACCTATTAGGCTAGATGGACCTCTGAAGCTGTGTTCTAGATTTATGGTCCTATGAACTTGGGTGCTAGGTTTACAATCTATGGGCACATTTGAGGAATAATAATAATCCTACTACCACCAACTGCTAATGTTTAAGTAACTCCTTAAAGTTTGAAAAATCCTTAACATGATCTTGTTTTAGCGTCATGATAGATAGCCCTGTGAGGTACTACAGGTGATCTTTTTAAATTTTATAGATGGCAAGACTCAAACTTAGAGAAAAATCAATAACGATACCTAGAATTTACATCGTTCTTTCAGTTTTTCAAAACATCTTTCAAACATTCCCTCATTTGACCCTCATCAAAACATTGTAAAGTCAGTGCTCTTATTATCTTCACTTTACAGATAGGGAAACTGAGGCTGAGAGAGATGAAATGACTTCCCCAGGGGTCACATAGCTACTGAGTATCTGAGGCAGAGTTCAAACTGAGATTTTCCTGATTGCAAATCTGACCCTCTGATCCCTGGGCTATAATAGAGTTGTCCCGAGGTGTGACCTTGGCCTTGGTACCACAGCTAGCAAGGGTTGGGGGCAGGATTTGAATCAAGATTTCCCTGGTTACAAGTCTAGCACTCTTTCCACTGTGTCATGATGTGACCTTCATTTGAGATTTTAGCATTTGGTGGCCTTCTGAGTTGCTTTTCATGCACATGAATGTAGCCTACATTGATAACTTAGAGAAAGTTTTTGATGAATTTAGAGTATAAACTTATTCATTTATACATGTGTGCTGCGTTCAGTCAGCCAGCATTTATTGAATGCTTAATATATGCAGCTAGGTGACATAGTGGATAGAGTTCTGGGCCTGGAGTCAGGAAGACTCATCTTCATGAGTTCAGATATGACCCCAGACCTTTACTAGCTGTGTGACCTTGGGCAAGTCACAGTTACCCAAACATTTGTAAAATGAGCTGGAGAAGAAAATGGTAAACGACTCCAAGTGTCTTCCAAGACAACCCCAAATGGGTCTTGAAGAGTTAAATATGACTGAAAAACAACAACAGGAACAACCACCACAACAGTAATATATGTAAAAAGCACTGAGAAGAATAAAGTTTAGAGAAAGATATGTCTCTGCCCTCATAAAACTCTCTCAGTGAAGCCGTGAGAGATTTTCTACTTTAGATGTCTTTCCATTCTTAAACACATTGTAGATTCTTGGACCTAGTTGAAGAACTAGTAATATATTAAATCTCTATGGCACAGCAGAATGATCCCTGGACCTGGAGTCAGAGGATCTGCATTCAAATTCTGATTCTGCTGCTCACGGGTTATGTAACCGTAGGGCAGGTCCCAGAAACCTTTGTGGATCTTGGTTTCCTGATTCTTTTTTTAAATCTCCCAGTTCCTTGCACGGAATAGGGCTTAATAAATATTCATTGGATTGTGACCTGGAGGTGCTTGTGGGTATTAAGAAAATTCATATGGCTTATTTGTGTGTGTGTGTGTGTGTGTGTGTGTGTGTGTGTGTGTGTTTCTCCCAGGGAAGGAAATGTATTACACACACACTATACACACACACAGACACACACACACACACACTCATCCCCCCCCCCCCCATTTATTTACTAAAATATTTCTTCCACTGGATTATTTCTCCCTGCCTAGTTTAGAAGAGAAAAAAATTTCCCTATCCCACCCTCAAATAATTTCTCTTTGTCTGTTCTTGTATTAGGCAGCAGACAAATGGTAGATTGGAAATGACTCCTGCATTTTACTGAAATTTGACAGTACAGCAACTCAGTTGAGTGTATCTGATGTAGTATTCTGTGAGAAAATCCCAGTAACTTTTTCTTATGTTCATCCGGACACTGGGTGAATAGTGCAGTGCTCACTCATTCCTGAAAATACCCTTTAAAAGGTCACCAAAGATCTGCTTTCTTAAGTCATATGGTAATTTTCCAGTCTGTTCTCTTTGTTTAGAAATTTTTTTTTGAGGGTTCAGCACTGTTAATCTGTCCTTGTTGCTCTGTGATGCTCACTCTGAGACCTCTCCTCTCTTCTTTGATTTCCTGTGACTGTTTGTCAAAGCTTCCTTCTCCATCTTCTGCTCTTTCCTGTCTGAACATGATTTCTTAGAAAGCAGGTAGTTTCTTTGTCCTGGCTTCAGTCATCACCTCTATATCGTTAACACCCACATTTATATCTTGAATCCAGCAACTCTGTACTTCATTCTCATTTTGCCAGCTTCCTGCTTGACATTCCCACATCGGTGTCCCCAGCCACCTCAGACTCAACATGGTGAAAAATGTACTCATTATTTTCCCCTATTATAGGCTTTATTTCTGGACTTCCCTTTTTTTGTTCTAGTCACCCAGACTGGAAACCTTGTGATCATCTTTGACTCATTTTTCTCTTTCATTCTCTTTATTGTGGGGGTTCTTATGTGGGGTCCATGAACTTTAAAAATAAATATAGTTTGATAACTATATTTCAATAATTGGTCCTTCTTAATCCTTTGTATTTCATTTTGTGCATTTCAAAACATTATTCTGAGAAGGTTTCACTACGCTGCTGAAGGGGAGTCCAGACACGCAAAAGCTGAACAATGCCAGTCCTTAATCTGGTCTATCACTAGGTTTTGCAATGTCTCTCATCTATGTTTTCTGCCTTCTGCAGCACCTCATCATCTTCTGCCTGGATTATTTCACAAAAGCACAGGATTTAGAACTAAAGGGACAGAGAGAGCTGCTGGTGTAGCTCCCCTACCCCCAGTCATTTTAGAGATGAGAAAAGTGAAACTGAGATTTAAGTGACTCCCTCGGGAGCTGGGGTTTGAATTAGAGTCTTATGGCTTAAAATTAAATTCTTTATTGTACTTCCAGGCTGTGTGTGTATGTTTATGTGTACATAAATATATATGTATGTACATATCTATATTTTTATCTATATATTTCTTTTTCCAATGCAGTTCAGAACCCCCAAGCTCAAGTGATTTACCAGTTTCAGCGACTTTCCAGTTCTGAACTGCATTGGAAAAAAGCCAATCAGGTGTCCTCATTAATTTTAGGAGCAATATGGTGGTGGGGTTAGGAGATGGGGAAAGCAACCAGGTTGCCTAAGTAGGGACAAAGCAGCCCGAGTTGGAATTGGAATAAGAGGCCAAAGCTTCCATGCTGATCAGCAGTGGGATGGATCAGACCTCTGAGTGGCTGCTGAACTAATAGCCTGGGCAGGATAGGGAGACCCAGTCTCCAGAATACAGATTATGCTAGTTTTATGTTTGGGCCCCTAGGTGGTACAGTGGATAGAGCCCTGGGCCTGGAGTCAGGAAGATCTGAGTTCAAATCTACCTTCAGATACTTACTAGCCATGTAACCTTGGGCAAGTCACCTAACCCTGCTTGCCTTAGTTTCCTTCTCTGTAAAATGAGCTGGAGAAAGAAATGACAAACACAGTAGTATCTGATACAACCGAATGATAACAAATTTTATGTTTGCCTTTGCTGACAACTCAGTGTCACCTGGAGCTAGGTGGGACTGGACCTTATTGATCAGTTTAGTCTATATAAAAGAGAAGCAGTATTTTCAGTGCTGCCAAGAGGAACTGTTCTCCTCGAAGGCTTCTGACAGGAAGCCTTGGGTGGAAACGAAAAATGGACCTGGTAGTAGGAAAACCTGGCAGCTAACAGGTGCTCTTTCACTGAAGCCTTCAAGCAAAGGCTGGATGACTTGTTGGACATGTTGTAGAAGGAATTCCTATTCAAATATGGATTGGACTCAATCACAGCCTCTTATCCTGTGTATATGTGAGTGTGTGTGTGTGTGTGTGTGTATGTATGTGTGCGCACACGCGCCCAAGTGCAGTGGATGGACCCTTTTGGCACTCTGGCATAGCCCGTGGACCTCTTGTCAGGATGTTTTATTACCTATCTTTATCATTGAACATAATGAATGATTAGTTTCAGTTGTAGGTTAGTGAAGATAAAGATGTAATTTATTTTCCTTCCAAGTTGACAGACCTCCCCGAAGTCTGTGAATGGAATCATTGGAAGTCCATCAACAAAAATTTAAGAAGTCCTTTCTGAGGTGTCTTCCAAGTCATGAAATTTTATGACATTTATTTCCTCTGAAGGATGTTTGGAGCAAGCATAAAATATATGTTGAATTCATTAAAAAACTCGTTCCCATGTTCTCCCTCTTTTCCCTTATCCTGTATGATCATGCTTTCAACCTTGTGTTTTAAAGGAAAAAAAGTGTGTGTGTGTGTGTGTGTGTGTGTGTGTGTGTGTGTGTGTGTGTGTAACTCATACCTTCTACATTTGGGGGAAAGGGCTAGTTGAGGGCTTTGAAAAAATAATCTTGGTCCTTATCAGAAGCTCCTTTCAAGACTCTGGACTTTGTCCTTGTCAAGTTGAAAAGAATTAAAGACATTGCTATTTGTGTTTGGGATAGAGAAACTGGTTAGAATCTCTTTCCCACACTTCCTGACCTCCCTCACCCAAGCTTTATTTCACTCCTCTTCCTCATCTTTCTGCTCTGATCTGGGATCAGAGCTTGTTAGATATCCCCAGAGGGTTGGTGGTGAGGGGAACATTAAGCATGCAGCAGCTGCCTCGTCTTGCCCCTGGGCTAAAAAGGGGCTTAAGCCCCAAACTGAAATGTGAAAGGACTCAAAATCCTAGGTCTAAAAATCACTTTCTCTTTGACTTTAGGTGACAAACTCAGTCTAGCAAATAGGCAGTGAGGACTTCATTGAGAAATCTTTTCTAAGGAAACTTAGAGGTCTTCTTGCAACCTTCGATCCAGTGTTGGGATTCCATGTATCATGTCCTGGGCAGATGTTTGAGTAGAACAGCAGCTCTCAACCTGTGGGTCGCGACCCCTTTGGGGTCGAACAACCCTTTCACAGGGGTCATAGGGGTCACCTAAGACCATCGGAAAACACATATTTCCGATGGTACACATATTTCCGATGGTCTTTGGAACCTCCTTTATCCATCTCCAGACGGGTCCGCCCACATGCAGACATGCCCACATATGACTTAAAGAGTCCCGGCATTAGGGTATGGGCATTAGGAAGGTTGAAAACCACTGGAGTAGAGGATGGATGACCTCTCCCAGTGAGAGGAAACTCACCATCTCCCAAGGCAGACTCTTCTGATTCTGTGCAGGAGTAATGGTTATTTCTTCCCTATACTGAACAGAAATGTTCCTTCTTCATCTGCTATGGAGTTCTCTCTGTGTAGCATAGGTTTTGAATCCTTTCTTTGCATGCTGGCTCTCCTATTCTAGCTAAATATTTCATTCAGTTTGACACTTGGGTTCAAGCCCCACCTTTGCCATGTAGATTTTGGGCCAAATTCTTGACTTCTCAGTCCTCTAGACTGTCAGACATTCAGTCTCCTCCTTACTCCCAGTGTTGTTAAACCAGATTACAATGTCATTGGAAAATATTTAGCAAAATAAATAAGAATATAGTAGAACAAAGATAAAGGCAGTTAAATGATGGCCGGCAGGATAGAGGGCCAGATCTGGAGTCAGGAGGACTCACTCATCTTCCTGAGTTCAAATCTGGTCTCAGACACTAGCTATGCAACCCCAGGCAAGTCGCTTAACCTTGTTTGCCTCAGTCTCCTTATCTGTCCAATGAGCTGGAGAAAGAAATGGCAAACCACTCCAGTATTTTTGCAAGAAATCCCCAGATGGAGTCACAAAGAGTCAGACATAACCTAAACAAACAATTCAACAAGAAGATAATGTTAATTTGTGCTTTCCTAAAACAATATGCATCCCACAAAGATTCTTATGTAAGGTTTAGTGGCCCATTTTTCTGATAGAGTTTGCCGCCTACTGCTTTGGGCAGCTGTAAAACTCAAGTTTCAGAAAAGGTATCATACCTGCGTTAGTAGAGGGAGTTTCCTCACCTGAGAGTTGCCTATACCAGTGAAATCATAGGTCCAGCTTCTATCCCTAGCCTATAATTTTCTCTTTATTTTTTTATAAGCCTTTAGTATGTTCTAATAATAAGGTAGTATTAATGGCTTATTTTTATTACAGCCTTAAAATATAAATTAAAATATTAAAACAACCTGTCACTAAAATAATAAAATAAGACTTCTGCTATAAAAATAATTGTGATATGTTAAAAAAAAAGTTTTTCATTATATCATTATTTTCTTGTCTTTTTAGAGGTGTTAGATTTTTATAAAAACACAAAGAGGACAATCATCTTTAATCTTGGTTCCTGGAGGCCTTGTGATTTTGACCCATCACTGAGGGCAAGATCCTCAATGGACTCTGCTTTGTCCCTGTTTTGTAAGAGAGCCTAGGGGAAGTCTTTGACCACTTCACTTTGTTCTCAGGGGCATTGCAGATGCATTTCTTAGTAAGTCACACATAGTGGAAAGGTGTGGCCTTAGACTGTAAGCTTGTCTAGGGGAAAGACAGTGTCCCATTTAAACTTTGTCTCTTTTTATTCCCTAGCACAGTGCTCTCCCCCACCCCCTTGAGTTACAATAGCTCATTCTTAGAGACCACCTCTAGAGCTGGTTCCTTCCTGAATTTCCTTAATGTTCCTAGATTGTCACAGGCAATCCCTATAATGCTTACAAATGGACGTTACAAGGAAGGGAGCCTGTGCTTTGAAGTTCCATATCGCTGGCATGCAGAGAGATACACACTGTGGCCAGGTCATTACTTCCAGCTAAAAGGCTGTCTGCTAAAGCAAACAACAAATGAGCAGATCCTAGTCAGACCATTTCAAAAGACTAGATATATTCTAACTTTGTTGAATTGTATTCTCTTCTTTTCTTTTAAAGCCCATAATGTAACATATTGGTGTCAATTTTTGAAACTATTCATGTTTGTGGCTTAAAAAAATATGTAAACTAATACTGGAGACCCCACGACCTAGGACGATAATGTCTTTAAACCGCTAGCGTCATTCTACGAATAGCCCAGATTTCCCTTCTGTGGAAGTCCTTTCCTGACCCCCTCTGATGCTCCCTCCTCCCATAATTACTTTGTGTTCATTTCATTTTATTTGTGAGAGGTGGGTAGGGCCTTCAGAAGCTTTTTAATCCCATCCATATGTGAATGGTTATGTGATATACTTGGGAAATGGTTGTCCAGACTTTGCTTGAGCATCTCCAGTGAGCCTACCACCTTCCCACTCAGCCAAAATTGGTCTCTTTACAGCTTCTGCACCCTGCTCCTGGGGCTGCCTTTTAGGGCCAAACAAAATGACTTTGAACAGAGGTGTATTTAAGCCATCATTCCCACTCCCATCTTCTCCCCTACCTTTTCTAGGCTGTATATCTATATCTGGCAATATAGATATGTAGATATAGATAGATATAGATTTACGTGTATATCTATATATCACTTTATCTTCTTCTGGCCCAGCCTCAGGGACCACCTGACTGCCCTCTTTTGGACTTGTAAATGCCCTTCTTAGCTGTGGTGCCCAGAACCAAATACAATATTCCCGTTGAAGTCTTGGAAGGGCAGGATGCAGTACTGGGAGTGTATCACCTCCCTATGCTTTGCCACTGGTCTTTTCTTAGAGCAGGCCAATGTTCTTGGAGGCTGAGTCACATAGCTGATGCGTATTGAGTTCTCTGTTCCTCAAAATCTGGATTTTTTTCAGAACGACTATGTAATCATGTTGTCCTTGCCTTATGTTCATGAAAGGGATTTTTCTTTTGTACCCAAGTGCAAGACCTACATTCATTCCTGCTGAATTTCATTTTATTAGTTTCAGCCCAGTACTAGCCTATCCAGATGGTTTTGGATCTTGACTCTGTCATTGATTGTGCTCATTCTGCTTCCCAACTGTGGAATCTGCAGGTTGGATGCATACACCATCCATAACTTTATTAAAAAACTACACCATACATGGCTCAGCACAGATCCCTGGGGTACTGAAAAGGGGCCATCTTGCCATGCTAACATCGAGTCATTAAGAACTACACCTTGGGGGCAACTAGGTAGTGCAATGAATGGAGCACTGGCCTTGGAGTTAAGGAGGGCCTTAGTTCAAATCCTGTATCAGACACTAGACACTAGCTGTGTGACTTTGGGCAAGTCACTTAACCCCAATTGCCTTGCCTTCCCCCCTCCAAAAACAAAACAAAACAAAACTGCACCTTGAGTCCTTCCTTCTAACTAACTCTGAGTTCAGCTATGTTATTGGCAAATCCACATTCTCCCCAAGAATAGGAAAGCATACTTTGTCAAAGGCTTTGCCCAAACCCAGTTAAACTATAGCCATAGCATTCCCCTCATTTACTAGTTTAGTAATCCTGTTGAAAAAGGAAAGGAGGTTAGCGTGGCATGACCTCTTCTTGATGTTGCTGCCATGCTAACTATTGGCAATCATAATTTCACTTTCTAGGGTTTGTCCAGTCATTTCTTTTATGGTCCATTTTAGGATTGAAGCCAAGTTTACTGGTTCTGTCATTTGGAGACAGTTTTCTTCCATTAAAAAAAGACCATCTTCAGTCTTGTAAGGTATCCCTCTCATTTTTTCAGAAATCTCTTTGTATGTTGAGAAGTCACATCTGTCAGTTCTTTCCCTATCTGGAAATGTAGTTCATGTGCATCCAGTGTTTCCCTCAGTAGACTGTAAGCTCCTTAAGGGTGGATATGGTTTCATATTATATCTTTTAAAATATCCAGTCCCTGGCCCCTAGTAAGCACTTTATAAATGCTTTTTGAATGAATGGATGCTTCATTGAACACGACTTTACAAAATAACATGTATTTTAGCCTTCAGATGACGCAAGACACCACCTCCTGTGATTTCTGAGTCCTTGGACTTCATATTCAGTGTTTCCTTCCCTCCCTCATTGTGTGTATAGCTCTAAACCCACATGACCTGGCCTTATATTGTTTTCCATGCTGGGAATGTCCTCCCTCTCCTCCTTGCCAATCTAAAGCTAAGCCATTCTTCAAGGTTAGGTCAGTTCTTGACTCCTGATATCTTCCCTGACTGTTTCAGTCCACACTGTTCTTTCCTTTTGTGAACTCTTGTAAAATTTATAGTTGGTGCCACATGGTTCAAATTTAGTTATATAGGAAACATTGAATAGAATGCGTGAGAGCTTTCAGGAGACCAGCATCATGCCTAGTGCAGGCAGCTTGGTAGCAAGAGTATTGGATTTGGAGTGAGGGGACCTCAATCTGCATGCATCCTGCTTTGTAAGTCTCTGTGTGACCTTGGGCAAATCCTCAGTTTTCTCATCTGTAAAGTGAGAAGGGAGTTAAGAGGAGAGGACCTCTCATATCCCCTTCTAGTTCTTAGTCTCCAAAGATATCACCTGAACCAGGTCTGTTTTTTCAGTTGTTGATGTATTGCTCCTAGTCCTGTTACATACACATGTACCTGTTTGGTGGAAATGCCATGCCTCCTCAGGGAGTTACTTTATTGACGGATTGATTGACTTTGTAGAGCTTTGAGAGAATGCTAGGTGACCCTTGGGGCTTTTGTGGAGAGAATTCTTGTCCAGGTACAGGCTGGCCTTGATGGCTTCAGAGTTCTCTTCCAACTTTGAAATTCTGTGATTCTATTCCAGAAAAATAAATTTATAAACTCTAGGGAGAGATGAGCAGGATTGTTTTTTCCTTTGGTTAGCAACTGTGAGTCCCTACTAATATTTGCTTTGGGCTTTAAGTGTATACTTGTGGTTAACCTGAGTTCCTCCTGTCAGTGTCCCTCTGTGGGTGGTTGTGTTTCCTCCTCCCCGCCCCCCCCCC
>CM053592.1:76533526-76552994 GCA_028646515.1 Pseudochirops corinnae
CCAGAGGTGAATGCTGGCCATGGGAAAGGCTTAACCTTAGAGCCCTGAAGAAGTTTTCATTGGGGAGCTTGTGTTTTGCTCACTGTCAGTGAGCATTCCAAGTGTTGAGTAGGGGCCTATGCTGAAGAATGAGTGTGACCAGAGGGTGTTTATTGTAGTTATCAGATACAACTTCTACTAAAAAATGACTCGTCTGTTATATTTACATATATGTATATGTACATATATACACATATATGTATATGTACTTTACACATACGAGGGGATAAAAAATCACAACTGCTACTTAATGTCTTCTGAGAGAGCCTAAAGAACTGTGAAGTGTTGCTACTGTATATTAAAAATGGAGAACAGCTTTAAACTGTATCTAGGAATTAAAGTATGTGAATATACTGTGTGTGTGTGTGTGTGTGTGTGTGTGTGTGTGTGTGTGTGCATGTAATATATCTCAGCTAAAATCCCATCTTCTGCTGGAAGCCTTTCCTGATTCCTCTTAGTTCTTGTGCCTTCCCTTTGATTGTTTCCTGTTTATCCTGTATAAATCTTTTTTCTATTCGTTTGCTGCTTGTCTCCTCTGTGAGATTGTGAGCTCTTCAGAGGCAGGAACTGCCTTTTGCCTTTCTGTGTGGCCCCATCACTTAGTATACTGCTTGGCACCTAATAGGTCCTTAATGAATGCTCATTGGCTGATAGATCTGTATCTATATTTATATCTAGATATCTGTATATATCTATATCTGTGTATATGTATATATGTATATGTGTATGCATATATAAATAATAATAATAAGGATAGATTGTGTTTATATAATACCTAATGTTTGCTAGACATTGTGTTGTTTTAAAGATATTATTTAATTTTCACAAGTCTGAGAGGTAGGTGTAGTTGAGGAAAATGAGGCAAACAGGTTGAGTGATTTTCCGGAGGTTCCCCACCCCTGGTCTTGGATCATGCAGCTAGTGTGTGTCTGAGGCTGGATTTGAACTCAGGTCTCCCTGCCTCCAGGCGCAGTGCTGTCCATCCTCTGCAGCACCTAGCTGCAAAGATGCTGGAGACCTTCCTCACTTTCATCAAAACAGGTATATCAGTGAAACTCTGGTTGTCCGTGATTATCCTTTGCTCATGCCATGTGACCAGCTCATCTTTAAACAAAATCATTAAGTTTTTTGATATCATCCATGACTGGGCCTCCCCTGTGCCTTCTCAGTGATCCTAATTATCAGTTCTTCAGAGACTTTCAGCCGTAAAGCATTTCTTTGCAAATCTTGCCTCTTTTAACTAACCCTATCGCACCCTATCGCCCTCCCCCATACCTCCCCACCACTGAATAAATTCTGAACTGCAGACTCTAATCAGCCCAGATATAGAATGAACACTTTGTGTTTTCTGTGCCCCCAAACAGGGTAACCTTTAAGAGAGTGAAGGGTTACTGGTTTAGTGTTTGGCCCTGTCGGGCTCAGAACTATTCATTTCAGTTGTTTCATCTACAATAAATAGACCAATAATTCAGTTTTGGGTCCTAAGATTATCTGTTTAGTTCTGTGGTAAAATCTGCCAAGGCAGTCATTTGCTCCCTTTGGAGCTGGATTGCTTCCTTCTCTCCTCTGAGTATGGCCCTTTCTGTTTGGATAATTGTCACACATCACAGGACAGCATTGTGCCATTTTATGTTGGAGGATTTTTGATTTGCTTCCAAGGGACTTGGATTAGTGTAACTGCTATTTCTTTGGCGTGAGTCTTGATCAAAAGATTTAAAGGTCTTAGAGAGTCTGTGCCATGTGATGAACTGCAGTGTTGAGGAATGTCGGGGACAGGTTTGGATATGTAGAAATGAGCAGCAGGATGGGATGAGCTGGTTGATTAGGTCTCTACATGCACAAGCATGATCATCTGTGGTCTGGAATTTCTGAATTTGGCAATTGCTCTTTGCAAAGAGCTAAAGTATTCAGATTTTTTTGAATGATGATAGCGATGATTTATCACTTTGTTTTTCTAATTAAGGCTCACATCATAGGTGACTTGGGATTATTTTGTGACTAGCAGGCCCTATTATGTTTTGAGAAGCTGGAGGGAGGAGTTCTATGTAAGAACTGGCCTGGCCTTTTTCATCTTACAGGTTCTGGGGTCAAGTTTGAAGGGATTGACCCTTAAGATTGTTTTATGTATGAGTTAACTACCATGTCTGATTTGAGTTTATATGTATTCCAAAAAAAGTCTGTAGGCCAGAGATCATCTTTTTTAACTGTGGAGGAAATTTAGACCTGGAGAAGCTCTGTGATTTACCTAAGATTACACAGCTAATAAATGGCAGAGCCAGGATTTGAAATCAGACCCTCTAATTCCATACTGGTAACAAATTCAGAATCTGAACTCAGAACTATTAATAGGAAGAAGATTTGGTTCTCTGAATTAAAGTGAAGAGTAAGAGTGAGGAGGGAGGGGAAGGCAGTTAATTGGAGAAATAGGAAGAATTATTTAAAAACTACAGGGAATCTGCCATCACCATTATGCTATCAAATTGGTGTAGAACCTGCCAGATTACTTGTAATGTTCCTTTTAGTGTGAATTTATGAAAAGAGTGAGGGAGAGGAGCTGGCTTATCAGAGTCTGCCTCCATGTCTTTCTTGCTGTGTGACGTTGGGCAAATCAGCTAACCTCACTCATCCCCATTTTACAAATCAGAAAACTGAGGCTAACAATACCTAGGGATAACCATATCATATTCTTGTATTGCCAAGGCAATATTCAAAGCACTGATGGCAACTATGAATATGCCAGCATACTTCTGAATCACAAAATATAACAGATTCTCCATAAAGAAGACAGAAACAAAACATTTATTCTGACAACAGAAAGCCAGATCCCAACAACCAGAAAACCAAATCCATCAAAGCAACAAAGAAGTTAATATATATTATTACTGCAGAGAACAACACCTTTTCAAAGCCTTCCCCCTTCTTGGGCCTTCCCTCAAACAAACACTCACAATCCTAGCTGCCTGTGTCCTCTCTCTCCCTCTGCTCTACCTGTTCAGCAAACTCCTCCCACCATAGGCTGTATGTGATTACATTCAGCCTATTAAGGGGCAGGGAAGATCTTCAAATTCCTATTACCATTATGACTCTTCACGGTCATTGTCAACATCATAGGACCATAGGTTTAGATCTGGAAAGAACCAGGTTGAACTGATCAAGTCTGACTTTCTCATTTTCAGTTGAGGTCATTGAGGCCCAGACTTCCCCAAGGTTGCATAGCTAGTACTGTGTCTAAAGTAGAATCCAAACTCAGATCTTCCTAACTCCAATCACAGGCTCATTCTACTACAACACTCTCTCTTCCTAGGCTTAGAGAGCTGGGAGAAACCTTAGTGACTAATAAGATAAAATATGTAGTGATTTTAAACTTCAGAGTTGTATAAGTGCCAATTGTTATTTCTGCCAACAACTATTTATTAAGTAGTTCCTAAGTGTGAGGCACGGGTGTTACAGGTACAAAGAATGGAAAGAATCCCTGCCCTCTACAAGCTTACATTCTAAAGGTGAACATATATAACAAAGATATAATAGAAACATATATAGCATAAATATAAAATAAATAGAGACAAATTATATCCAGGATAGTGGGGGGAGGGCGCACTAGCCGTTGTGGGGGGGGGGATTGGAAAGGCTGCAGGAATCATATGGTATTTGAACTGTATCAGAGGAAGAGAAGGGACCCTGTGAGATGGCAGGAAGGAGCGAGTACATTACAGGCATGGGGGATGGCCATGGTGAAGAAACAGAGGCAGGACATGGAATGTAATCAGTGCCAAACAGAGAGGGAGAAGACCAGTTTGGCTGGATTGTAGATTGAGTCTAGAAAGAGAAGTTGAGGCCTTTAACCTCTAGACATAGTTTGTATTTTCTCCTAGAGGCAATTGGAAGACACTGGAATGGAGTCTCTAGTATCTGGCACGTTTCCCCCGATAGAATATAAGCTTCTTGAGGGCAAATATTGTTTTTTATTTATTTTTTGACTCTGTATACCTAGTAGTGCCCAGCATATAGAGTAGGCAGGCTCTTAACAAATGCTTATTTAATTAATTTAAATTGAAAAAGGTTATGGGAAACATCATTTTTTGAATGCTCCTCTCTTGCTTGTGTATTAAACTCTCAAAGGACTTTTTTGCCCTGGGATGCAAAAGAAACGGAAATAATTGCCCTGTCCTCAAAGGAGGAACAGACTGAACAGCCTGGAAAGTAGATAAACAATGGAACAGGCCATCAGTCAGCAAGTACAGATGAATGTATAGTGCTGGCTACATTCTACCCTGAGGAGGTGAGTGACTTTGGTTGTGTGGGACAAGCAGCACCCTCCCGGTACTGATGTGTAAATCACAGAACCATCAAGCATGATTAATCTGGATGTTGGTTGGCGTCCAGCTATTAAATTCATACTCTTACTTTTGGTAACTGGGAGTGCCTCTCACTTGAAGAAATTCCCTTGCCTTACTTAGCCATATTTTCTGGGTACCCCTTTTGAAGGATTTATTCCGGTTCTAAAAATGCAAAGGTATATTTAAATGGATTTTTAAATCCCCACAATTTTTAGTGTGGCAAGCAAATGTGTTTGTCTAGGCCTGGAGCAGTTTTCATTGAATTTTTTTTCCCCCCATCCTGAGCCTGTAGAGCAAACTCAAAGGGCATATATGAGAGAAATAAATTTCTGAAGTTCAGGAAATCCTCAGATGAGAGAGGACAATTTTAATTTAGATGGAGTACTTTTCTAATTAGTTAGCATATTATCAGTCTCCATTTCTGAATTTTAGACTGTCATATTATATTGCAATGTTTTTCTTAATTCCTGTTCCATATTAGGGTTTTTAAATTGTGGACTTGTTTTCTAAAAATTTTGATAACTATATTTCAGTATAATTGGTTTGTTTTATCATCCTATGTATTTTATTTTATTTATTTATACACCTTATTCTTAGGCGTTTATAGGCATTATCAGACTGCAAAAAGGGGTCTATGCCATTAAAAAAAATGATTAAGAATCCCTACATACTATTGATTCCAAATTGCCAAATCCATTGTCCTTTTCTAAATTCTTTATAGCATTGTCCCCCTTTCTACGTAATCCTCTTTCTTTTCTTTGCTTCTGGTGCTTTCTGTAACTCACTTAATCACCCCTTTACTTCCCTGGACCTTCTCCACATTACTTAATGTGGGGATTCCCTAAGATTCTGTCCTTGGCCTTCTTTTCTCTCCTACGCTCTCTCACTGGACATTCTCATTCATTTTTATAACTTCAGCCAATACCTCTATGTAGATGACTTCCAATCCATGTCTTTAATCCTGACTACTTTTTTGGGGGTGATCCAGATATGTGTCTTTCCCTTTCTGAAAGGCATTTCCACTGGATGTTCCGCCAGCATTTTAAGCACAAACTTGTCCAAAAGTGTACTTGAGAGGCACCATATTGCAATGAAAAGGGTATTGGCTTTGGAATTCAGAAGGACTAGGTTCTAACTTTGCCTCTGACATTTATTTATGTGACCACAAATAATTCAGTTCAATTTGACAAGTTTTATTAAGTTTCTGCTACCTACCATTATAAATATTGGGGATACAGAGACATAAATGAAAACGGTTCTTGGACTCAAGGAGCATGCGTTCTACTGAGAAGGGGAGCATATGGGTACAAGTAAATAATTATAGAATATGCACAAAGCAAATATAAAGTCCTTTTGGGAAAGGGCAGTACTAATCATTGGCAAGATCAAGAAAGGTCTTTCAAAGAGGCTACAAGCAGGATGAGCCTTTATTGGACCTAGTGATTACAAGAGACCTAGATGAGGAGGGAGGGCATACAAAGCATAGGGATAGTCTGTGCAGAGACATGAAGATAGGAGATTTGAGTGTTGCATACAGGGAACATCATATTGGTGATTTTGTGCATGAGTTGGAAGTGGAAAGTCAGCTTGGAGCCAGATTGTGAAAAGTATTGGAATTTCAGAAGATTTTTAATCTATCTGATGGGCATTAGGGAGCCCTGAAGCAAGCCTCTTGAGCAAGAGAGCAACGTCGTCAGACCAGTTCTGTAGACATCAGATATCATTTGAGCAGCTCTGTGGAGGATTATCTCTCTGAGCTTGTTTCCTTTTCTTATAACATGGGTTTAATCATAAACATACAACCTACCTTAGCAGGCTTGTGGTAAGGATCCAGTAGGTAGGTATGTATAATGTACAAAAGTCCAGGGATTGGCAGCATCTCTCAGATACGTGGTCCTGCTTCCAGTCCAATCTTCATGGCCATCATCTGGGGAAGCCTCCCCAGTCAAAGAAAGGACCATTCCTTCTCACCAAAAAATTCCTCACATGGGGTGGGGTAGGCGAGTCATCCCATCTGAATAGCATACAGAGCACCCCAAGGGAGAGAAAGCAGGCGGATTGGGCTGGGGAAATCAAATCCCCGTCACCGTCCTGACCACAGTCTCCCTTTAGATTCAGGTGAAGATAGCCTGGGACCTTCAACCCAGGAGCCTTGGGAAGAACCAAATTTACAGTCCAGTGCCTACAGCCATTCTTCTGGAAAGCAAATCCTGTGGATTGTACAGCCTGGGCCCCCATGGGTGCAACAACTATAGCTGCTGAAGACCTGGAAAAATTTGTCACCTACGTCCCTGGCCCTGTCGAATATTCAGTACCAGAAATCTGGATGATCTTGTACAGTATCAGTGGAAATGATGTTAAAGAAGAGACTTTCTCACCTGCTTTGCTGCTGTGCACCCTAACCTAGGATCTTTCCATCTGACTTGAGCTGAGCCTTCCCATCTGAGTCATCTCCCCAGTGAGGATGGGAGCTCCTTGTAAGAGAGGAGGCTGTCTTTCTGTTTGTGTCTGTGGTACTTAGCTCATCAAAGGCACTTGATAGATGCTTTATTTTTTTATCTTGTAAAATCTTAATGTGCTATATACCCAACTCTACTTGTCCTGACCTACGTCTTGCTGCTGGACTCAGATGACTCTGGAGGAGAGAGTTAGGCTGATGACTTTGCATAGCCCTGCCTCACTTCAGTCCAGTTCACTTGCAAGTCAGTACATCACCCTTCTGATGTCATCAGACAATTTTCAATGACCATTATTGTTTCCAGTCCATTGCACAGTGCTAAATACACTGTTAAACATTTATTAATAGTGTGTTGAATTTTAATCCCAAATATACCCTGGTTGAGGGGGTAGAGTATATTCCATGATATTGTCCATCTTCTCCTTGCTAATTGGATTAATAGCAGTATACCTGATCTTTGTCACTCACTTCTGGGGCCAAAGCACCATGTCATTACGGCTAGCTGAAGCCATGTTTTCAGAATCCCAAAAAGCATACAGAGAAGCTGGAGAGATTAACCTCTTTCTTATTCCCAGCACTCAGCCTCAGGAATTTTGATCCCTTTAAAGGTGTCTCTCAAAAGCCTGTCTCTTCTGCAAAGCTTCCTTTGTTCTAAGGATGAAAGTCAGTATCAACAAGTTTACCCTTTTTACCTCACTGAAGCATCTTTAAATGGTCAACATTTGAAAAATTGCTAGTTTCCAGGACCATGTCTGTTCACCTTTTACATTCAGTAATTCCACTGAAGCAATTATTGAGCTTTATGCAATGTGCTGTTAAGCATTGGGAATATAATCAAATGGATCCATGATCTCATTACTTTAGATAGTCTGTCCAGTAAAGGTTAATTACAACACATCCATGCTTCAGGGAGCCAGTGATAAAAATGAAGCAGTAGCCCCCCTGGACTTAAGTCCTGCTTCATATTAGATGGTGATGGCATTGATACAGAGAGGATACGCATAGCATGGTTTTCTAAGAGATGAGATGGGCTTCCATGATTGATGGTCTTTGTGATCATGGAGACAATTCTAAATCATGGTGAAAGTGAGCAGTTTTAAGTCTTGGAACTGTGCCCCACAGATCAGAATTGTCAGGTTAGATTAAATCATGATGGTAGACATTGTTTTAAAAAAAGTACAATAGCTTTGTGAGTTGCCTTGAATATCTTCCTATGTAAAGATATGCACAGCTAAGATCCAATAAAATATTGGTGGTAGATATTGTCCTGGTTATAAGATGGTAAAATAGGTGGAGAGAGAATTTCTATAGTAGATCTCCCAAATTGTCAGAGAAGCCTAAATTCTAGAAAATTGAGTGTTTTTTTGGGGAAGGGGCAGAAGGCAGAGGGTGAAATTAGCCACATTAAGCATTATAGTGTAGTGAAGAGAGTTGGGTTTGGGGTCAAGAAAGCTCTAGATTTAAATCCTTCTTGATGAGTGATCTTGGGCAGCACTTAACCTCTCAACCTCAGTTTTTCCATCTGTAAAATGTATCATTCCTGTACTTCTTATTTCATAGAATCATTGTGAGAGTCAAATGAGGTCATGTCTTTGAAGCTCTGTGTGCACCTTAAAGTGTTATCCAGAGATCACTTAGTGGTTTTTGTTTATTAACAATAACATGGCACATCTCATTAAATAGCATATCCTCAAAGAAAATCAGAATTGCAGCTTAGTTACCAAAGTATATACTGTTGACCTTAAGTAAATCTTGAGATTAATACGATTATAGGAATTTTAGTCAAACCAGTTTATTAGATCTATCTTTCATGGAGAGAATCTTATCTGAATAGAGTGGGGAGATGTAACTAATAATTATTGCCCTTATTATCAAGATTCTATATTTTTAAGAGAGTTTTTACTATCTTACTCTATTACTTATTCCCTATTAAAAACAATTTTGGATCTGTATACACTTTGATGGCCTCATGTTAGAGAAATTGTATCAGAGAGTTTGAGAAATTTATTTTGGGTCACCGAGAGTCTAGAGCAGAGGTGTCAAAACTCCTCATTGCAGCTGAACTGGATTAAAATGTAATTGGGAAATATGTAACAAAATAAAAATATAACACAACCTAGATGATGAGAATTTGTTTTCTAGTTTGGTCTAAATTGGTGTCAGACTCGTAGAAACAGGGCCCACTAAATCACTATATGTAAAAGATTCCTGTGGACCACACATTCACTTCATATTCATATTATCTGTTTTATTATGTCTTCCATATAGTAATCTGTCTATGTTTTAGAGTGTCTTTATTTTGTCAAATATTTCCCGATTACATTTTGGTTTGGGTAGCATGTACAGTGAACAGATTAACATTCCTCAGGACCTTTTTCCAGGACTTAATATATTGGGGTGGCTGGCGTTTATGAGATGGTCCAGCAAGCAGTTGTCCAGAGCTATGCTAGTCCTTAGCATATTTCAGGCCACAGAGGAGGAACAAGTGGGTTCAGCCCTGATCCTATAGAGCAGAGGTCAGCAAACCACGGCCTGTGGGCCAAATCTGGCCTATTGCCTCTTTTTATGTGGTCAGTGAACTGTGAATGGTATTCTCTTCCTGACTCCGAGCCCAGGCCATCAGCTGCCTACTTAAAATGCAAATGAACATAGGACTGTAAAATACAAATAAAGTTGCAAAACCATTATCTTCCTTTTGTATAGATAGAAGTTGGATTTAAATGTAGTTAGGTCTCACTCTGTGAAACTTTCTTAGTTGTTCATGTTCTTAGAACTGTCGTGTTCTTTCTGTGTAGTTTTAACTAAAGATGTTGTAAATTGATTAGGTCTCCTTAGAGGAAAGAGCAAATTCGAAAGGGTGAGAGAAGAGATAGGTGGAGGATGTAAAGATTGGTCTAGGTAGTTATAAGATGAGTGTAATAGCTAGGAATTTTTGTATGTGGAGTCAGTAGCATGAAAGGTACCATTAAGGGTGTGTGGGTATACTGTAGGCTGCAGTCCCTTTGGGGGAGGTGGAGATAAGGGTACGCCCCAGCATTATTTTTTGGGAGGTTACCTGTCTGCCGGGTGCCCAACCCTTCTCCAACTAAGCCATTTGTCAACATCCTATTTTAGCTATTATTCTTGATCATTGGGTACTGCAATCAGTGGATCCTTCACATTTGGCATGTAAAGAATCTGATTGCTGGGGAATAGGGCTGGAGTTAGTAACCCTTAAAATAAACAAATGCTTTTGGGTAGGGGGATGGCTGAAAGAGGGCTTAAGCTAAATTACTTTCTTCCCTGCCCCCCTAAAAAAACACCTTAAAATATCATGTTACAATTGCAAAGGACCTTAGGGATCATCTTGTCCAATTCTTTAATTTTACAGCTTCATTGGCCCTCTAATTACTCTCTTTAGAATTAATAAAGGTTGAATGAGAGTAAAGAGAGTGATGAGAGGAATAATAGAAGGTATTATGAGGGGAAGGAACTTGGACTGAAAGGGAAAGGTGGGGAACAGTTATGGTTTTTAAAACCCGTTTGTTTTTCTTCATTTTAAAAAAAATCATCCTGAGGGTAGTAGAATACTTGGTTTGAGGTCAGGAACACCTGAGTTCTAATCCTACATTAGACATTTAGTAGATCATGACTGAATAGTTCACTTCACTTGCCAGTGCTTTGGTTTCCTTATCTGTAAAAAACAAAAACAAAGGGTTTTGACCTAATATTAATAATACCTAATAATAATTTGATTTAAGATCCTTTGTGACTCTTACTCTATGATTCTGGAATCACCCCTTTACAATTTCATGCAGTCAGAATGAGCTGTTTTACCTTTTTGCAAATTTAATTTGTAAATTGTAAATTTACCTTTTGCAATTGCTTGATGTTAGCAGTTCTCTTCTAGCCTTCACTTTGAATGGTACCTGATGTGATTTTCTTGTAATTTTTTTTTCTTTATGGTCTGACTTTCAATTTTCATTTTGAGTATCTCTTTTGAGCTTATTGTGGCATATGGTAGAGCATGTTGGTCTCAATCTAATTTCTGCCAGTCAGCCTAGTCAGTAAGCATTTTCATAAGCACCTGCTATGCGCCAGGGCAGTGATACTGTTCTGGGGATACACTGGAAGGCAGAAGATGGACCCTGTTCTCAAGGAGCTCCTGGTCAGCTTTCCAGTTTTCCCCGCAGAACTTGTTAGATAAGGAGTTCTTCCCCAAATAACGTACTATCAGGTTGATCAAACTCTGGGTTATTGAGCTCAGTACCTTCTGGTTCTCCCTTCAGTCTGCTCCAGGAATTGTTTGCTTTTTATTTTTTTAACCAGGACCAAATATTTTTTATACTTACTTCTTTATAGTATAATTGATGTCTGCAGTTCTTTCCCTTAGTTATGTTGTTTAAAGAATGGTACAGTGCCATAGAAGTGGGTGGTGTAATGATGGAAAGTTATTATGTTTTCTGGTGTGACATAATGAATGTTTTATTACTTCCCCCTTCATTTTTCATTTGGGTATTTTGGGCAGTCATTGTTCTCAGTTTTTTTAAAGCCTTCTCAGTCACATGAAGTATTGCTAAAACAAAACTAAACAAAACGCTTGCTCTGTTATTTGGAGACCTTCTTGGGCTGTGATGTGAGAGGAGGCGGGGAGCTTTGGCCTCAGCTTAGAGGAGGTGGGAGACGGCAGCATTTGTGTTTGTGATTTATCGGGTTCCCCCTGTGTAAAAAGAGGGCTTTGGGCGAGGTGACCCTTCCACCTGTAAATCTGTGGCCCTCTGCTTATGGACGCAGCATCTGAAGTAGCTTTCAGTTGTATGTCTTAGTAGAAAAGATTTAACAACCACTCTGTGGAGCTCCTACAGGAGTAGGAGAAAGGAGGGAATAAGCAATTATTTAATACCTTCTGTATTCCAGTTACTATGCTAAGTAAGCACTTCACAAATATTTTCTCATTTGATTCTCACAACAACTCTGAGATAGGTGCCGTTATTATCATTTTATATTTGAGAAAGCTGAGGCAAACAGGTTAAGTGACTTGCCCCAGGTCACATGACTGGGAAATGTCAGAGATCAGATTTGAACTCAGGACTTGATCACTCCAAGCTTGACACTCTGTACCAGCTAGCTGCCATGATTGCTCCTCCAAGCTCAGGAGACTGTTGGCTCTTTGTTGTTAAGTAGTATCCAACTCTTAGAGACCTCATTTGGTGTTTTCTTGAATGGTTTGCCATTTCCTTCTCCAGCTGATTTTATGGATGAGAAAGCTGAGGCCAACATGATTAACTGACTTTCCCAGGGTCACGTAGCTAGTAAGTGTCAGTCCAGATTTGAACTCAGCAAGATGAGTCTTCCTGACTCCAGGCTCAGCCTCTATCCACTTTGCTACCTAGCTGGCCCTGAGTAGTGGACAACCATTCCTGAAAACTCAAGACTACTTTGCATTGATTAAAGGGTTATTTAGCTCATGATGATTTAGCTCACTTGGAGTGTGTGTATATGTGTGTGTGTGTGTGTGTGTGTGTGTGTGTATGTGTGTGTGTGTATGTGTTGTGTACACACAAGTCAAACTCATCTTTGGTTTTCAAGGAAAAGAAAACTGACAGTTCTGGGAATGATGAAACATGTAATAGAATCTTACCTTGGCATCACTTCAGTCCTGACCTTCATACCTGATTTTTGGAGATTGATCCAGGAGGGTGGTGGGTGATTACTTCCAAGATATTTCCCATTCTTTGTAAAGCAGATAGATTGTGTTTTCTTAAGTACTTGATTATGTTTCTTAAGCACACTTTCTGGTACGTAGCAAATGCTTAATGAATGCGTGTGAACTGATTTATTCTTTATGTGGAAGATCTCAGTTAGTACTCTATGTTTCTGGTAGAATAAATTTGCTAAAGACCTGGATTTGAATTGAGTGTAAGTCATAATGTTTTCTTCTTTTAGATCTGTCTTTGGCCCAGAGGAAGTTTGCTCATTCATTAAGAGACTTCAAATTTGAGTTCATTGGTGATGCTGAGACTGACGATGAGCGATGTATAGGTATGTAATAACAATAGGGGAATGATTAAATTGTGCATTCATGTTAATTAGTACATATGATTAACTGATGCTTGGTTAATGCAGTGGAATACAATTTAATGCAATTAAAATTGGAAAGTATAAGGAATATAGGAAAATATAGAAAAAATAGATTAGATAATATTGAATGAAAGAAGCAGAACTGGTTGATAATGTCAACTATATGAACTATAAACATGAGATGAAATATGAATAAGAGTAATGGACAAACAATCTTTATGGAAAACAGAATAAATTAGAATTCAGATTGTTTTATGGTATCAGTTTCATTATTTAATTGTGAATAGTTGCTAAGCGAGAAGCTACTGTTGCATGGTGTCTAAGAGAGTCAGTCTTAGAATCAGGTAGACCAAGGTTCCAGTCCTTTCTCTGACTCATAATGACTTGGTGACCCTTAGTAGATCACTGCCCCCTAACAGCTGTCTATGACTGCTAAGTTTTAGAGCACGTTTCCATTTGTATAGGTAGGAGTTGTTCTCCTTATTAGGAGTTTCAATACCAATGAAATCACAAGTCCAAGGCCCAGAAAAAAGTTCCAAAATAAGTTTAATTGATCATATTGATCTTCAGTTTTGTTTTCAATATTAAGTGCTGACAAACTCTCTTGTTTTTTTTTCCCTTTCATAACTAAATGAGCCATTTTTCTTTCCCTTTGTAGATGCTTCACTCCGAGAGTTTTCAAATTTTCTAAGGAACTTGGAAGAACAGAGAGAAATCATGGTGAGTTAGAGATGTGAGTGATCCGCCAGGATGCTAACTGTTGGAGTTTTAGGATTCTAAATAGTTTTTAACAGGAATAGTTTGCTTCATTTTATCATAGGAGAGGTAGCAGACCTATCTCGTAGGGGAAAAACAAGAGAGATCTTGGTTCTAGTTTTGGGGGGATTGCCAGGAGTGACTTGCTGTGTGACTTTGGTCTGGTTACTTACCCTCTCTGAGGCTCCTTGGTCTCATCTGTAAAACGGGGTCTGAAGGAATGTTTTCTGAGGTCCATTTGTGTCTTGTCAGTGATAGTAAGAGCTGCTGCTGACATGACATTTATTAGTTGGGATTTTTTTCCATCTGTCTGTCCTTCATTCTTCCTGTTGCTTGAGGAGCTAGATGTTCTTATCCTGTTCTAATATAATCACCTTAACATACATTTATGTAACGATTTAAGGTTTATAACATTTATTATTAGAAGTAATTGTAAAGGGAGGGGTGTGTGTGTGTGTGTGTGTGTGTGTGTGTGTGAGAGAGAGAGAGAGAGAGAGAGAGAGATGCCCTTGCAAAGTCTGTAGATGGCAATGAGGTTGTAATGGTAGTTTTGTACTTTAACATTGAGGCAGAGGATAAACAAAGGATTTGTGAGGTAGAAGACTGATAGGAATAAGAAAGACCTCTTTGGAACACTGAAAAGAACATGGGGATAGGATACAGGGCAGGGGCTAAGTTAGGGTAGAATGATGGACCTGGAGTCTGAAAGACCTGAATTCAAATTTGACCTTGGATGCTTACTAGCTGTGTGACCCTGGGCAAGTCACTTAACTCTGTTTGCATCAGTTTCTTCATCTGTAAAATGATCCAGAGAAGGAAATTGCAAAACACTCTACTATTTTTGCCAAGAAAAGCCCAAATGGGGTCACAAAGACTGAACAACAACAGCAAAAAAGAATACTGGATTCGGAGTCACAAGGCCTGGATTCAAATGTTGGCTCTACCATTCTCTACCTGTTTGACCTTGGGCAAGTTGTTTCAAATTCCTGAGCCAGTTTCCTCATTTGTAAGCATCCTTCCACCCTAACTCTATGACCTTATGATCCTGCGTATCCAAAGGAGTAGGAGGCACATATCCTTGAGTGAATCCTTATATATTTGGTTCTATTACAAGATTATTTTACCTTTCTTTAATCAGTCATCAAGTATCTACTATCTTCCAGGCACTCCGTAAGTGTCAGGGATGCAAAAGACAAAAATGAGGGTCCCTGCCCTCAAGGATCTTCGATTCTGTTGGGAGAAACAACATGTGCACATATAATTATAGGGATATGGGTTGAACTTGTGGCTTTCCTTGGTATAGGGAATTCTTGGTGAGGAAACTTTCTACCAATGCGGGTTGCCACCTCGACACTTTAGTGTTGGTGAGCCGCTTATGGCATTTAGAGATTGTCAGTGACATGCCCAAGGTCACCCAGGCAGCAGGTGTCAGACATGGGACTTGAATCCCATTCTTCCATGCTTCAGGATGAACTCTATGGCCCCTGCCCCCATGCTGCCTCTCAAAACCCATTCAGGATATTTTTTTGTGGGGGGGGAGGAGAGGGAAGGTATTTACAGGGAGCGATCAGAAAAGGCTTCACATAGAAGGTGTTTGAGTTAAGCTTTTAAGGAAACAAAGTTTTCTGAGAGGTGGAGATGATAAAGAAGGGCATTCCAGGCCAGAGCGGCAGCTTGGCCAAAGGCCTGGAGGGTAGAGAAGGGGTATCAGTGGTAAAAAAACAGCAGGGAGGCCAGCTTGACTGAACTGAAGAGTACGTGAGGAGAGTAATATCTGAGTTAGAAAAGATCGTTTGAGGGATCTAAACTTTTGGAGAGCAATTTTTAACCGTGCCCAGAGGGCTCTAAAATTGTGCATGCCCTTTGACTCAGCAATACCACTTCTCGGGCTGTATTTAAAAGAGATCATGGAAGTGCAGAAGGACCCACAGGCACAAAAATACTTATAGCAGCTTTTTTTGTCGTGGCCAAGAACTGGAAACTGAGGGGGAAATGCACATCAGTTGGGGAATGGCTGAGCAACTTGTAGTGTATGAATGTAATGGAACACTGTTGTGCTGAGAAGTGATGAGCAGGTGGATTTCAGAAAAACCTGAAAGACTTATATGAACTGATGCGGAGTGAAATGAGCAGAACTAGGAGAACCTTGTACGCAGTAACAGCCATAGTGTGCTGTGACTGACTTTGATAGACTGAGCTCTTCTCAGCAGTGCGGGGTTCTAAGACAAAAGGCTCATGATGGCAAATGCCATCCACATCCAGAGAAAGAAATAGGGAGTCCGAATGCAGATGGAAGCACACTATTTGCTCTCTTTTGTTTTTATTCTTTCTCTTGTTTCTTCCCTTTCATTCTAATTCTTCTGTACAACGTGACTAATGTGAAAATATGTGTAACAAGAATGTATATGTAGAGCCTTTATCAGATTACATGCCATCTTGGGGAGGGGGGGAAGGGGAGGGAGGGGGGGAAAATTTTAAACTTAGGGAAATGAATGTTAAATGAAAAATAAATTAGTTTATTTTTTTAAGATCATTTGGAGTTAGATTGTGAACGGCTTTACATTTCAAATGGAATTTAAAAAAAAATCCTCTATGAATTGTTGGAATTTATTGATCTGAGGAGTGAAGTGGTTAGACTTGTATTTTAGGAAAATAGTTTGGCATCCATGTGGAGGATAAGTTGGAATGGGGAGAGACTTAAGGCAAGGGAACCAGCAAGGAAGATCTTCTGATCTCTGCTGAGAGATAGTAGCCTGAATAAGGTGTGGTTTAGAGAGAGTAGAGAAGAGACCAATATTTTATTATTGTTTTTTGGGTTGGGGAAAGTGAATGATTAGAAACGAGAATGAAGTGCAAAATTCCCTTTGGTAAATGGGTATTTTATTAGTTCATGTCTCTCTTCTTAGTTAATCTCCAGTTCCTTTCTTAGAAACTTGGACACACAAAAATATGTTTGTCTGTCAGACTGCAAAATCACAGGGCTCTTTGCCTGTGCAGAAATACTGTTCTATTGTTGTCTTCCTTGGCTTTACCCGTCTTTTAATTTTATGTTTCTTAAGGTGAATGCACTAGGTCAAGAAATTAGAATGGGAAGAACAAGCCTGCAGGGTTACTTCTGGTCTATCTGATATGACCATGTGGATGGAGTTATTGTTAACTTACATACCTGTTTACATCTTGGCTGCAAAGGTTGCTGACCTGGTTTGCTGACTCTGAGACATCTGGGTGAGAAGTTCAGGGATTTAGTTGCAGAAGTGGTGTGATCCATATGCCTGCAGAATGTTGTGAGCTTCTAGAGAGGGATGGCATAGCCTATGTGAGGCTCATAGATATAAAGCCCTAAGGGATCTCAAAAGGCAGCTTGTACCTGGGCCAACTTGTACCCTAAGCATCTATCCTAGACAAGAAAACATCTGTTTACACACAGTGGGGGTTGGGGGTGAAGGCTCTAGCAGTTGAAGGGGGGGTGGGGAAATCAAGAAAGACTTCCCATAGAAGGTGACCCTTGAACTGAATTTTCATGGGGATTCTATTAGGTGGAAGTGAGTAAGGAGGTGTTCTAGGAATGGTGGGGAATACTTATGCACAGACATGGAGATGGGAGATTTGTGACAGGGTCACAAGGCTGGTAAGTGTGTAAGGCCAAATTTGAACTCGGGTCTTGCTGACTCCAGATGTAGCTGTCTATCCACCATACTACTTGTGCTTTTAAGAAGGAGTCTGCAGCAAAAGATGCCAAGGAGGGTTTAGACAGGGAGGAAGAAGATGAGAGAATTACAGTGTGAAGGTCAAGGGAGAAGAGGGTTCAGAAGAAGGGGATGGTCATCTCACAGGCTGCCCATGTCAAAGAGGATAAAAGCAATTCAATGATTATTCTTCTCATGGACTTTCTTTTAGTGTCATTATCAACAAAAACTACAATCTTAAGAAGGTTGCTTCCTTCCCACCTCCCAGCCACCATGATAACCTGCTTATTTCTGTTTTGACACCTTCCCACTAAGTTGCCATTGTTTGTTTCTGCAAATCATCAGTATTTGATTAGTGCTGATCAGACCATGTCCTCCCCACAGCTAATGTCAGTTTTCAGTTTTTATAGGAGGATGCAGCACCAAAGGATATGTAAAACATCCTGTAACATAACTGTCAATCAACAAATATTGATGATGCATCTGTGCTTTGTTCTTGGTATAAAAGTGCAAGGAATGGGAAACAATCTTTGCTCTCCAGGAGCTCACATTTTATCAGACATGTATTACGAACATACATAATTATGTGCAGAAGAAATAGAAAATAAATTCATGGTGGACCAAAGAAATGCCTGTTAAATAAAAGTCCCAGATCTCCCATCTCCATGTCTTTGCCAGATTGCATCAAAGGGAAGTAGTGAGTGAGGCTAGTCATACGAGAGTACATACTGTACTCTTGAACTTGGGCAACAGTCCACGAATTTAAGGACTTCCAAAATAGTCCTCTGGTGATTCGGATACTATTTTAAAAGTACTTCATTGGGTATTCCTCTATCCCTTTTCATAAGGATATTTTTTTTTCCTGCTGAAAACATTGTTGAAAGTTTCTGATCAGCTATTTCTGGGATATGGCAAATAGTGATGCTTGCTTGGGATCCAGGGAGCTGGACATTCCTATGCATTTATTTGGGAAAGTGGAGGGTGAAGGCAGAAAACATGGAGAAAAAAAGTGTCAGGAGAGAGAAGTAGAGACTTGAAGTGTTTGTGTACTTGTGTACACACTATCCTTCCCTCCCTCTTACCCTCTTTCCTCGCCTCCCCCAACTTCCTCCATAACCAGAATATAGAAGCAGTGACCTGAGGACTGGGCATTGACTGCTCTTTTTCTCACCCAAGGTTTAGGCTTCGTGATACTCTTTAGAGAACATGTTCCCTCACTTTTCTAGAAATTCTTTCCTCCAAACCCTCCTACCCAATATCAAGACTGCCCTTGGCCGTCAGTTAATATAATTAAATGATTAATATCTGTCTGTATTAAAAGTTCCAGGGAAGCCACACAGTATGCTGCTCCTTGGCATTTTTGCTGGCTGCCCTCTGGACCCTGGAATTCTCATTTCTTATTTCTGTCTCTTGATCTCTCTGGCTTCATTCAAGTCCCAGGTAAAATCTTACTTTCTATAAAAAATTCTTCCTTATTCTCCTTAATGCTGACGCATTCCCTATGTTAATTATCTCCAAGTTAGGCTATTTTGGAGGGCTCTCTTTTTAGGCTGTTTTTCTGTATCTGTATCTTGCTTGTACATAGTTGTTGACAAGTTGTTTCCCCCATTAAACTGTGAGCCTAATGCTCCGTCCACAGCCCCATCTAGTTTCTTCTGAGGGGCAATGAGTGTCAACTTTTCCTGAGTTCTTAAAATCTTATTTTTTGTCTCTCCCCACTGCTCCTACTTCCAGATGTTGGAAGGCATTTATTTTTAAAATGAAATTGGAATTTTATAGTATTACTTAAGATTATAAGATACCTAAGGTGATTCACAATGGTAGCTTGTGTACATAATACTTTAAAGTTTTATTATTTACATGATCTCCTTGGCTCTTCAGAACAACTCTAATAAAATAATAATAGCATTTACATAGCACTTACTGTGGACTATACGCATTTACATTATGTGTTTACATAAGGTATATTATATTTACATATTTACACATATTTTGTATATAATATATATATATTTTATTTTATTATAGTTTGCATCATTCATTTCCACAAGATTTTGAGTTACATATTTTCTCCCCCTCTTTGCCCCACCCACCGCCCCAAAACAGCCATCCCAGTGTGTCCCCCCTCCCCC
>CM053592.1:76553494-76576269 GCA_028646515.1 Pseudochirops corinnae
TTGTGTTACCACAGTATTCAAATTGTTTCTTCTTGGCAGCTTGTAATATTTTCTCCTTGAGCTGGGAACTCCGGAACCTGGCTATAACATTTCTAGGAGTTTTCTTTTGGGGATCTTTTTCAAGAGGTGATCAGTGAATTCTTTCAAGTTCTATTTTGCCCTGTGGTTCTGAAATATCAGGGCATTTTTCTTTGAGAATTTCTTGAAGGATCTTCTAGGTTCTTTTTTTGATCATGGCTTTCATGTAGTCCAATAATTTTTAAATTGTCTGTCCTGGATCTATTTTCCAGGTCGGTTTTTTCAAGGAGATATTTCACATTGTCTTCTATTTTTTCATTTGTTTGGATCTGTTTAATAGTATCTTGATTTCTCATAAAGTCATTTGTGTCCATTTGCTCCATTCTAATTCTGAAGGAATTATTCTCTTCATTGAGCTTTTGAGATTCTTTTTCCATCTGCCAAATTTGACTTTTTAAGGCATTCTTCTCCTCATTGGCTTTTTAAAAAGGGCCTCTTTTGCCATTTGAGTTAATTTATTTTTTAAGGTGTTATTTTCTTCAGTCAGGTTGTTGACTGTTTTCATGATTTTCTTGCATCATTCTCATTTCTCTTCCCAATTTTTCCTCCGCTTCTCTTATTTGATTTTCAAAATCCTTCTTAAGCTCCTCTGTGGCCTGTAACAAGTTTACATTTTTCTTGGAAGCTTTTGGTGCGGGAGTTCTGACTGTGTTGTCTTCCTTCCATTCCATGCTTTCGTCCTTTTTGTCCCTGAAAAAGGAATCTAGAGCTGGATTGCTGTTCTTGCTTTTCTTCCTTTGCCTGCTCACGTTGCCAGTCAATTACTTGACTTTTGGGCTCAGTAAAACTCTGCTTTCAGAGGGGAGAGCTCTGTCCCAAATCCCTGGGGTTTTCACAGCTGCGGGAGCTATCAAGGGCTGCTGTCTCTGCAGCCCCCACCAACTTTGGCTCACTGGTCACACACCTTAGGACCACCACCCAAGACCAGGATCCTGATCCAGGTGGGTTAAGGCAAGAGCACTTAGCCTCTGAATGATTGCTTGGCTGCCCTGCAATCTGCAGGCCAGGAGCTCTGAAGCAGCCATGTAGAGGCAGCTGCAGGGCTGCCCCACTGCTTCTTGCTCTGGGGACAGTCAGCTGGATCTGCTCCTTTCCCCCAAATTTAGCTGAGTTCCATTGACCTTTCACTTTTTCCTTGTTTCTTATGGGTTGATAATTCTGGAAACTTCTGTAGCTGCCGCTGTTCCACTCTCCTGAAGGCCCCAGCCGCAGCTTGTCCTGGCCACCTTGGGGCTTATGTTGTGGTTTCAGACTGGGCTGGTTTTGACTCCCAGCATGCTTTGATGAACCCTTCCCTTGTGCCTGCTGGGCTGCCTTCAGTAGGAACCTTGTTTTTCTGTCATTTTGTGGGTTCTGGAGCTCTAAAATTTGTTTAGAGTCATATTTTATGGGTATTTGAGGTGGTTATGGGGGATGCTGCAGAGTTCTCCTGCTTCTATGCCACCATCTTGACTCTGTCCCACCATCTTTTCCAGTCTTGAAGTGCCGAGGACCCTTATGGGTCCAGTCCCATTCCTGATCATCAAAGGAGCTTTGACCTGCTCTAACCTGGGTCAGTTTGATTCCTTCCCCTCTGCTCATTCCTGTGGGCTTACTATATTGGTGCCAGATTTGATGAGGACATTTGATTAATGTAGCCATCATCAGCTTAGAACTTCCCAGCTCAAGTAATCCACCAAACCTTCGCCTAGCATTCTATTCCAAATAACTTCCCACCTTATTTCTCACCAAATAGTAAGACTATACTCAGTATACCTGTGTTTCCATGATGTAATTGGAGTTTTATGTAATATGAAGATTTATTCAGAAATCTCCAGATCCAGTCATATCTTAACTGTTGTATATCCTTTACCTGCTCACATCAGAGCCTTCCTTCTTCACCTGTAGAACTGTAGGAGCTGTCCTGATTGCTTAGTGGAACAAGGCAAGGAGGGAGGGAAGCATGAGAGCGTTCCTTATTTACAGTCTCTCCATCTCCTCCTGTTGACTGTAATCAGAGCATCTCACGAACCTTCCTTTCACTTACCCGTTTATGACTGATTTGCAGCACTTCAGTTTAACTGACCAATTTAAGAGTGTGGAAGACGCTGGAGGCAGTTGAATATCCACCATACTTTGGATGAAATATAAAACCGATGTAGGGAAGCTATCTCATCAACTAGCAAGTGCCACTTTTCTCTCATTTACAGATATTTAGATTTGGATTGAGTTTTGCAGTCAGGTTGGCTGAGCTGTGCAGTTTTGGGGAAAAAAATCTCCAAGGAATCAATCGCGATCTTCTGAAAAGCCATTGATGATCTGTCTTGATGAAGCTGTCATGTCTAGTGAATTTATGTGAGGAGTTTGAAAATCCAGGGTGTATAAATCAGAACTTTAAAACTTTTATAAGTAAAAGACCAGATGATCAAGAGTGAGAAAAGTTCTTGTAGGTTTCAGACTCATACCCTTTGGCCTTAAAAGAGTTAAAAGGAATTGGACTAAAATGAGGCTTGAAGTGCCTCATTCTTAGGTTTTGTTTGTAGTGGTAGAGGAGCATCACCAGCTCCCAGCTCTCAGCAGATTGGTCTACGTGTGACTTCTTAGCTGCTTTGATTATGTGTTTTGTTAGAGCGTGAAAATATTGTTTTCAGAAGGTGCAAAAAAAGGCCAGTCCAGTCTCATGATGATTTTTATTTTTTCTTATACTTCCCACATTATCCTTCATCTTTAGTTCTGAATTTTTTAGGATGTAGAGGCAGTAGTTGTTGTTCATTCTTTGTTTTTGAAGAGGACCAGTGACATTAACGGTAATGTCTTGACTTGCTTCTGGATTAAATGTAAGTGGAGTGGAGTGGGGCAGAATCATCAACCTCCCTCTCTCTTCCTGAGTCATGTCCAGTGGAAGGACAAAGGTCAAGATGACTTGTCCAAAATGTAGTGGATGTCCTGAGTGTCTCTGATTGCTCCATAGTGCCTGCTTCAGCCATCTCCATGGCCGTTGGGGGAAAAAAATATTCTTATGCCCTCATTCTCTCTTGCTGGAGGGAGTCTTCAGGGGCTTAGGGTAGACATCCCTCTAGCTCACTGAAAGTTTGAGGCCTGTTCGTTGCCCTGAATCTGATTTCATCCATCTGCAGAGATGGTTTACCAGGGTATGGCTGCTGTGTGTGTGGAGGCAGTATGGTTCCATGGAAGGATGACTAGATTAGGAGTCAGAGCATGTGGGTTTGAATCCCTGCCTCTGATAATTATGCTGAGTTCCCCTTTGACATGTATTAGCTTTGTGACCTTGGGAAAATCACTTAAACTCTTTGGCCCAAGTTTCCTCATCTTTAAATAGTAGGGTTGAGATGTATAAATATAATAGCCAAGTTTGGCATCAGAGAGGAGGTGAGCAAATGGTACTTCCTCTGTGGCCCGGGTGGACGATTGGGTATGAAACGTTGCAAGACATAGGTGATGTGTTGGTGGGTTTTGTTGAACTGCTTTTTTTTTCCCCTCTTTATATTTTTTGTCATAAGGGATACCTTGTTAAGGGAGGATATATTCAGAAATGAAGATGATCTAAAAATAAAAGATAGCTTAAAAGTTAAAAAAATGACATTTGGATGAGAAGATATAAAAGAACTGACTGTAAAGTAAGCAAAACTAAGTAAACAATTTAAAGACTGATAGCAATAGTATAAATGAACAACAAAATACACATGAATGTGAATGCTGTGTAGCTATAATGACCAAAACTGGTCCTGAAGGAAGAGTTGGAAGGGGAAAAGGAGCTGTGGAAATGAATGTGATGTACAAACTACGAGACAAAATAAAAAGACAAAATAAAACTATGGGTGTGCACTGGCTGACCACTAAGGTCCCTTCTGTGAGGAAGCAAGTCATTCAGCCTCTGTTGCCTCAGTTTCACTACCTGTAAAATGAGAATAATAGCACTTATCTCTCAGTTATTGTAAAGATAAAAAGAGATAGTATTTGTAAAATGCTTTGCAAGCTTTTTTTCCCCTGAGGCATTTGGGCTTAAGTGACTTGTCCAGAGTAGCACAGTTAGTAAGTGTCAAGTGTCTGAGGCTGGATTTGAACTCAGGTCCTCCTGACTCTAGGGCTGGTGCTCTATCCACTGTGCCACTCAGGTGCTCCACAAACCTTAAAACACTGTATAAATGCTAGTGGTTATTACTGTTATCATTCCAGCTCTAAAGCTATGATCCATGTGATGGGTCCATATGATTTCACAATAAAAATCACAAATTATAAAATCATCCAGCTGCAATATGCACAGACCTCGAGAACTCAAGGCAAATAGAACTGCTTTTAGTTTATATAAAGTATTTGATTAATAGTTATTAAATTATTTTTAACCTAGTCCTTAAAGGAATATATATTATTGAATGAATACCTAATGAGTTTTATTCCACTTCTGTTATTTCATTAGTGTAGGGAACTCCCACGGTCGAACTTCTCTCCACTGGTGTAGATTGACACTTCATCTGTATCTTAACAGTGAGAGGTTTAAGTGATTGATGCAGAGCCACACAGCCACACATCAGTATATATTGAATCCTGACCCTATGAACTCCAAGGCCTTCCATTTTTATTCACATTATCTAGTTTCCTCTCCTTTTGGGAGTTTTTGACATTACTCACTGTCCAGTGAAGTCCTTGCATGGTCCTATGCTTCCTGGTAGTGGTGGAGTTAAAGAGAACAACATTGCATTTACGGTCAATGTTTTTCCTCCTCAAAGATATCAAATATAAATGAGAATAGAATCTGGAGAGCATTTGAAAGGTGAAGCGCTTAACTTGTTCGCTTATATGAGCAATATCACTGACATGTTCGAGAATGTAGCTTTTTGGTCCTTTCCTGCTCCTTCCCTCCTTTCTCTTACCCTAAATATACGTGAGTGGAGAATACTGCTGATTATACAGAGGAATTGTGAACTAGGTTTTCCTTCATCATTTAAAAAGTATAAAATTGTTCCCTTG
This sequence comes from Pseudochirops corinnae, assembly GCA_028646515.1. NCBI lineage: Eukaryota > Metazoa > Chordata > Mammalia > Diprotodontia > Pseudocheiridae > Pseudochirops > Pseudochirops corinnae. The sequence goes on from CM053592.1 coordinate 76,558,541, forward strand.
CTTCAGGACCTGCTCCGTTTGGCTCCAGCTGGGTTAAACACTACTGCATGTATAGGAAGGCGGCAAAAAAGTTTACCATGATCCCATTTGAACACCGATCAGGGGGGAAGATTGTAAGTATATTGTTACACACCACAAAGATGAGTGGAATGTGTAGGGAGCATGATGCAACCCTTCTGTAATCCTTGATAATTGGCATTGGTGAGCAAGGCCTGCTACATTTTTATCACTGGAATACGAGGTAGGAAAAAATTTAGAAGGCCTAAGGAGAACACAACTGACTATATGTTGGGTAATGAATCCTGGGGGAGAAAAGGCTGAGGGAACTATTTTCTGACTCTTAAAAAAAAGACTAGGTTGAAAGGAATGGATTTTAGTTTACCAGATATTTAGGCAGCTGATGTGTGGCAGCAATTTTAATAGGCATGAGGGATACAGAGCTGAAAAATGGCACCATTCCTCACCGTCAAGTAACCTAAAGCCTAAAAAGGAATATAAGATGTAATCAAATGCATGTAATCGAAAAAAGAGTGTGATAGAAGTGAAGGAGAGAGCTATGTAAAGTGCTATAAGAAAATTTGAGGTGGAAGAGATATTACCTTTAGATGGAAGAATCAGGAAATACTTCATAGAGAGGAAACCTGAAGACTGGACTTTGAAGGAAAATGAGGATTTCAGTAAGTGGAGAGAACGACAGAGTGCTCCAGGCAAAAGGAAAGTCTTGCAAGAATCCAAGAAGGCAGGAGAATGTAGAATGAGATTAAGGAAACCCCAATAGTCCAGTTTTGAGACAGAGAGAGAGATTGAAATAAAACTGGGGGAAAGAGTCAATTGGGGTGGGCCTTAAATGCCAATCTTAAGGGAACCCCTAAAGGTTTCTGAGCAAGGGTTGAAATGGGCTTTGCATTAGGAGGATTCCTTTGGAAGCTTTGTGAAAGAAGGCATTGGAAAAGGGAGAGTATATAGAGGGAGAGAGATCAGTAAGGAGGTGATTAAAATAGTCTAGAGAGAGGTGGGGTGGTGGTTTTAAGATAAAAGAAAGAGTTGAAGAATGTTTCAAAGGTAGAATCTCCTAGAATTTGGCATCTCATTGGATGCAAGTCAGGTAAGAAAGGGAAGAGGCCAAGGTGAGGTGGGATTGGGAATCTAAGTCAGTAGGAAGTGGGGAGGATCACTAACAGAAAAGGCCAATTGGGAAGAAGTGGTTTTTGGGGGGATGTGGGGAACAAAATGTGTTCGTGTAAAGTGTGTAGTTTTATTTTTATTCTGATGTGTAGATTATCTTTTTATTTTTTAGTTGATTTCTTTTGAAGTTTACTGTCTTGATTCTAAGGATACTTTCCCTCCTCATTAACAGGGTGATGGAGAAGTCTTCTCTTTGAAAGAATGCACCAAAAGGCACACTGACTCCATTGATAGACGGTTCTGTTTTGATGTAGAAGCAACAGACAGGTAAATTATCTAAATTACAGAACATGTTAAAAAGAACATTTTACTTTCTTTGATACCAGGGAAGCATCCATGATTGCGTCATATTTACTCTAATTTTCTACGAGAGACAGGCTGCTCTGGGGGTGTAGCACCAATGCAGTATTCACAGTGCTGCCTTTGGACAATTACTGGTTGTGTGGCCCTCAACAAATCATGTCACTTTTCACTATTCCAGACAACATAGCTTAATTGTACAGTTGGTAATAGTCTTCTTTGGTAAAGGGGGGGTTATTCATTGAGAATTCTCTAAACCAGAGATGTCAGATGCATAGTTCATGGCCTACATGTGACCTTCAGTATTCTCTACTTCTGCCTAAACCAAATTAAAATGTAATTGGGAAATATTTAGCCAAATAAATAAACATACAGTAAAAACTTGTATAATAATACATTTTGAAACTCAGTCAGTTTGTGAACTGCACAGATCCTTATGTGTAGAGTAGCAGCCCCCATTTTTACTTCTATTTGACATCATTGCTGTAGACTAGAGATTCTTAACCAGGGGTCCATAGGCTGTGGATCACTTGCAGGGGATCTGAGAACTTGCATGGGGGGAAATAGATCTTTATTTTCACTAACATCTAACTGAAATTTGGCATTTTCTTATTTTTTTTCTCAGATAGCCAGTCCATCACTCTGGTCATGAATCAGGGATATTTCAGAATAAAACCTACTGTACACCTCATGATATTAGTCTTTTTTGCACCTCTCTGGGAATTACAAAGTCTCAGTACTCTCTCTCTCTTTCTCTCTGTCTCTTTCTCCCTCCCTTCCTCTCTCCCTTCCTCCCTCCCTTTCCCTGTCCCTCTCTCTCTCCTTCTCTCTCTCTTTCCCTCTCTCCCTCTCTTCTCCCTCTCCCTATCCCTTCTTCCCTCTCTCTCCCCCTCTTTCCCTCCCTCCTTCCCTCATAACTGGGTTATCAAGTTACTTCACTGAGGTCATTCCTCTGATACTGGATTTGAACTCTGATTCTTATGATGCTGGGGTTAATGCTCTGTCCACTGGGCCATCTATTGGCCCCCATTTCCTTAATTTTAAAAAAATCATTACTTTGAGAGGGGCTCCATAGCTTTCACCAGACTTCCAAAGGGATAAGCTAATAGCCTTTGCTTTTGTCCAGTGAATCACACATCTGGTTCAGTAAGTTTTCTCTATCTGGTAGCAGCGTTGTATATAACCTTACTCTGGACCCGGATGGAGCATGTATTGTCTTGGATACCACCTAGCTGAGTGAGGAGAGCCTAATCACTAGCTTTGCCATAGGGTGGCTGATTTTTCAGGGTCGCTCAGAGACCATCTTTTATATTTTAGAGGGATTACAGTCTCTATCAGTCAAGGGCAATGCCCACATTGGCTTCATTACTGCTACTTGAAATATGAAATCTGCATTGTAGCCCAAGTACCTTGGGCTGAGAAAAACCATTGGGAACCTCCACCTGAGATATATGCATTCATTTTCCAGCATCTCTGTATTTACAACAATTTTGAATAGCAGGAGATTGATTTAGGCGAAGTTTGGAGTTGTCCTTGTGTGAATTTTGACAAATGTTGGGACCACATAGGGCGCTTTTGATATTAGCAGAATCATGATTTTTGGTGCATGACCTCTTACTAATTTCCAGCCAGTGTGGTTTATGCCTTCCTACTACATGCCTGAGACTTTTATATGTGGTAACTTAAAATAATTCACTGTTAATTTGTACCCTTAATTTTAGCCCTTTTATCAGTGCATATAAGGCAACACTTGAACCCAGGTCTGGCTTTGAGACCAATACTTACTATGCCATGATTATCTCTTTTCCAGCATGTAGACTTTCCAGATGCTAAGGGAGCTTTTATATTGTGAACTCTCAGTCATTTGAAGTGAGACCATTCGATTTATATGTTACTCTTAGAGGCGACCTTTGCTTCTCTTTTGTTGCATAATTTTGGGACGTTTGATTGTTCATAGAACCTTTTATAAAGAGGGAGAAAGGAGACGAAAACTAAACTAATTTTGGCCATTTTGGAATTCACTTCTGCTTATTGTCAGTATCTTGTACTCTGATGTCATTATTAGACAATATGCTATTCCAAGATTTTCCCATTAATGATAGATGAACAGGGTTATCTTTAGATATAGATGACAGTATATTAGTAGAATTGCAGATTTTAGAATTACATAAGCTCCAAGAAACTTTAGTGATTATCTAATGAATTCATTTTATTTTATTTATATTTATGTTTAATTTGAACTTAATATCAGTCAACCAGAAAACCATTCAACTCATTTATAATACAGTTAAATTCTTTTTTTTTTTTTTTTTTTTGGCAAGGCAATTGGGTTAAGTGACTTCCCCAAGGTCACACATCTAGCATGTCAGGTGTCTAAGGCTGGATTGTCCTCCTGACTCCAGGGCTGGTACTCTATTCACAGTGCCACCTAGCTGCTGATACAGTTAAATTCTACAGACATTTATTCCGAAGATGTGTAGATTAAAATTGAATGTCATTATGTAGTTGTCTACAACTTGCAGGTGATTCATAATTTTCCCTTTTCATTGTTTACTCTCCTGTCCCCCATATGTACACACTTTCCCATATATGTAGTGTTAAACAACATGTATGGGCAACTAGGTAGGACAGTGGATAGACTGCTGGACCTAGAGTAAGAAGATTGCCCTTGTTGAGTTCAAATGTGACCTCAGAAACATAAGAGCTGTGTGACCCTGGGCAAGTCCCTTCAGCCTGTTTGCCTCAGTTTCCTAATTTGTAAATTAAGCTGGAGAAGGAAATGACAGACCACTCCAACATCTCTCCTAAGAAAATCCCAAGTGGAGTCTTGAAGAGCTAGATACAATTGAAAAAAGACAGAATAACAACAACAAATCAACGTGTATACAAATCTTTTCCTTTCATAGATGAGGAAAGAGAGTTCTAGGAAGATGAAGGGATTTTCCAGAGGTCACATAGCTAGGGAGTGACCAGCCACGACTGGATCTCAGGCCGTTTGGCTCATGCTTTGCTGCCTTTTTATTTGTTTTGTTTATTTTTCTTTGTTTGTCCCATAATGGGTGGAGAGTTAAAGTTGGGTGTGAGAAGGCCAAGGTTCACATCTTACTTCTGATGCTGTGTGAAGCTTCCCAGGCCATTTAACCCCTTGTGGGCTTCATTTTCCCCTCTTTGAAATCAGGATAATAATTTCTGTAGTAGAAGCAGTCTGATATAGAATCTATCACATACACATATGTGTGTGTATATGACAAATATCATGTTTATCATATAGAGAGATGACTTTGGAGTCAAGGCAACCTGCATTAAGGTCTTACCTCCAAAAAATACTTTTTATACTACCCTGGGCAACTCACTTGACCTCAGTGTCCCAGGCATCTAAAATGTCCATCTTCTTTGAAAGAGGGAGTTTCCTTACTAGCATTTTTCTATAACAGTGAAATCAAAGGTCCAATACTCTCTAAAAAATACCTACAACGCTTTGTTCTTGGGGTTGTTGGCCAGTGACAAATGATATAATTCAAAGTGCTTTAGAAACCTTGAAATGTAATATAAAGGGTCCACTGTTATTGTCATCCATCTACCTAGTGGTTTTGGGTAACAGAACTGTAGGGGGTGGGAGGGAGGGAGGTTGAGACTAGTGGACATGGGTTTTAGCTATTCTTTGGGTTCTTATTCCAAGTTACTCAGGATAACTAAGAGTCATAGAACCATAAAATTTAGACTTGGAAGAGACTTTGGTTTGGAGCCCATCTCGTCTGACATTCCATTTCTGTGGATGAAGATGCTGGTGTCCATTTATTGAGTTCGTATATCATGTACATGCTATGTGCTGGATACTAAGGGTGGCATTGAAAACAAAGAAAAAAGCAAAAGTCTTGCCATGAAGGTGCTGACATTGTCATGCTTTGTTTTCATGAAGAAATGCTTTGCCCATTGTCCCCTTAGCTAGTTAGTGTTGGTGTCAGGACTAGAACTAGGCTTTCCTTCCTTAGGTTTCCTCTGGCTCCCTGCACCTCCCCCCCCAATTGTCCCCTGGTCACAGGACTTCAGATTTAGAGCTGGGAGTGTCTTTAACGGTCATCTCAGCCACCTGTCTCCTCCCACTCCCCACTTTACTGATGAAACATTGGAGGACCAGAGAATGGAAGTGACTTTGGCCAAGGCTACAGAGGTAGGAAATCAAGCTGGAATTTAAACTTAACTTCTAAGGCACCTGGGATCTCTTTCCTCTCTTCCACGTATCCTTTGGACATCCTTGTCATGGAGTCATTGGGATGTGCTTAAACAAAAGCAAAGTTAGTACAGAGTGTCTGCATTGTATTAGTACATAGTGTCTGCACAGTAGGATTTACATGTGCGTGTCTCATGAAGCCTCAGAAAAGTTAACTGTTTCATGGGCGTGATTTTTAAGTAGGCATGCCTTGCCTTCCTGTTTTTGGCTTATTTTCAGTTTTTGTTCTCTTGGGTTCTTGGTGTTGGTGAAAATTTCAGACTATATTGCAAAGCATTTGTTTTTGTTTTGTTTTTAACCTGTAAAATGTGAAGAGGCTGTGGAGTTAGTGACTAATGTTTGGTTTATCTTACTGTTAAGTTCCACAAAGCCAAGGATTGTCACATAACACTCTCCCAGTGTCTTGTATGCTGTAAATACTATACTTGAATGCCTGAAAAATCACTTTGATTCTGTAATGTTTGCCCACATATTGTATTAGATGTTGCTCAGAAAAAAAGATTAAACTTGTATTAATACAGGGAACTCCCTCTATCAATTTACATTCTTACCTTCCCTGCTACTTACTGATGTCAAGGGTTGTTTCATGGATACAGAGAAGTAAAGTGACTTTTTTTAGGGTAACACTGCCTGTAGGTATCAGAGGCTCAGGAAAGAAAAATTGAAAACTTCACTCTTTTCCCATTTTTCTAAATCTGCCCCAATAGGATGCCAAGTTAATCCAGTGAATTCCTGGTAATAGATTGTTCAACTATTTATTGCCTTGTGACCTAAGTAATTTAATTTAGTAAGTATTAAGCCCCTATTCTGTGTTCAGGGACTATATTAGGCTCGGCGATATATAAACCAAAGGAAGAAAATCTCTTCTCTCAAGGAATTAATATTCTAATATGTTATGGGAAACAGCATGGACACATAAAAATAAATACAAAATATATGCAAAATGATTTTGAGGGAAACACTAACCACTGGGGTTGTTAGGAAAGACATACTAGGGTTGATCAGTGGGAGATGGAATAGAAGAGAGACCAGCCTGATTGGAATGTAGAGTGTGTGAGGAGTGATATGTAATGAGTCTGGGAAGACTGACCAGAGCCATTTTGTGAAGGACTTTAAATACAAAGGAAAGGAGTTTGTAATTGATCTTAGAGGCATTAGGAAGCCCCCCAAATTTTTGGAGATGGAGAGTGATCTGTACATTAAAGTATCAGTTCAGCGATTATATTGAGAAGTGTTAGGCTGAACAAGGGAGAGTTTGGAGGAAGGGAGACCAATTAGGAGACTGTTGCTCCAGTCCATGGACTAGCCTGAACCAGGATGATTAAAGTATGAATGGAGGTAGTAACAGGCAGAGGTAAAAGATACTGTGGAAGCAAGAAGGAAAAAAGGAAATGTGCTTATTAAGTGGCTCTTCTGTGCCAGGTACTGTGCTAAACACTTTACAGATATTAGTATCTTATTTGATACAAAACTCTGGAAGGTCTTTCCTATCATTAACCCCATTTTTCAGTTGAGAAAACCAAGTTAAACGGAAGTTAGGTGACGTGTCCAGGGTCACATAGCTAGTAAATGTCTCAGGCTGGATTTGAACTCACATCTTCCTGATTCCATCCACTGAGAGTTGACAAGACTTGATAACTGATTGGATCTAAAATGAGAAGAGTGTGATGTGTTAAAGATGATTCATAAATTATGCTCCTGTGTAATTGGAAGAATGGTGGTTGTGCCTGTTGATAGAAAAAGGCAAGTTTTGGAGAGAATGATACTGAAAGTGGTTTTGGATTTAAATCCAGTTTTTTGGTCTGCTGTGTTAATGTGGTAGATGGTAAGATACAAAGGATCCTGGGGTTCATTTATTCCAGAAGACCGTGCCAGGTACCCTTTGGCAATCTTCCCACAAAGATGTTTTGAAACACACAAAATGCATATGATTACGAAGTAAACATAGGTGGATTGAAATAGTTACTAAGTATTTTTTTAAAAAAGGGTTCATAGATCCCATGTTAGAAGCTTCTAATCTAGCCTAATCCCTTCAGTTTAAATGTGAAGACAGCAAGACCCAGAGGCATAAAGTAATTTTTTTTCCCCCAGAGGCAAACCAAGCATTTAAACTCAGGTGTTCTGATGTCACATGCTGTGCTGTTTCCACTATAGCATGCTGCTGCTTTTTATTAGTTAATGTTATTTTAAAAAAATGTACAAGTTGCCTGCCTTCTCCTCAGTTCTCTCAACCGATGATCAAATTTCTCCTTATTTTACAACCGGGACTGCTGGCTGTTACTCAACGTTCCTTGCTTGTACTTAACCCCCTTTCATTTCAGGGTACCCAACCTTCTCGGGAAGGCCTCTCGAGTGCTGTCATCTTTCTGTATATTTTCTTGACTGCAATTCTCTGCTAACTCTTTGAGACTCAGTTTGAATATCCATGGACCCCTTCTCATTGTTTCGCCCCTGTGGGGCTGTATCTGTCATATATTGCCCTTCTGCCATATTTTGTTAGCATAATAATTTCCAACAACAACCAAAAATCCAATTGGTTATTATTGGAAGATGAGCACCCAGAGCGAATGTGAGTCAGTCATGGAAAAGAAACTCCAAAAGCAGATTGGAATGGGGGTGTATGTTTCACTGGGTATTATTGTAGGATTTCTTTAGTGGATTTTTCTTCAGAATTTGTCTAATAGGCATTTGTTAGATAATCATAATTAATAATTAGTATTTGTGTATCATTTTAAGGTTTACAAAATACTTTACAAGCTATCTCATTTGATCATCACCACCCTATGAGATGGCTGCTGTTATGATCTCCACTTTACCAATGAGAAAACTGAGGCATGTAGAGATTGTTGTCCAGGGTCCTGAAACTAGTAAGAGTGTTTAGGCAGGATGTGAACTCTTACCTTCCTTACTCCAAGAAGAGCACTGTGTCTGCTATGCCACCTGGTTGCCTTAATGGATAGGTAGCTAAGGAATCCAGTTTTGGAGGGCCAAGCCTGTGACTTAATTATTTTTGTAATGCTCCCGGTGCTAATGAATAAATGGAACTTAATAAATATTTACATGAATGAGTGAATACTTGAGTATTTAAATTGATATGTGATCTCATTGTAAGGTTCTCCCTTGTGCAATGGAAATATGAACTTCATACCTTCTCATCCTGGGTGATTTTATTCATATCCTCTAAGAAATCTTCCACGGGGGTCTGTCTGATGTGGTTGAGTCTTTAATTTCTGTGGGTACTACAGCCCTGCTCAGAATTTGTAACTGTTATCTTTTCCATGACCAGTTCACTTCTTTATCCTGTCACAGGCTTAAGGACTGAACTTGTGATCTCATAAGACTGGGAACTCTGGATAGAGGAAACTCCCTTTATCATGGAGATTGCCACCTTTTTGCAACTCATCCCCTCAGAGATTTGCTTGGCGCACTTAGAGGTTAGGTGACTTGTATAGGGTCTTACAGTCAGATGTTAGAGGCTTGGATCACTCTCTCCTATTGGATACACCCTCCCTTCAGGGATATTCTGTTAAAACTCCTCTTGGGTTTCTTACTTTTCAGATTCCTCTCCTTTGCTAAAGCATCATCCAAATCACAACCCTGAATTATGGCTTTATGCCAAGCCTTTGTCCTTGTCCCTTTTCTCTTCTGTTTCTTCCCTCTTTCATTTTCATTAAGTATCTCACATTCATAGTGCCAACGGTAAAATGCTCATGGAATTCTAAGAATTGTGTGATTCTTATAAACGTGATAAAATATCTTATAAGTGTGATTCTTAGCACTTCTGCCTTCCTTTCCACCAACATACATCCTTCATGGCAGAAAGAAAAGTGGGCTGTAAAGGACCAAAGATTATTTCTCATATGTGTGAGTGTATACATACATACATACACACGTACATATATATACATATATGCACAGTACATATATACAGACATATACATATATACACAAAATACATACATATGTATGCATGCATGTATATATTTTGTTTCATGAGTTGATATCGCCAAAGCATTTATCTCTGGCTGCTAGCCATATTTAGCAAAGCTAGTCCTTAGACTGGCTAAGACACATCTCTATAGTTGGAACCATACTCAAAGCTTTTTGTAAATCGATAGGATTGGTTAGAACTTGCAATACACCATCAAATCTTTCAGAAACCCAGAATACCTTCTCATCATGATAGGGTCTTTGAGTTGCAGTTTTGTGGGGGAATAAATGATTAGCTTTAAAAAAATTATTGGGGTGTGTGTGTGTGTTACCGACAATCTTTACTGCTCAACCCAGAATAAATTGTCACCCTGTGGGCTTAGTATTTTTGGACAAGTACAAACCTTCCCTGGGCTAATCCTATGATGAATTGTCAAGGCAGCATATCTCAGTAATTCTAAAGCAGAAGTCTGTGTTTCTGAATTCTTAGCACGACACTTTAATGGATTTTAGTTTTTTGGGCTGTCACTAATATCTTTCCATATCATCAACACTAGAAGACAAGTAAGGTGTCTTCTCCATTCTTTTCAGTCCTCCAAAATGAGAATATTTTCCCCATTACCTCATTCTGCTCCAAGGAGAATTACTATTTAGATTTTCAGATTGTTTACACTTTTCGAGTAGTATTCGCTGCACAGCTGTGAGATGCTGTGGTTCAGGCTGTGGGCACACTGTGCATTGTCTTACGTGAGCAGAGAGTTGTATTAATTGGATATGCCTCATTTTAGGAATATCAGCTAAAATATCTGTAAATTGGATTTTCATTGAGATAATATTGGTGCTGAATTTCCAAACGTGCCTCCCCTTCCATGCAAACAGTTATAATTTTGCATAATAATGATTCCCATTGCACTGATTTTTAAGAAAATGAAATATCCAAAAAGTTAGAGACTTAAAATGATGAATTTTTCCTTAGGGTAATTTATTTGCTCCTTTCTTCCCCCGTTCATCCTTTGAAACACGAATTCCCACAGTCAATGGGTCAAGGTACAAGTCTCGATGAAATGGACTACTGAGGTGGTTGGATCTCAATAGGAAGAACTGTTCTTGGCCAAGTGGCTTTAGCTCATCTGTAATATGAGGGCTTTGGACAAAGGTCCTTCCACTTGAAGATTTCTGATCCTCTGATATTCTCGGTGACTGAGCCACTCTTACAACAGGTTCTAATTGAGAAAATTGTTTGATCATATGTTGCTCAATTTCAAGATTTCAAGGATTATGTGATTGTTCTGCTAGTGGAAATTTTTTTTTTTCCACCAAGTAGATGGTAACTTCTCTAGATGTTAGATTACAGTCTTTTTTTTTTTCTTGGAGGGGGGGGAAGGCAGTGCAAGTTGGGTTTAAGTGACTTGCTCAGAGTCACAAAACTAGCAAGTGCTAAGTGTCTGAAGACAGATTTGAACTCAGGTCCTCCTGACTCCAGGGCCAGTGCTTTATTCACTGCGCCTAGCTGCCCCTAACATTTTTTTTTAATATATTTTTTTAGATTACAGTCTTTAGAGAGATCCTGTGGCTGAAACATTGATTACTCTATGGCCAATCTCTTTTTGTTGTTGTTAAGTTGTTTTTCAGTCATGTCCAACTCTTCATGGTTCTGTTTGGGCTTTTCTTGGCAATGATACTGGAGTGATTTGTTGTTTCCTTCTCTAGCTCATTTTACAGATGGGAAAACTGAGGTAAGCCCAGGATCACACACAGCTAGTAAGTTTCTGAGTCTGGGTTTGAACTCAGGGAGATGAGTCTTCCTGACCCCAGGCCCAGTGCTCTATGCACTGTGGTGCCACCCAGCTGCCCATTGAATTTAGTTAGGCTTGTTCTTCTGGACAATAGAAATACAATTAATTATTGTGTCCGTACTTAGAGCATTTCTGGCTCAGTGCAGGTCCTTTTAGAGCTTGCATGTCATTGCAATGACCTTTGACAATGCAGGGTCACCTCCATGCTACAAGGAGGCATCAATGGGAGACTTTGGTGGAGAGTTTGATCTAAATTAGAAAGTGAATATTCAGGTTTAGTCTTCTTATAATTGATTTATTTTGAATAGATTACATTAGTAATTGTAGTTGTCATAATGGAGCCAAATTGTACTTGTTTCCACGTCACAGATGGATTTCTGTTGCATATCCAGGTTGTCCTGTATATGTACTTTTATGATTTATTTCATCAGCTCATATTGTGACGATGACTTTCACTTGAGTACAGATGATATATCATCGTCATTGTCATCATCATTGTCATTCAGTTTCTTTCTTAGTTTGATGTTTGACTGCTGGCAAATATGGTGGTAGTATGATCTAAAGCTTCATTTACTTGCTACAGCAAGTTCCTTCCCTTCTCCTTTCCCTTCCCCACCCCCCAAGAATTAGTATTTAGAGCAGGGCTTCTTAAACTTTTTCTGCTCTTGACCCCTTCAGCACTTCTTAACACTGTGACCCAAGACCATATGGAGTCTCGACCCACAGTTTAAGGAGTGCTGATTAGAGTCCCAGATACTTTACACTTTTGAAAATTAGTACCTTCTAAATTTTAAATCACCAGGTTAATCTCTTTCCTCCTAACTAACCGCATCTTGTATTTTATGTTTGTCACATCAGTGACCATAATCCAGGACATTCACTTATCACAGATTTCATAAGTTTTAAGTTTCTCTTTACGTTAGAACTTCCTTTATGTATGTAAAAAGCACATTTGCACTAACTACCATGCACATCTTCAGGGAGCAGAGAGTGGAAATAAAAATTGTGGGCAATGAAGAATCTTGAAAATTAAAGAGAGTCATATTGAAACTCTGATGCTCTTTCTTCAACTATCCTTGATTAACCTCTGGAAATTCCTCCTTTGTGAACATTAGAATTTCAGGCCAGGCTCCACCTTTCCCAAGTCTATGTGACCTGTACCATTTCTTCACAGAAATATGAATGGACAACAAATCTCATAGGATATAGAAAAGGGATATCAAATTTATTTAGCCTACTCTTTTATTTTTTTCTGATGATCTTTGGAATTGACTTGATATTCAGTGTCTATAGGTCTCTGTATATTGCCATTTTCTTTTGGTGCTCAATTCTGTGAGTAGTATTTATTTCAAGTTGCTGGATGGCAGTTGCTATATTTTGCTCATTTTAAAGTTCCTTTGGACAAGAAAAATGTATTTTAGATCTAGTTTTCTTTTGTAATTTTTTTTTTGCCAAGAGCCCTTATTAGGGTTGGGGTAATTAGGGCATTACTCTAGGTTGCCGAATTCAGAGGGCATTGATAATACTTGGAGTCCTTGAGTACCATTGGAACAAATGAGCATAATACATCTAATTAGCAACACTAATTAGTTAAAAGAAGAAGCAATTGGAGCACATTTCCTCTACCCCTTAATGCATCCTCACAGTGGCCATAGTATTCTTTCTACACCACTGAGAAGCTTCTTGGGGCCTCTCCAACTGTGTCTCAATTGAATTTATATTTAAAGTCCTGTGGACATTTTGTACTATTCATCTAGCACGTTTTGTACTATTTGTCCAATCAGATGTCACCAGAAAATCTGACTAAAATGCCATCTTTTATCCTTTATTTTGCTGATTCAGTACTATATGGGGGAAAAAAATCTCCAAGTTTTAGGGGAATTTCCTTTCTAGATTAATTTATCTGCTATCTAAGATGATATATGGTAACATTCTCTACTACCATGAAACCCCACATGTAAATAGTCTAATTTCATGTTCTCAGTTAATTGACGTGAAGAAAAATGTTCTTTCCTTTAATTATAATTATAATTATAATTATAATTAACTCCCCTGAGTCTGGTGTGGCTTACTCTGAATAAGGGCCAGAATTTAAAAATCTGAGGCAAGGGCTTTTTAGCCTAGTTTGATGGGCTAAATATTTTGCCTTGCTCCAACCTTCCAAAAGGACACTTTGAGCTATAGAATTGGAGGTGGTTAAACTCTCTATTTTCAAATGCCAAAGTAATGCTTTGAGCAGAGTTCAGATAATTTGAGAGATCTTTTTTAAAAAGTAGGTGTGAGGCTAGAAGAATGAGGAAAAATTAAAACAGTAATAACAACTGAAAATCTGTGACATCTTCAAAGCACTTGATTTGTATTCACTCATTTTATCTTCTCATCAGTCCTGGGAGGTTGGCACTGCAGGCTTTATCACCCCATTTTATACAAGTCAGGTTAGGGTGAAGGTCTTTGCTTGTGGTCACATAGCTATTGCATGTAAAAGAAGATTTGAACCCTGCTCTTTCCTGACTCCAAATCTACTGGTCTCATTTATTGTACTGCAAAAACATTCCTTTTTGGTGAATGGTGTTTGGCATGGGCAAATAGAAGCCTTGAAAGCAGATGTCACTGTGTGATCTGGAGTCACTAAATTATATAGCAGTTCCTAATACTGGCTTCTTAATTAACCTTGCACCAATTGCTTAGCCTTTTTATAGTTCAGCATCATAATTTGTGATATGAAACCCGCTGGATGAGTATTGATAAAACAACTTGAAAACCCAATTGAAGAGATTTTCAAGATTAAAATCACTCTCTGAGAATGTCTATGATATCAACCCCCAGTGCCATTCATAAAATTCACCTTTATTGTTTTATTATTCAGTAGTTGAAAAGGGGATGAAACAGTATTACATAAATGGGAACTTTGTGGAGAGGCAGCAGGGCAGAATGGATAGAGACCTGCCTTGGTGTTAGGAAAACTTGGCTTCACATTCTGCCTCTGACATATACTCACTTAGTGACCCTGAGTAAATCACTTAAACCTTTCAGTGCTCCAGGAAGCCATGTTACAAACGAACGACTTCTCTGCATTGGTTAAAGCAACTTCTGTTAAAAGGAAAAGAAAAAAAAATCTTAGTTAAAACACAGTCTTGATCAGTGGAAAATCAGTTTAGTTTCACCACTTTTCATCTTAATTTGGCATTTTCTCTTGTCCTTTTATTGTAGATTTCTTTGTGAGATAGATTCATTTTTCTCCTTTGATAAAGCAAACAAAAAAAATGTGTCATTATTTGCAAAGTAAATCACAAGTGATGAATGAGGATTCTCCTCACATCCCACTGCTCAGCCTTTCCCAATCATTGGAGTCACCAGACAGAATTTCCTTCCATTTGTGGATGGACTAAGTTTAGAAGAAAGCGTTCAACTCGGCCAGAGTGAACAGGATCAGGATTTGAGAGGGCTGTGATGATGGCTGTTTTTAGCTGTCAGTGACTAATATGCTTTTGTTCCTCTTTTTCTTCTTCTTAATTTTCAGACCTGGAATTCCTATGACTATGCAGGCATTTTCAGAAGAAGAAAGGATGCAGTGGATGGAAGCTCTGGGAGGAAAAGAAGCTGTAAGGGTTTATTAATAGCTCCATGAAAAAAATGCTTCAAGTGCTATAAAGTTAACTCCAGTTACTTTTACTTTATTTCTTTCTCTCTCTCCCTTCTCCTCCCCTCACCTCCCTTCACCTCCTCTCTTTCTGTGTAGGCATGTCCCTTTTGAAGACTATAATTGAGTCTTCTGGGGATGGGCGTTATTCCTGGTTATGTGTGAGTGCCATTGATGTGATGGGCTTGGCTCAGTCATCCAACTTCTCTTTACTGTGTGCAGGTTGTACACTCCATTTTAGGAAGAGCACAGCAAAACTGTAGAGCATGTGGAAGTGGGCAGCCAGGATGGCAAAGGGTCCACAGTTCATGCCATTTGAGGATAGGTTGAAGGAACTGAAGGGGCACAGCTTGGTGACACAGTGCATAGGGCTCCAGACCTGGAGTCGGAAAGACTCTTCTTCCTGAGTTCTTATCCAGCCTCAGACACTTCTTAGCTGTGTGACCCTGGGCAAGTCACTTCACCTTGTTGGCCTCAGGTTTCTCATCTGCAAAATGATCTGGAGAGGGAAATGGAAAACCACTCCAGTATCTTTGCCAAGAAAACCCCAAATGGGGACATGAAGAGTTGGACATGAGTAAAAAATGATTACTCAACAACACAACAACCAAAGGAGTTGATGATATTGAGCTTGGATAAGAAATGACTTGAGGGGCATGATAGCTGTCTCTATATATTTGAAGGGTTATTGTGATGGGGAAAAGAGAGTCTTTTTCTGCCTGGCTTCTGAAGTCAGAACTAGGAACAGGGGGTATAAGTTGCAAAGAGGCAGATTTTGACTTGATGTAAGGAATACATCAATTAAAACAATTAAATGATTAAAATAATTTAAAAGGGCAATGAGCTGCTTTAGTAGGAGCAGGTTCTCCCTCCCAGGAGGACTCAAAGGGAAAGCTGAAGGACCATGGGTGACGGCTGTTATGATGAAATGACTTGTTAGAAACAAGCCTGATGTAATGTGTTGTGACTTTATATACTTCACAGCACATTAGAAGTTCACCTGATAACTTGAGGTTATCCATAAAGCTATAAGTCCAATGCAACTATCACCTGTGGATATTATTGTTATTATTGTTTTCTTCAACATCATTATTATTACAAATGTCTCAACTTCTTCTTAGCTTCATTTATATAATGAATCTGTAACATTGTATGCTGTGTCTAATCTATAAGATTCTCAGCTCGGGACCTGATTCCGTAGTCTGTGACAGTGAATAAATCAATTGGTGGCTTCAAGCTATCTTTACATCTCCCATTGTAGTTTTCTGTGGACTGACATGGAAAGGATATTTGGGATAGATAGAGATCCAGCAGAGTTTAGAAGTGAGGAAGGAACATTGGTGTTAGGAAAGGAGTGTCTTCTGCTGTATTCTGTCAGGTGGAGTGGGAAATGAAGTATGCATAAGTGACCTGCAGTGTTAATATGGTGCAGGCATTTCTTATCTAAGACATGGGGAAGAAGACATTTGAATAAGAGGGACCAGAGACTTATTAGTAGGAAGAATTCCTTGAAAATCATGAACCAGAAGTATAATGTTATTTGGGCTATAAGATCTTTCCCTCCCATTAATAGGCATCATGTGGAGCCCATTAAGGGAAGCTTGCTGAGGGGAGGTTTGCTTGTAGGAAGACTTTCGCACCTCTTGCTAATTTTGAATTCGGCTCTGAGTGACAGGATTGTTATACCTTCTGGCTCTGAGAAGTGTACATATACTCTGAGTTGGTATTTTGCTTTGAGGGCTCACTTAGGAGAAGGATCTTGTGATTCTCTGGTTGAGATTCTGAGTAATTGTATGTTCACAGCTCCCTGACTTCTCAGATATAAAGGCTCTCTCAATCCAAGGATGTATGTAAAGTATAGAGCAATATTGCTTTGATTCAGGCAGTCAGAGCCCTGTCTGTTGGTCTTTATTTCTCTGCTTGTATTTTCTCTATTTGTATTTTCTCTGAAGCTCAGGGTGCTGACTTTTCCCCTGAACTAGTGAATGTAATTTTAAAAGATTGTTGACCCCTTAAACAGCTATCTTTCCTAGTAAAGCAGATCTAAGAACCTGTGCTAGCAGCCATCCTGGGTATGCCAGTGTGGTTGCCACTATAGGAACTTAATTTTATATATGAGTTGACTGCTGCCCTTTGTAGCATCTTGGGAAGAGAGTGACAATAAAGAAGAATAATTCTTGCTGTTTTGTGTCTTATTGGATGGAAAACACTGATCAGTAAGAAGGCTTCCACAGACCCAGTCCAAAGTCATCAGATCCTGGACCAGTACCATTATTATGGGAATAGGGAGACATGGGACAAATTTGGGAAATATTTGGAGGGACTATCACTAGATTTTGATACATGGGAGGTGCATTAGAAAGAGTCAAGAGCATCCCCAAGGTTGTAGGTAGGTGGCTTAGTAGATAGAATTCTGAACTTAAGAGTCAGGAAGAAATGATTTCAGATCCTGTCTCAGATACTGCGTAGTTGTATAACTCTGAGCATATCACTTACCTTCTGTCTTAGTTTCTTCTTCTGTGAATTGAGAATAATAAAATCACTCATTTCACAGGATTGTTATTAGTCTCACATGAGGTAACAGATGTAAGGTTTTATAAACCATATAATGTTATGTAAATATTCTAATAACCACCACCATCATTAA
>CM053592.1:76586143-76606059 GCA_028646515.1 Pseudochirops corinnae
ACAAAATAATTTTTATTTATTATAAGATATTTTTCTAAATAAAAATGCTTCCTTATTTTTACAATATATTTTTGTTCTATAATTGTCTATTTTTCCTATACTTATTTTCCGTTAAAACACAGCATATACTTTCTATTGCTATTCTAGTAAATGCAGCCAAAATTAATGAAATGAAGTCATCCTTCTTTTAATGACTGTGAATATAATTCCTGATCTAGATAAGAAAACTGATTTCACATTCAATCAAATTGCCCATACTATTAAGAATACTTTTACCCATATGTATGAGTCAGTTTGACTGATGATGATATTGTTATTTTGGTGTTATAATTTGCAGTGTAATTTGTAGATACATAAAATCTATTATTGTTTTCTGATATAACTACTAAAATATAGAAAAAAAACAATTACTGACTTTAAAATTATATGTAGCTTCAAAAAGTAGAATCCGTATTATTTAGTCAGATATATTAAGGTTATATTAAGGTATGAGAATAAATCTTTTTATATTAAAAATAAGTTATTTTAACTTCCATTGCCAAGTTTAAAGTTTCAAATATATAAACAAGAACCAAGCAAAAGTAAATAAGAGTCAAAATGAACAAGTAGGAAAAATATTGTTAATAATTATTACATATAACTAAATTTCTATTAACCAGTTATTAAAACAAATCTCTTTTTTGTACCCATAGGGCTTAGCACAGTTCCTGGTTCAATGTAGGTGCTATTCAAATACCGATTGGGGAAAGCTAGCAGATACAGTGAATAGAGCACCAGCCCTGAAGTCAAAGGGACCTGAGTTCAAATGCAGCCTGGGACACTTGACACTTAACTAGCTGTATGACCTTGGGCAAGTCACTTAACCCCAAATGCTTTGCCTTCCCCCCCTTCCAAAAAAAAATTAAAAAAAAAAAATATTGACTGACTGATTGAAACCCTGAAAGATGCATCTATTGGCTTTAATAGGATAGTGGCGGCAAAGTTATCCTTTGTTTCTGTGATCCTTTCTGGACTTCTTTTCTGTATATTTAACCTTTGTGGGAAACCTTTTTTTTAAGTGAGTCTTAAAATCATAGACTTTTAGACCTAGAAGACACCTTAGTAATAATCCTTTAGATCAGTGGTTCTCAGCCTGTGGGTTATGTTCAGTTTGTAACAATGAAAATACATCCTGCATATCAGATAGATTTGTAACAGTAGCAAAATTACAGTTATGAAGTAGCAACGAAAATAATTTTATGTTTGGGGGTCACCACAACATGAAGAACTGTATTAAAGGGTCGCGGCTTTAGGAAGGTTGAGAACCACTGCTTTAGATGAAGACCCTCATGTTAACAGCTGAAAAGCTAGGTAGTTGAAATTTAATGAAGTCATATAGCTAGTGGCAGACCTGTGACTCAGCCACAGGCCTTTGGATTCCTAGTCCAGTACTCTTCCCCTTTGAACTACATATATAACTTCATAAACTATTGAGGTGAAGTTTAATGTACTCTTAAAATGGACAGGTCTGGTAAAACATATTGATGTTTGGTTATTTTGGGAGCAGGGTGGGAGAGGAATTGTTAAAGAGGACTTCCTTCTTAGGGTAGATTATACAAAGGCTGATAACAAAGATTGGGAGAGGGGTAGAAAAGGGATAAGAACACTGAATAAGATCTCTTATTAGGAACAAACCATTAAGTAAAAATGTGAATTGTTGGCAGAAATAAGCAATTAAGTAAATAATATATGCACCAATAGATAATATCTTCCATTATAGCTGTTGGAATAGTTTTCATTTAAATGAGATTGAATTATTTAAATTTTAAATACATATAATTTAAATAATCAAATTAGACTAATTTTAAAGTCATTTACAATTATATTTTTGCCCTTCTGACATTCTTTAAAGTTTAAATCTTAAGCATATTATTCTAGATTGTAAACATGTAATGGTGATATAATCACATGATTCTGACTATTAAATACAGACTCCTAGTATGTCAGTTTTTGTTAGTGTGAACTGTCACAGCCACCATAAAAATTAAAGAAGAGTACAATTAGACTTTGTAGTGGTTTTAAGAATTTTATTGTGGCTCTTTTTTCCCCTCAAAATCTGTTATTTATGCCACACTAATTTAGAATTTGTAGTAATTGGGGCAATTAGGTGGCACAGTGAATAGAGCACTGGCCCTGGAGTCAGGAGGACCAGAGTTCAAATGTGACCTCAGACACTTAACACAAAAACTAGTTGTGTGACCTTGGGCAAGTCACTTAACCCCAATTGACCTCCAAAAAGCAAAAAAAAATTTTTTTGTAGTAATTGATGATGATTTTGACTGAAGTTTGCCTTGTCTTCTTTTCAGGAGAAAAGGATTTGTTAAGCCAGGAAATTAAGAATGCAAAAAAGATAGGAAAGGAAATTTATTTTAAAACAGTTTAGAAATATTTAGTTTGCTCACATGCAGGTATATTATCTAAAGGATCTCTCTAGTTGTCAAGCAGAATTTGGGTGGATTTAATTTAAAAAGAAGTGTCTGTGGCATTCTCCTGTACTTGGAGGCAGAAAACATGAATTTAAGACACTATTGTACTGCATGGGTAAATGAGTGTGACTCTGAATGTCAGTGTCTTTTTCTGTAAAAGAAGACATTGGACTACTTTAGAGTTTCTTGACCTTTTTGTGTGGCATGGACTTTTTTGGCAGTCTGGTGAGTGATTCTGTAGAATAGTGTTTTTAAATGCATAAAATGAAATTCATAGTATTAAAAGAGAAATAAATTATATTGGAAGTTATAAAAATTTTTTTAAAGTTTGCAAGACCCCAGATTAAGAAACCCCCCCAGACTCTTAATCTCTTAAAGTTCCGTGATTCTGTGGCACAATTTAATAAATTATTTTTTCCCCAAAGCTGTACTATTGTAGTTTAGTATAAAATTGATGGTTTTTACAGCTCTGATGTAGGTTCCTTTTTTTTTTTCTTCAAGTTAACTTTGCAGCTACATCAGGAAACTGAATGATGATTTGGTCACTTTATTTATCAAGGTCAATAGAAGCAGTGACATGTGAAGTTATTGAGAATGAGATCATATCCAGTTCAACAGACTAATCATGGCTGATTGGGGTGGTATTTATTCATATTGTTTGCCTTATCCAACAATCAGTGAGTAATGATGACTCAGTTGTATAATACTGTTTTCTTAGAATTATGCTTAGGTACTGAGGATAACATGAGAGACCATGATGTGGCACCTGATATTAATGACTAACTACTTTTGGAGACAAGATTAATTTGTGAAATAGCAAGAAATAACAGTATAAAATATAATTTTCAAGTTTTTGGTGTAAGTTTTAAGTGTAGTTGGAAGAATCCGAAAAGGAATACATTGCTAGGGCTTGTAGGAGCCAGGGAAAGTTTCATGAAAGAGGTGGGCCTTGAAGGGTAGGATTTGGAATGCAGTGAGGAAAGCTTTCTAGATGCAGAGAGGGATATGGGTGTAGAGCTAAAAGTAGATAACTAAATTTTTCTGTTTATCATTTTTTGACTGGTAGAATGGGCTTTAGAGATGAAGCAGCTGGCTATTTCCACAAAGCAGTAAAGCTAAATCCTGACTACACTGATGCAAAGGAGAATTTTTATCGTGTTGCAAACTGGCTGGTAGAACGCTGGCACTTTATCATGCTTAATGACATCAAGAGGAATATAACTTACCATTCAGCAATCCAGAAGGTTGTTCGCTTGGGGTGCAAAACTGTTCTGGATATTGGAGCAGGAACTGGAATACTAAGGTTTGTCATCATTGCAGTAATACATGTAGATTCTTACTATCTTTTACACTTTATGTTCAGTCAAGAATGAGATTATTTTTTCTTTAGAAAAATACTGTTTTTAACTGCTTTGGAATTTTGGAATTATCATCTTAAGGACATTTCTTTTATGTTACTAATTATTATCTTTGATATATAGCTGTCCTAACTTTAGCAGCTTCAAACTGACCATTAATTATTAGCATTGATGGCCAAAGATTTTAATTATGCTCATTTAAAAAATACAAAAGAAAGCTGAGTTTATAAAATGAGCCCAAAATTAAAGGAGAAGCAGTCATGTCTTCTTAAATAGTGTAACTCCCTTATTTTGAAAAGAAAACTGGAATTTTTGTTGCTTGATTTTTTTTTTCTGATGGATTTTTTTTTTCCTTATAGTATGTTTGCTAAAAATGCTGGTGCACACCGTGTCTATGCTTGTGAGCTGTCCAAGACCATGTATGAGCTTTCTCATGACATAGTGGCAGCAAACAAGATGGAAACAGGGATCAAACTATTACATATGAAGTCTCTGGATATAGATGTTCCTAAGCACATTCCTGAGAGGTATTGTCTTGTATGTTCTATAGCACCTTTTAAGTCACTGTCTGATTTTTAAAAGTTATATTGTGAAAACAGTCTAAATTTCAGTTCCAAGCAAAAAGAAATAACTTTTTAAAAAAAGAAAGAAAGAACAACGTAGTGAGAAAGTTTTTCTTTATAAGAACAAGTTCATTGGGTTGTTTTGTAAAGATCTTGAGGAAAAATCTACCTTTTTAAAGTCACGTGAATTAATATCTCCTATCTCATTTATCTAAAGAATAAGCTCTGAATAGGAGGGCTGGGAAGATCAGTGATATCTTGTTGTAAATTTCTAAGATTACTTCCAGAGTGACCATAGAGGAAGATGTGGTTACAGGTCTGCTTTCTGATCTAGGATTTCTGGGTACTTTGAAAATAGCATGATTGAAGCCTAACTGTTCGCTTTGTTCCCATGCTAGTCATAGGTTAACTGCCTTTGACCTATACCTTACCTATGAGATTTAGTGTAGTATATTAGAGCTTTGATTGGAAAACAAGAATTTTGAGTTTTAGTCCTTACTCTTTTACCTTCATAGGACCTCATAGGTTTTACCTCCTTCACAGGATTATTATGAGGAAATTGCTTTGTAAGTATGAGCTAAAAACATTTCTCACCTCAGTTTTCTCATTTGGAAAATGAAAGGGTTAAACTAGATGATTGCTGTGATGGTCCATTCAGCCGTTAGTCTTCCTAGAACTTCTGCCACCATATCTTTCAGATGAGTTAATCAGTAAGCATTTATCAGATGCCTACTATGTACCAGGCACTGTGCAATTACTGGAGGTGAGGGTCTAGGTAGTCTGTCAGTGCTGTCCAT
Source organism: Pseudochirops corinnae (assembly GCA_028646515.1). Taxonomy (NCBI): domain Eukaryota; kingdom Metazoa; phylum Chordata; class Mammalia; order Diprotodontia; family Pseudocheiridae; genus Pseudochirops; species Pseudochirops corinnae. The sequence continues at coordinate 76,591,327 of CM053592.1, forward strand.
TAGGGTTTTTGCTGTTAAACTGTAGCCTTACCTCTACCTCTGCTTTATCCTAATAGAAATAGAGAAGTGAATTTTTGGCTAATATATCCATTCTTCTTGCTGCTGCTGGAGCGCTAAGACCCAGCTCTTGAGAAATGTCATTCCTCATTCATTCATATTTATTTAGATTCATTCATATTATTTTATTTGATTTGGCTTTAATCTTTCTATATCCTAATTGAGCGTTTTCCCAAATATTTGGTTAGAAAAAGCATTATTATACAAGGTGATAGTCTTTGGAAACTATATTATAAATCAAAACCTGATAAAAGTTTCATATTTTCTTTGTCGCTGTTATTAATAAATGTCCATCATTGTCCTTGCATTGCCAGTAGTTGTTTTAAAACATGTACTGGTTTGGATAGCTGTGGAAAACATTTGGGTAGATGTGTTAATTCTTTGTCCTAAATGAATCATAAAAGTCATCTCACCTAGTAAAAGAGAGATTTACTGTGTTATATCAACGTTCAGGCAGTTGTGTAGTGCCTGGTACGTGCCAGGAACCGGGCTTGGTGCTGAGGAGACAAAAACAATTAGAAAATAGTCCATACCTTCAAGGAGCTTAAATTCTGTTGTTTTTGTGTACGTATGTACCAGACACGTACAAAATAGACGCAGGAAGATGGTGGCATAGAAGCAGGTGGCATAGAAGCAGGAAAACTCTGTGAGCTCCCCCATAACCACCTCAAATACCTATAAAATATGACTCTAAACAAATTTTAGAGCTACAGAACCCACAAAGTGACAGAGAGAAACAAATCTCCCGCTGAAGGCAGCCCAGCCAGCGGACAGGAAGAGTCCATCACAGCATGCTTTGAACACAGCACAGCCCCGCCCGCAGTTTTAGCCCCAGGGCAGCCTCAAGCAGCAGCAGCTAGAGAGGACTTTGGGAGAGTAGATCACCAGTGGTTGCGGTTTCCAGAATTATCAACCCATAAATGCCAAAGACAAAGTAAAAGGTCATTGAAGAACTCTGTTGGAACTGGGGGGAACTTGAGTGAGATCTGGCCTCTGACCCCAAAGTGAGAAGTGGTGGAGGCGCCATGGCCATGCAGCCACTTCCATGTGGCTGCTTCAGAGCTCCTGGCCTGCTGATTATAGAGGGACCAAGCAAACATTCAGAGGATAAACGCTCTTGCTTTAACCTACCTGGATCTGGATCACAGTCTTGGGTGGTGGTCCTGAAGTGTGTGACCAGTGAGTCAGAGCTACAGAACTAGCTACAGTAGGGGCAGCAGAGAGGACACCCAACTAATAGCTCTGGCAGCTACGAAAACCCCAGCGATTTGGGACAAAGCTCTCCTCTCTGCAAGCAGAATTCTACTGTGGCAAAGAGCTCAAAAAGTCAGATAATTGAGTGGCAACACAAACAAGCAAAGGAAGCAAAGCAAGCACAGAAATCACACCTTAGATTCGTTTTTTGGGGACAAAAAAGGATCAAAGCATGAAATGGAAGGAAGACAGTGAAGTCAGAACTCTTGCACCAAAAGCTTCTGAGCAAAATATGAATTGGTTACAGGCCATGGAGGAGCTCAAGAAGGATTTTGAAAATCAAGAGAAGTGGAGGAAAAATTGGGAAGAGAAATGAGAATGATGCAAAAAAATTGTGAAAAGAGAGTCAACAACCTGACTGAAGAAAATAACACCTTAAAAAAAAAAAAGACTAACTCAAATGGCAGAAGAGACCCAAAAAGCCAATGAGAAGAATGCCTTAAAAAGCCAAATTTGCCAGATGGAAAAAAAAGAATTTCAAAAGCTCACTGGAAAGAATATATGCTTCAGAATTAGACTGGAGCAAATGAAAGTTAATGACTTTATGAGAAATCAAGATACTATTAAACAGATCCAAACAAATGAAAAAATAGAAGGCAATGTGAAATGTCTCATTGGAAAAACTACTGATTTGGAAAATAGATCCAAGAAAGACAGTTTAAAAATTATTGGACTACCTGAAAGCCATGATCAAAAAAAGAACCTAGAAATCATCTTTCAAGAAATTCTCAAAGAAAACTGCCCTGATATTTTAGAACCAGAGGGCAAAATAGAAATGGAGAGAATTAATCAATCACCTCTTGAAAAAGATCCCCAAAAGAAAACTCCTAGGAATATTATGGTCAAGTTCCACAGTTCCCAGATCAAGGAGAAAATAGTACAAGCTGCCAAGAAGAAACAATTTGAATATTGTGGAAACACAGTCAGGATAACACAAGACCTAGCAGCTTCTACATCAAGGGATCAAAGGGCTTGGAATATGATATTCCGGTGTTCAAAGGAGCTAGGACTAAAACCAAGAATCACCTACCCAGCAAAACTGAGTATGATGTATCAGGGGAAAATATGGTCATTCAATGAAATAGAGGACTTTCAAGCATTCTTGATGAAAAAAACAGTTGAATAGAAAATTCGACATTCAAATACAAGAAGCAGAAGCATGAGAAGATAAACAGGGAAAAGAACTCATAAGGAACTTACCAAAGTTGATCTATTTATATGTCCACATGAAAAAATGATAATTGTAACTTATGGAACTTTTCTCAGTATGAGGATAGTTAAAGGGAATATAAATGTATATCTATACGTATATCTATATGTATACATATGTATATATGTCTATATAGGAGGGTGTATGCATGTATGAATACATATGTGAGTGTGTGTATATATGTGTACAGGTATACATAGACAGAGGGCACAGAATCAATTGAATAGGAAGGGATGATATTTAAATGGTGAAATCGAGAGGTGAGAGAAGAATATAATGAGAGGAGATGGGGAGAGACAGAATAGGGTAAATTATCTCATATAAAAGAGGCAAGGGATAACTGTTACAATGGAGGGGAAGAACAGGAAGGCAAAAGGGAATGGGTCAACCTTTCTCTAACTGAATTTGGCTCAAGGCAGGAATATTATATACACTCAGTTGGGTATCTTACCCTACAGGAAAGTAGGGGGGAAGGGGAAAAGGAGGGATGATAGGAAGGAGGGCAGATTGGGGGGAAGGATAATTAGAAGCACACACTTTTGAAAAGGGACAGGGTCAGAGTAGAAAATAGAACAAGTGGGATGGGTTAGGATGGAGTGAAATAGAGGCATTCTTTCACAATATATCCATTATGGAAATGTTTTGCGTAACTACACATGTACAACCTATATTGAATTGCCTGTCTTCCCAGTAAGAGTGGGTGACGCAGAAAGAAGGGAAAGAATCTGGAATTCAAAGTTGTAAAATCAAATGTTTTAAATATATATATATATATATTTTTATTATTATTATTTTTTTACATGCAACTGGGAAATAAGATATACAGGCACTGGGGTATGGAGATCCATCTTGCCCTACTGGAAAGTTGGAGAGAGCATGGGGGAGCTTATAGGAGAGAGCAGATTGGGGGAGGGGGTATTCAGTGGGATTACTGTTTTGGGGTGGTGGGTAGGGGAAAGATGGGGAGAAAATTTGTAACTCAAAATCTTATGGAAATGAATGTTGTAAACTAAAAATAAACATAAAATTTTACTTAAAGAAAAATAGACGCAGTACAATTTGAGGAAGATGCAGCTAGGGAGATCAGGGAATGTGTTGTGTAAGAAGAGATGTTTAAGTTGGGGTCCAAAGAGAGGGAGCTGTCCTTGGAGGGTGTTAATTCCTGATGTGGGGGACAGGTTGTGTGAAGGCCTAGAGATGAAAGATGGGACATTATGTATGAGGAATAGAAAGAAGTCTAATTTGACAGGTCTTTCTAATATGTGAAGAGGAGTAATATAGAATAAACTTGGAAAGGTAACTTGGAGCAGATTGTGATTTTTAACATCGTTTTAGGACCCTAATTTGGGGAACAGGGAGGGGTCCAGATCTGTGATTTTATCTACTGAGATAATTTCCAGTTTGAAAATTGCCTCCACTGATAATTCAGATCAACTCATCTGTAACTTACAGCCTTGGAGAGTGTCCCAGAACACTCGGAGGACTTAACCATGGTCACTCAACTTATATGTGTCAGAGAAAGGGGGTTGAACCCAGGTCTTTAAGATGGTCCCTCTCTCCACTAGATCATTTTTTCTCTCAGATCTTTAGTCATTCCCTGTGGGGGGGAGGGGAGAGGATATTTCTCTTTTTGTTGTTCAGTCATGTCTGACTCTTTGTGACCCATTTTGGTAAAGATACTCGAGTGGTTTATATTTCCTTCCCCAGCTCATTTTACAGATGAGGAGACTAAGTCAAACCAGGCTGAGTAATTTGCCCAGGGTCACATAGCTAGTTAACCTCTGAAGCCAGCTTTGAACTCCGGAAGACGAGTCTTCCTATCCACTGGACCACCCAGCTGCCTTTTTCTTTTAGTGTTCTTTAAAACAAGTCTCCAAGCATGAGAGAGAACACAGTGCAGAGAGGTTTTCGGAGAATGACTGGGGACACCTGAAGCTCCTGGTGATTCCCTTCTTTCAGGGGATCTCTGAGGTCACAACAATTTTCATACCAGTATACAGACATTTTAGTTTCCAATGTGGTAAATATCGGTAGCTATAATCTGTATAAAACAAAAGCTCTTTGGGAATGGGGAGTGGGTGGGTATTCAGTAATATTTAAGAATCTGAATGAGCCCTAAAACCCAAAAGTTTGAAAACCATTGGTGTAGTAGACAGGACTCCAGGCCTGGAATCAGGAAGACTTGAGTTCAGATTTCACCTTGGTCACTCGTTGTTGGACTGGGCAAGTCATTTAACTGCTTCATCTCTCTGTTTCCTCTTCTGTAAAATGAGGGTGTTGGATCCTGTGCCCTCTGAGGTCTTTTCCACTTCTAACTCTGTGTTCTTACAGGTCATCTATGGGCAATTTGTTGATCAGGGTGGGACTATTCCTCATTTGATAAGCATACCCTTAATTTTAGTTTTTTCTTACTGACAAAGTAGCTGCTGTGTGTGTGTGTGCATGCACGTGTGCGCACACATCTGTCTGTCTATGTCTTTATATCTGTGTGTGTATCTCTGTGTCTCTTTTATCTCTTTGGAGTATAGGCCTAGTAGTGGTATTGCTAGGCCAAAGGGTATGCATAGTTTAGTGATTTGGGGGCATAGTTCCAGATTGCTTTCCTGCATGGCTATATCAATTCACAGCCCTAATAAAAGTGCATTAATATGCCTATTTTTCCACAGCTTCTCCAGCATTTTTAATTTTCCAATTTTGTCACCAGTCTGAGAGTATGAGGTGGAACGTTGGAATTTCTATAATTGTTAGTGAGTTGGGGGGAAATTTTCATATGACTAGTGATACTTTGGTTTCTTTGAAAGCTTCCTGTTGTATCCTTTGACCACTATCAGTTGTGGAATGACTCCTCTTTCATCCCTTATTCCTGTCTTGTTTTCCAGTATCTTTCTTGTAATCTTTAACTTATTCCTACCTTTGCAATAAAGTAACTGAATGTCACAGTATATGTTGATTTAATTTGGAAGACTTTTGCAGTTTCTTCTTAGAATTTTTCTAACTCTTCATTTTCTACAACCAATATTGGTACATAAGCAGCAACTATTTTCAAGTAGGTTTTTGCAGATACCTGTTATAAACACTTTTTATAAAAAGCATTTATTAAATGCTACGTGTCTGCCAGGAACTTTTAGGCATTGGGAATACAAAGAAAAATGAGATAACAGGTACATAGATGTTTACATAATCAATGCAAGGTGATTTTGAAAGTGCTATACTATGCTGCTGGGTTGTCAGGAAAAGATTTGTGTAGAATGTGGTGCTGGAGTCAAGCCTTGAAGGGACCTCTGAGAGGCAGGAGTGAGGATTACTAGTGCTAGCATGAGGAACAGAAAGAAAGTCAGTGGGACTGTATTTTAGTGTGTACCAAGGAGAGTAATGTGATGTAAGATTGGAAAAGTACAGTAAAACATTGAGTCAACCAACAGATATTTTTGATGTGTCTACTATGTGTTAGATCCTGTGCCCAGGTACTGGAGATAAAAGGATAAAAAAGAGTAATGACCATGGCTCTGAAAGAACTTCTGTTCAATTGGGGGAAACAGCATGTACATCTATAAGTGTAAATATATTTATCTGAATCTTAGCACTGGCTATTACTGACTGTAAGATTGTCACTCTCTTCGAGCCATTTTCTTCTTTTATAAAATGGAAAAATAAAAATGTCATTATTTGCCTCACGGGATTGTTGTTGCTTTATAGATCTTAAAAGTGCTATTGTAATAATAGCTATCATGATTATTCTGAGTTTCAGAAAAATGTGTATCTAGTAATAGAACTTATATTTATCAAGGATTTAAGAAATTCTGGTCAGTATAAAAATAATAAAAACAATATAATTTCTTCAAGTTATTAAATAGGATGATTACATGGGAAAATGTTGGGTGGTGATAGATTTCTTAATTGTACTATCAGTATGAAAATGCTTATTTGGGAGTGGGGGCATACTATGTCGTTAATGCAATTTTGGAATCATATGTTAAAGTATTAAACGGAACTTTTTAATTATAAAAAAAAATTATACAATTTTTAACCAAAGAAATTCATGCTTAATTTGTAGCAGTAATGGCACCTAATTTAAGAGAGATAAGTACACATATATTTTTAATGTGTCATTTAAAAAACTTACATATATTTTTAAAAAATCATTCTATAGAGTTTCCCTAGTTGTAACAGAAACTGTCGATGCAGGTTTGTTTGGAGAAGGAATTGTGGAGAGCTTGGTTCATGCATGGGAACATTTACTTTTGCAACCAAAGGTAAGCAGCATGAAAATTCTTAAATAGGTTAGAAATGATATATTCACATAAGCATGTGTATACATATTTAGATTTTTCTAATTTATGGTGAGAATCTTTAAAAATTGAATTTAAAATGCAAATCATCATTTTCTTATTGTGTTCACATTGTTTTGTTAAAGCTTAAAGTGTATAGGTACTTCTGAATACTATTTTAGGTGTTTATTTGTACATATGTGTGTATTTTTATATGTATATATATTTTTATATATATACCTATGTGTTCATATGTAAGCACACAAATAAGTGTAAGGATTCCACATTTTAAAAAAGATTTGTAAGACTAAGTAGCTATCCTAAACACTTTAATAAGAGAATGCCGTAATACAAAAACTTTTGTCTAAAAGTATCTGGATTCTCGCACAATGTCCAGCATATAGTAAACTGTTAATAAATGTTTGTTGAATACAAGAATACTTAGTATATTTTTTATAATCATTAATTTATGTTTAGTTATATTAGTGATACCATTATCTTTTATTATGTTTCAGAATATAAATTCCATGCTGTGCTCTTAAACAACATCAGTCAGAGCAACATTATGCAGGATATCTCCATATTTTAGTACATTGTATATTCAGCATCAGTTTTTAAAGAGTTGTGGGTACTTTTTTTTGGTGTTGGTTTTAATGCTCTGAATCAGTGGTTCCCAAAGTGTGGTGTGGGCTTACTGGGGGATCTCTGAGACCCTTTCAGGTCAAAGGTCAAAACTTCAAACATAGTAAATATCCATAGATATAATCCACATAAACAAAAGTTCTTAGGGGAAGGGATTCTCAATAATTTTTAAGAATGTAAAGGAGTGCTGAGGCCTAGAAGTTTTGAGAACTGCTGCTGTAGGTCCGTGGATAGGTTACAAGGTATACTTTTGGAGGAAGTGCTCATATCATTGAGATCTCAGAGGTATAGAAGTGTAGAGGCTAGTTTAAATGAATTTAACTTTACTTCTTTTATGTGGTTTTGGCCTTGGCAAGAATAATTTGTTTTGCAGCAGCTAGGTAACAAAGTGAATAGAGCACCAGGCCTGGAGTCAGGAGGACCTGAGTTCAAATCCAGCCTCAGATATTTAACACTTACTAGCTGTGTGACTTTGGGCAAGTTACTTAATGCCAATTGCCCTGCCTTCCCCCTTCCAAAAAAAAAAAAAGAATAATTTGTTTCTGTACGCAAGTGAATGTTGCTGCAGTGTTCGTAGTTGTCTTTTCTCTAACATGAAGGAGGTTAGGATGGAAAATTTTGTTCAGTTCCATTTGTATGAGTGAAGGGAGTTATTTAAATGCATTTGTTGTAATAAACATTTGTTTCCCTTTTGAAATTACAGAAAAAAAATACTGTAATGTTCTCTAGAATTTATCAGCTAAGAGTGTTTGGAGCTGGTGTCTGGTCACTGGAAGTGTGATCAAGAATCTTGATCATATGAGCAATAACTTCAAACTATGATCTTTAGGTGGAGGTGAAGAAAGACTTTCTTCCCGTGACAGTCACTTGGAGGCAAAGCAGCATACTCTAATTTTCTTTTGTAGGGACGGACAGAAAGATGAAGTGGGAAGAGACATGAAGAAAGTAGAACTTCGTGTTAAAATTATGACAGGGAACATGAAATTATTTTCAAATACAAGTAAATATTACAAAGCATGCTTTGATTCTATATTTATACTAATTAAAGGAGGGGGAAAGGATGTAAACAGTGATAAAGGAAAGGGAATAAAGAGATCTGTAGCCACATGCTGCAGTCATTGTACACAAAGGAAAGGAAAGAGAAACACATATAGGTAGTACTTAAGAGAGACAAAGGGACAGAAAATATTGTAATGGATGTTTAATTGCTAGAAAACTATTCTTGTCACATGAGCAATAGTTTTCAGTGTTGTTGCCAACCTATGAAAATATAATTTGTTGGTTAACCACCATTTAATTCAAGTACCTTTTGTTTTTTGAGGTTTCAAGATTTGTCTTGACTGAGAAATAACTACATTAAGTTGCCTTAGAAGAAATTGATTTTTTAGGCCAAAGCAGACTTAAATTAAATTAGAATTAGGTTCTAAAATGTTGTGGATCTGTAAGTTCCCTACTCTGGCCTTAAAGGATAACTGATTGTTTCAGATATATCTAATATACTACTATCCTATCCTTTCTGCCTCTAGTAAATTCTTTTTTTTTTTTTTTGCTTTTTGGAGGGTAGTTGGGGTTAAATGACTTGCCCAAGGTCACACAGCGAGTTTTAATGTTAAGTGTGTGAGGCCAGATTTGAACTCAGGTACTCCTGACTCCAGGGTCAGTGCTCTATTCACTGTGCCACCTAGCCGCCCCATAAATTCTTTATAATTAAAAAAAGTCCTTATGTGAAATTATCAGCTGAAGGTAGAGATTTTTTCTGCTTCATTCTGACTTTTTAACCATTTTGATCTAGTTTTTCCAAAATCCAAATCAAAAGTATTTGTGGCCCTTATTCTTGATTTTCAGTAATTCTAGTTGTTAAAATAATCTTACATTTTTGTTCTGTGCTCTTTTAAGTATTAGCATTTCCTTTTCTAAGCATGAGTATTTACTTTATATGCTTAATTTTATTTTCTACATAAAACCAAGACTTTGTTGTTACAAACTAGAATGACTTGGTTATTTGTTAATAGTTTTATTAATTGCAAAGCATAAATTAACATGTATATATATCATATAATTCGGCATGGTTTTAAAATTAAGAAAAATTAAGTCTAAACTAAGTCTAAGACCCAGTAGTTGTGTGTTTCTGTGTGTTTTAATCTCAGAGAACTCTTGTTCAGAGACTCCATGTTTCATGAGGTGCATGGGTTTTAATTTATAAATAAAAATAACAATAGCTTAAACTTAGCTCTTTTTAGTTAAAATATGCACACATGGAGATTAACTCACTTGTTCTTCCTAACAACCCTGTAAATTAGGTAATGAGAATCACATCATCCCTGTTTGATAAGGAAACGGATGTCCTTCAGAGAGATTGTGACATTCCAAAGGTCACAAAGCTATTGGATAGACAATCCAGGACTGAGATAGGTTTGGTTTTTTTGGTTCCTAATTCAGAAAGACCACACTTTGTCATCTTTGATGTCATATGACAGCCATATGAATGATATTATTTCTTAAATCGAAGATGTCTCACTTTATCATGAAGAGAAATAGTTGTTTATTTTTGTAAAATCTTGAAATCACTACAGGCTATGGAAAAGTAAGAGGAGGGGAGAAAGAACAAGAAATGTGAAGAATTCAAAACTTAGTTCCCTTCCCTACTGAGAATCTCAACAAATTGGAGAGGAAGGCATGGTTGGTGTCAGCTTGAGATTGATCAAGGAAGACTTCAGATCCCAATATACTGTTTAGATAACCCTTGTCCTGGTAACCCCTGTTGCAGTTGCCAGAGTTATATTTATCTTTCAGAGGTCTTCTACCCTCTCAGTTTTGGATCTGGTTTAAATTCAGTTCAATTCAATAAACCTTTATGTAAGGGCCTACTAAGTGCCAGGCACTGTGCTGAGTGCTAGGGATACCAATAATAGTAAGAAAGACGGTCTCTGGGACCTTACAATCTCATGGAGGAAGACAACACACAAAAGGAAGCTGGAAAGCAGTGGGAGGCATCAGGGAATGCCAATGGGTACCTGGCATGAGACAGGGGCATTTTGTTCCACAGAGTTGAAAGCAGACAGAGATGTAGATGGAAAGTGTTCTGGTATTCCAATTTCTGCCCTTTATAAAGGACAACTTGGAGCAGAATTTAGTATTCCATTCTTCATCTCTCCAGTCTGAGGGGAGTAGAGGTTAAAGGGAGAGAGTAGCTAAGGTTGGAGTTAGCAGCATGGTCATGAGGTTAGATATGATTGGCTTATCCTGGGAGAGGTATCATGTTCCCAAGCATAGCTGTAGATGGAGAATGGAGTTTAAATGATGATTACTTAAGAGTCTAGGTCGTAGAGGTTATAAATAGAGTACTATGAACCCAAAATTTGACTAAGTTTTATTGATAGACTGGTATAATTTGGCTTGAAAATGTTTAGTAAGAGATTGAGAATTCATTGCAGTATTCATCTTGAGTAATAAAATTAGTTGTTCACAATTTAAGATAAACGAATGATACTTATGTTCTAGTATGTTTTCATAGACTAAAAATATGATACACATTTTCAGCCTAAAGGTAAAGATGGTAATTTTGAAGAATATGGACAAGTCATACCTGCAGGTGCCGTTGTATTTGGGATGGCAGTACAGTGTCCAGAGATACGAAGACATCACAGGTGAATGATTTTTTGAGTTGGTTTAGGGGAAAAATGAGTCATTTTAAAATATACTTTAAATATTGATAATTTCCTGTGCCTGTGGATGTGGTTCTTATGTCCACTTCCAGTTTCCATGTTTGCTTTACCCAGGATTTTAAAGAAATTATGATAAATAACATTCAACAAAGATAAATCGTCAACTAAGCATCTAAAATGAAGACTAGAGTCTTACATAAAATCTTTATTATTTATAAGGATAGAGCAGAATTTAGACTTTTGAAGAAATGGATTTTCTCTATTTTGTTCCAAGGTTGTCTGAAGTTCTACTGTGTTTAGCAGGCAGGCAATAAGCATTTATTATTATGTGTCAGGTACTGTGCTAAGGGACAAAGGAAACAGATATAAGCAAAAGAAAGCTGTTTTCTGGCCTCGAGGAGCTTACATTCTACCTCAGGAAGACCACACACTTGGGAGCTAAAAAAGGAGAGAGTGGGATAGGAGAGAGCAAGGTATTATGGTGGCAAAGTCTGGGGAATTGGAAGCAGAACCTGGAGAGGAATAAAAGATGGCCAGCCTAGGCCCTTTCCTAAGATGGAGAACCCAAAAGAAACTTACCTGTGGGAGAAGGGAGCTGGTGGGGCATTGTAGGGCAAAAAGACCCCCAAGTACTGAGAGAAATTCTCGTTTGAGTTTTGGCTTTGTTCTCTTTCTTTCCATAGATGAAGTTATAGTAGTTAGTGTATCTACAGTCTTGAGAATCAGGAAAACCTGGTTTTACTTCTTCATTTACTTACTTCCTATGTGACATTGTTCAAGTTGCCTCAGTTCTCTTAGGTTCCTAGCAGATTTTCAGTGTAAAAGTTTAAAATATTTTAAAAATGAACTTGACTCAAAACCTTTTTTTCACTGTTCTATATTAACTTGATGTATGTTTGGTATATGGCCTTTTCATGGTAGTTGTGTTCATCTGAAATATATGGTTCCAGACTAAGAATTGGAAGAAGCCAAAGGTTCATAGACTACTTACAAGTATCATGGTTGCTTATAATATGAATACTTCCTCTTCAGGATTAGAATCTGAAGATGTTGGATATAGTAAGCACCAAAAGCAACATACAAATTGCTGTTTTCTTCAAATAGGTAGTAAATAGTTGGTTAATAACTTAATAGTTCTTCAGAATTAGCTCTCTGTTTACAGGCAGGCCATTAATAATAGCAGAAGTTTAAAAAAAAAAAGCCAAAATAGGAAGGAAAAAAAGGAGAGATATGAAAGGACATTGTAATGAAATGTGCTATCAACTCTGAAAAAAAAGGAAAATGAGTAAAAGTGAAGACAGTTTCTTAGAGAGATTTAACCAAAGCAAAACATGAAAAGGCTGAAAGACTCCACAGCTGCCTTAGGCAACAAACATTGAATCTCCATGTCAGATGGAGAAATGTGGGAAACCAAAGCAATGTCAGTTTAGAGAACAAACTCTTGCAAAATATAATGGGGTGGGGGGTGGGAATGAAAGACTAGGCAGTGTCACCTCACAGCATGTGGAAAAGTAGTTGAAAAAATGATCCTGCAGAGAGCTTCATGTAAAATTTAACTGAGACAGATCAGCTCGAGGGCATTGTAGATTTGTTCATTCAACAAGCCTTTATTGAATGTCAGCTGTATTCAGCCACTGGGAATACTAATACCAAAGCAAAATAGACCCTGACCTCAAAAAGCTTATGTTCTGTTGAGGAAAACAACTTGTACACAAGTAAATACAAGATATATGCAAAGTAATTTTCAGAATGGGACTAGCACCTGGAGGGATCTGGACAGGTCTAGCAGGTAACATTGGAACCAAGCCTTGAAAGAAGCTAGAAATGGAATGTATTCCTAGCATGTCAAATGCAACACATCTGCCAGCATTTCTTTATTAATATATTTTAATCATAAACAGTAGTGGAGAACACTGCATTTTTAGAATTAGTACTTCAGTTACTTGATGTGAGAAAGTAACAGTGATTGTTAAGAAGTGTGGAAGAGGAGCTGCATCTGACCTAAGGAAGAAGTCTGAAAACACCACAATTTTTATAACCACTCGGGATAGATTTTCAAGTACCTTAAAAGGAGAAGTAGCTGGGATGGCCCTTACAGATCATTGGACATAACTCTCTCATTGTATAGATGCTCAGGTTCTGAGGGGAAGTGACTTACCCAAGGCCACCATGGTAAATATCAGAACCAGGATTTGATCTAACTCCAGTTCCAGTGCTCTGGTTAAGGAGGCATCAAAAATGATTGCTGCTTTCTCATTTCTCTCAGTGTTTTATGAGAATGGGCTGTGCCTACATCCAGAGTATCCTTGATGAATACATTGTTAAAGGAAGTAGTTTTTTACAAATGATTTCACAGATGATATCTTTTTATAGTCACAAAACCGAATCATGTAGGGAAGATAAAAATCTTACTTTTTATGTTGTTTATTACTCTGTTTCATAAGATTTCAACTTAATAAAAATCAGACTTAAAATCTCTCCTCAAAGAATATTTATCTCACACAGACATTAAAATCATACAAGACTCTGACAAGTGCAACTACAGACATAACAAGGCATCTAGCAGGAATATATACACATGTGTACACACATATGCACAGGTCCACTAACTTTTTTTCTTTTTCTTTTTTTTTTTTAAATTTTCTCTCCATCTTTCCCCTACCCACCACCCCAAAACAGCAATCCCACTGTATAACCCCTCCCCCAATCTGCTCTCTCCTATATCCTCCCCCATCACTCCTCTGACTTTCTAGTAGGACAAGATGGATCTCCCGTACCCCACTACCTGTTTATTTCCCTCCTTCCTATTCCGCTCCCCCACTTGTTCTGTTCTCCACTTTGTCCCTGTCCCTTTACAGAAGTGTGTGCTTCTAACAACCCTGGCCCCCAGACTGCCCTCCCCTGCCTCCTCCCTCCTCTCATGCCCTTCCCCCCTACTCTCCTGAAGGCCAAGATACCCAATTTAGAGTGTGTCATTCCCTCCCTAAGCCAGCTTCAATAAGAGTAAAGTTGACCCATTCCCTTTTGCCTTCCTGTTATTCCCCTCCATTGTAACAATTATCCCTTGCCTCTTCTACATGAGAGGATTAACCCCGTTCTGTCTCCCCTTGTCTCCTCTCATACTGTTCCTCTCCCACCTCTCAAATTCACCCTTTAAAATATTATCCCATCCTATTCAAATGATCCTGTGCCCTCTGTCAATGTACATACACACACACATGTATTCATATGCATACAACTATCCTCATACTGAGAAAAGTTTCAGAAGTTACAATTATCATTTTTCCATGTTGGCATGTCAGTAGTTCAACTTTGATAAGTTCCTTATGAATGTTTACCTTCTTATGCTTCTTGTATTTGAATGTCAGATTTTCTATTCAGTTCTGGTTTTTTCATCAAGAATGCTTGGAAGTCCTCCACCTCATTGAATGACCATATTTTCCCCTGGAACATTATACTCAGTTTTGCTGGGTAGGTGATTCTTGGTTTTAATCCTAGCTCTCTTGATCTCTGGAATATCATATTCCAGGCTCTTTGATCCCTTGCTAAAGAAGCTGCAAGATCCTGGGTTATCCTGGTTATGTTTCCACAGTATTCAAATTGTTTCTTCTTGGCAGCTTGTAATATTTTCTCCTTG